>JANVCL010000213.1:18858849-18872707 GCA_026546855.1 Erythroxylum incrassatum | reverse complement strand
TTTTGTCCCTTTTGATGAAAGCATCGAGAATGAACTAAAGGGGGGGCTTTTAATGAAATAAAACATGGCATGCTAGGTAAGTGACACATGTCACTTGCCACATGTCAATCCCTCATATTTTCATTTAATTTCCTTGTAATTTCTAGTCCATTTTTTCCCAAAAAATCCAATGGCTAAAAATGAAAAGTGCCAAAATCATGTATCAACTTTTCCAGTGTCATTGGACAGTAATCTCCAATACCGGAAACCAAACAGTTCCGGTCCGTAAATTTTTCCCGAAAAATTTCAGAAAAATTCCTAAATTTCTCCAAAAATATAAAACACATAACAGTCGACTCCAAATAATTTTTCAAGCACGAAATCATATTTTTTCACAAAAAATTACATTTAGGCCTATATATCGGGAAATGTCATGAATGCATGTACAGTCAGTTTCATGTGCCATTTCACTATTCCCATATCATGTATGCATGAATATGGCAAAATAAGTCGTAAACCTTCTTAACTCTTTGCCAAGATTACCATTCTACCCTTTTCATTGGAGGTGAGATGTTACACAAATAACATTTCAACTTCTAACTCCTAGTCTTTAACAACCACCACGTCCTCACCTCCTCGGCTTGGCACTAACTTAGGCCTCAACACCCTCACGGCTGCACCATCTCCACCACGATATCACTGACGACCAATTCCTCATTACCAATATGTCCCCACATTCTAGGTTCTCTTCGTAACCTGCTAGATTAGCTGAAAGCCCACAACCTCCTCCCTATGATCCATGATCAGACCCATGACCCGACAGTTTTGGTTTGTTATTTATTTAATTTGTGTGTGTTTTAAGTTTTTGTTTCTATTGCATGTGAGCTATGAATGGTTTAAGTTAAATTTGAAATAATTTTCCAATGAAGAACATTTAGCTTATGTTGGGGTTATTTATACAATATAAACTATAAATTAATTATGTAGTTTTTTTCGTTTTGTAAAAGAAAATTAAGGTGAATTTGTGAGAAAACCAACTTGAATTTACATGAAAATTATGAAATATATTATGTTATTGAAATTATATTTGTTTGCAATTGACATCGTATATTTTTATGAATGGCTTCATAAAGACATGAAGTCTTATTTATTTGATATTTCAAATAATTTTTTATTCTAATAATCACAAAAATGAGATCAATATTATTTCTTTGAATTGTAAATTTATTAATTTATTTATGTGAAATATATAATTTATGAATTATTGCTTGTATAGAAAAATAATTTAATATATGATTAATCATTTAAATATAAGATTTAATATATAATTAAATCGTTTAATATATGCAACTAAGAAAAAAAAGTTTGAATTCCTATATTACTATCATTAGAAAATAACATTATGAATACACAAAATTAAACTTTGGAAAGGAATCTTTCCAACATGATTGCAAACTTATGAATGCATATTCATTATCCTATCTTTTGGATAGTTAAATGCATAGTAGAAAATGGTCCATAAGAATTTTCTTTTTATTTTGTATACTTTCAAAATGACTTTTCGGATATGACTTGATTTATGAGAGTATACTCATTGCACAACATAAATATGAAATTGTAAATGTTTAAGTAATGATTGTTTCTATTTTATTTTGTACGATAAAGTTATTTTTACAATTTGCATTATCATAAAGAAAGATGTAAAATAGAATCTATATGGATATGCTTATAATTGACTATTGAAGTTTTATAGCTATGTAATAATGTTATATATAAACACTTTATTTTTGAATATGAGATTATTAATCTAATTTTGACATATATTTTTGTTTCTTTTATACATAAATGGAAGAAAGTTCAAGTACTCATGATAACTCATCCTTTTTAGGAAAATTCAGTGATCTAACTTAGGCTCATACTAGATGGATTCCTGGAATGAAGAACCACATCCTTTGTTTGTATTATAACAAATATTTGAAAAGGAGGAAGTACCATATTAAAGAAGCCTTTATATGATGTGAAATAACAAATAAAAACTTTGCTTAAGGAGTATTAGTATGAGAAAGACAAAAGGAAAAGACTGAACTACGAAATTGGTAGAGATAGTTTTCTTTGTATTGGTCAGGATGATACTGGAATATTGATGGTGGTATTCCTAGCTAATAAGAAGGGATTATTGAACTTGATCTGAAGAAGAGAAGAAGGCACGTGTCTAACTTTTTTGCACCATAAACAACTCTTAAAGTTCAATTTTCAATTCATATTGCCTTACAATCTAAAGAAGCAGCTCACAATATAGACATAGCAATGGTTAGATGGTGGTATGATGCATATGTATCATTTAATGCTACCTAGTATTATTATTACTAGCCTATGGTGGATGCTATTGCCTCTTACAATCCAAGATATAAAGCTCCTTTAATCGATGATTACAAAGGTAATCTTCTGAGTAACTTTATTTATGAAATAAAAAGTTATTTAGATAAAAGAAGAAAAGTTTAGGCAACTTAGTAGTGCCCAATCATGTGTAATGGTTAGATAAATATAAGACATAAATTGATACTCTATTTCAGATATTTGATGAAGTTATGAATGAAGTTGGGTTTGAAAATATTATACAGTTGATCATTGACAATGATTCTGCTTATAAAGCAGTTATAAAAAGGTTTCAATGCAGGTATAATTCTTTTTATTAGATTCCTAATATTACACATTATATTGACATGAAGATGAAACTATAAGAGATACTAAATACATTCCTATCATTGATGAAACAATGCACAAAGGAAGAAAAGTGATCAAGTTCACATATAATCGTGCATAGGTCCTAAATTTAATGAAAAAAGGATTTCACTAATGGTAAGAATTTGTGTTGTCTTACTATTTCAAGACTTGGCACTAATTATTATCACTTCGGTGTTTTGTTCTAATAAAGAATAAGATGAGATAAATGTTTGTAAATGATAAGTGGGTTACATCTCAATATGACAGGTTTAATGCTAGAATGAAGGTTTCTATAATTATACTTGAAGATAATAAATTTTGGTCCTAATATCATTCTCATCCAAATTTGTGAGATTTTGTTAAGACTACTTCATTTGGCTAATAGTGATGAGAAGGCAATAATGAATTATTTTTATGATGGCATGGAGATGGTGAACGAAGCAATCAGGGCGAATATAAAAAATAGGTCTTCTTTCTATACACCTTATTTTGTGATCATCAATGAAAGATTAAAAAGTAATTTTACTTTCTGTTTTTTAATATTGGGGCATTTTTAATCCTAATATTTATTTTAGACTAAGTTTTACAAAAAGTCTAAAGTCAATAGGGGAAAGTTATTAACTTACAACTAGAGGCATATAAGAATGCATGTGGTGATTTTGGATGCTTATTGCAATTTGTCAAAGAGAAATTCTTCACTTCTATTACTCACTTGAAATTAATAGTCAATTTATTTTGTTTATGAGGTTACTTATTTTATCTTATAGTTTCTTTATTGGATCAATTTAAAAGTGGTGTTCAAATTTGAAAAGGTTTGTAACTCAAAATTTGAGTCGATAGGTGAGTGCAACTAAGTTTGAAAAGAATTAAAACATATTTAAATTCATTCATTTCAAGAAAAGAAATAAATTGGAACATAAAAGATTAATTGATTTGATCTTTCTTCGATATAGAGAAATATCCATTATTATCATTATTAAGTTGAATATCATTTTTTGTAATTTATTAATAATTTAATTTTATTTGTTTATAAGGATTCTTAATAGAACAAGTATATCTATAGATCTTTTAGCAGATTGAGTTTCTAATAAACTAAGTTTCATATATGAGAGTGACTTGGAAGATAATCTTAGATGGGAAAGTGATAGGTGCATAATTAATCATATTTGTACATTGTATTTGATGTATTTTTGCTTGATAAATTATATTTTTATCATATATTTGGTACTTAATTCATTCTAAGTGTGTTTATAGATAACAGTTGCCTTCACAGACTTAAAGGAAAAGAATTCAAAAGAAAACAGACATAAAATGAAGATTCAAAGCACAAAAGGGATACACAACCACCCATCATCCTGTGTACATATCTTAAGCTGTGTAGATTTACAATTTTTAAAGATTTTGGATATGCATAATTTGATGAGCAGTCGTGCATCAGTCCATACATCATAAAAACCCTATCATTTACTATAAAAGACGTTTTTTGAGCCAAATTGTGGCACCCCACTGCCATCTGACACATGCATGTGCACCCTTCGGACACACGTGCACATGCCTGATAGAAATGGTGTGTTAACCATTTCACCTTCACTATATCACATGGCATCGTAAGTAAAACCATAAATTTTCCTCATTTCATTTCTCAAACTATAATTCACACTGCATCATTAACCATCATCCATATTTTACATTGTCAACCTAGAGTGTTTACAACTTAGTCTACATAATATGCTACATACATAAGGAAACTAAACAAAAATTAAAACAAACTATTTCTTCAATCCCAGCTAACCGACCTTTGAGCCATAACTTATACCAAAATGAAGTCTTAGTAGTTATGTCGTCGCTCTCTCAAACCTGAAATTGTTAATGTTGCAATTTTGATGAGTTTTGCAAACTTAGTAGAGTAACCACCCTCGTGGTTTACTCTTTTCATACAACATAACAATTCATATTATCATATAATTCACATCAACTTGGTCATATCAAGTAATATTATGAATCACTTATTCACAAATCTCATAATTCAAACACAAGTTCATACCATTCATTATCACATATTCATATAAGGGAAGTCATCATAACAATGCAGTTATTCAATTTATTCATATCATATTTGAATGCAATGTTTTTGAGACTCAATTCATTTATTATGTTGTTGTGACTGTGTGCCTTTTTTACTATCCTATATCCATTGTGGATACCGAGCTCTTTCTTACTGTCCCTTATCCGTTAAGGATACAGGGCTCTTTAATCACATTGAGCCTTAGGCTCTAATCAAGAATGTCTGAGCTTTAGGCTCTTTTTTTTACTAGCAATATTAGTCACAATTGCCTTTATATTATATGCATTGAAATGAAATGTATGCCACAATTTAGTCATCACATTCATTTTCGTAATTGCACATTAATGGTAATCATCGGGCTAGGTCTGGCATTCAACTGTTCGGTTAAGATTCAAATAGTCAATCTCATTCACATATAAGTAGTACTTCCAATGATGTTTACATGCATCAAGCGCCTCGGATAATTATTGTCCAGAATTCAAAATACAATAAGCACATATCAAATTCAATTCAGTAATAAACAAAACAAATTAAGGTGAGACCATCTTAGGTTACTCACTATTGCTCCTTTTTTGCTTATTGCCTTGAAGTTCTGGAAATATCTGAAAGCGGTCACTTTACTTGCTCTTTTATATGCAATCAAATACAATTTCATGTTACCACATTGATCATGTAACTGAATATGCATTTTTATAAATGTATCATGTAACATGCATGTTCAATGACATATGTTTGGGTATACTTCTGTAATAAACCGATGCAAAGGTTAATTGTACTCCAAATGTGTCAAAATTCATACACTCATTAACAATTCCAGCTTTCTTTTCAACACAAACTTTTGAATCTAATTTACATGATCATTATGACAGGGAAAATGGTGTATTTTCGTAACACTTTCTTCTAGACAATTGTTCCCCTGTGCATTAAGTTTCTAGTGACACCAAGATCATACAATGTGGTTCATTATTCTATGAGTTATGGTCAAAATACTACAGACTAACTACATTTGAAATTTTGGCTAAGGCATGATCATACATTCAAATTTGTACAACTCATATCTCTCAATTCCAATATCTAAAAATTACAAACTTTATACCAATTGAAAGATAAGAGAATAACATATAACTTTTGTAAAGACACTTTTGTCTAATTCGGCCTACAACAATATAGTTTATTTAATAACAATTGGATATGATTTATGTCACTGGTACTGCTACAGCCTAAGTCAACACTCAATTTCAAGCTAAATTTCAAGATGCTTAGGGACATAATTAAAATTCAATTTCCTTAAAATTGTAGCCAAATGTCTCTAATTCAATGGAAATTAAGAATAATCTCATTTAGAGATCTACTGATCAAGATATAATCAAAAAATCGAAGCATGTTCAGTAAAAATACTCTAGTTCATATTCACACTTCAGAAACCAAAATTATACATGCAAACCATCACCTTCTACTTCCTCTCTCTACTGCAATTTTGTTTTCATGAGCAGTAACAATTCTCAACAGAATGTGTCTCCTACTTTTCACATCTTTCTACAGTTAACAACTTCACAAACTTTCATTAAACTCAAAAACTCAAAATTCAAGATTAACGTAAACATCAAAAACCGACATCTCTTACACATATTCCTTATTTTTTGCATTTTTATCCATGTTTCTGTACTTATTCATTCTCACTAATTATCACCAAATTTATTTCTTCCCATATCACTCATGCATGAATCCATTTACAAAACATTAAAACATCATCAAAATGTTATTCACGAAAAACTTACTTGATTCAGTAAAACTCTAGCTTAGAAATTCCAAATTTTCTAATCCTCCCAAGCAAGCAAACATCAACGCAAACTTATAATCATATTTTGCTAGTTCTCTAGCAGTTGAGAGTTAGAAGCCAAATACACAAACATGCATAACAAGTTGTTTTGGTGATGGATAAAGAGAACAAGTCAAAGAGTTTCAGTGTTGGTGTTTTCGGTGGTGAAGAACATATATGAGCTACAGTAATTTTTTCTTATTTAAAACAAGACAACGTATGGTCTTGATTCACTGTCACATGTCACCTTGCATGTGAGCTAATTGTCACTCTCCCATTTGTCTCTTATTCTATATTTTTTTAGTAAAAAATATCTCAATTTTTTCGAAAATTTTCTAAAATTCACCAAAAATTTAGAAATAATAATGACACTCTCCAAATAAATTTTCAACACATAAAAACCACAATTCTCATTTTAACCACATTTATAAATAAATTATACCCAAAAAATGTCAATGAATGCATGTACAATTATTTCATGAATATCAACACCATTCTCATATTTAAATATGCCATATGATGCATGAAATGCACTTCTAATTTCTCAGTATACTCTCATTTACACTATTCGGGGATCCTAGCCCCTAACATGGGATATTGGGACATTACACAAATAGAGGGAGGACATGTATAAAGGCATTTTGAAATTCTCAAAGGCAACTTGAGGGGCGATTTTGAGCTAGAAAAGCAAAAAATATGAATTCATTGAAAGATCCACCAGAATACAAGATCAAACCTCTACCTCGTAAGAATACTCAATAGAAGACAACTGGAGAGATTTAGAATTATGAACCCATTGTTTTTAATTCGTTTTTCTTTTTATTTATGTTTGATTTCATGTTCGATCATGTGTAACTAAATTCCTTTAGTGTCTAGGTTAGATGAACCCTATGTTTATACTTTAATATGATTTGATTCTTTAATATGCAATTGGTCTGATTAATATATTGTGATCTAATTACATGCTTTATTTATGTTCTAATAGATCCAGAATATTAGATCATAACCTAATTTCATATATAGTGATTGAGAAATCTTTTTATGAATAGATCTACCATAATTGGAAGGAGTTGATTGCAACCCTAGAGATAGGATAACATAAACATTCTAGATTGGGGTCAAACCTAATAAAGAGGTTCACAAATCAATAAAGCAATCACATAAACTTTAACCTGATTAATTCGATTGAAAATCTTAGGATTAGTTATTAATAGATTCAAGGTCAGTTATTAGCATACATAGGAATCTCCACAGTCCAATAAATTAACAAAACAATTGCATAATAAAAGAACAATTTGTTTAGGGTTTTAAGGGGATTCAATACGTAGATACTAATTTTCTTATATTTATAGTTTGTTAAGTGCTTCCTCGATTCTCTAATTCGCTCTTGTTGCTTAATTATTTTACTTGTTTAAGTTTTATTTTATTTTAATTAAAAATTACAATCAAATTCATAGTCTAAATAATAAGACAACGGTAACTACTGGTAATCACTGTCCTCGTAGGATCGAATCGTATTTGCTGATACTAACTACAACTACGTTGTGCACTCATGGTAATTCATAATTGACATACATAGAAATAGTTAATCAAGTTTTTGATTATTGATATGTTGTTTAGTACAATGAATTTGAATGATAGTGATGATTAGACTTCTCTTAATGATGAAAATTTTGCAACAAATAAAAATTGAGGTCAATACAATTTAAGCGCATATTCTATTGAATAAAGTTCTAGACTTTTCATTTCTTCTGTTTTGTTTTGATTACACTCGCATTTAATATATATGGTAAATTTTGTACATGCAATATAAATATAGTATTTTTAACTTTAAGTATTTTTATTTTAACCGTAAGTATTTTTATTTCAAGTTTTGCTTATACTTGGATGTGTTCCTTAACACAAACATTTGTTGTAATGTTTATAAAGTCATGGACATATATTGTTCTTACTATATGATGTTTTGATGTAATTATTCTTTATTGTATGATGTAAATTGTAGCATGTTAATTACTTTGCATTCTTTTTAATTTTATATCCAGATGATAATTAAATAATCTTTTTCTTATATTAATTGTGGTTACTGTTTATATATGAAATACGTAAAAAGTAATATTAATAGAAATAAAGAGACAGTGGTTATCTCAAATTTACATTATTACAATTTTTGGAAACATAGTTGATATAAAATTAAAATTATATAGAAAAATATATTGATGAACTATTTTATAATTTAAAAAAATTTAGAGATTATGTTATAATTTTAAAATTTCACCTAAAATGATACCTGTTATTGACCAGTACTATTGTATAATATTGCACATATAAAAAAATTGAAAAAGAGAAAAAATAATTTCAATTAAATTGAACTTAATAGTGAATTTTCAAAAATTTTAGAGATCAAATATAAGATATTATATTTTATTAAAATTAAATTATAATTATAATTAGAGTTCAACTTTAATTATAGTTAGAAATTTTAATTAGAAACTCGTTTGTCTTTCTCCGTGAATAGTAAAAAGGTGAGTTAGCACTCCTGTCTTATCCTCTCAACTATCCTCTCAAGTGTTGAGTTCTTTTTATCTACTATGTGAATAATGTTAGAGGTTAAACATGTAGACAACTTGTGGTTGACAATTTAAGAAAAATATTAATGTAAAATTTCAAATCATCAACATTTTGGTTTATGATTATATTTTTAAGTTGTTTAATTAAATCAATCATGATCTGCACCTTGTAGAGGAGACCGGGTTCGTACTTTGTTTTGATTGGTTCTTTTTGGTATATAATTGTCATGTTCAATGTCTATCATACCGATTGTTCCTTTTTCCATGTTTCGAACTAATAAATTGTATCCTTGCACTTGTCAGCCCCCATCTAGATGATAAAATGCTTGAGTTGGAATGGAAAGACCATTATTTCATAGCTAATTTACTAGACTCTACGCATGCCTCTTGCCAGTTGCTTGTTCCTCAAGAGTTGAACTCCTTGGTTTTTTACATGTAGAGTATTTCTTGTATATGGTTAATTTGAATAGTCTTGTTCCTGCATATTCTTTTGAATGTGAAGATATTCAGAAGCTATTGGTCTCTCCAAAAGAAGGTACTTGGTGGTGTACAGAGTTGGTAGGCAGGAGTGCAACACGCAATGGTACCTTAGTTACGTATCCCGGATCGATGCAAAAAATACTTGATTTCGATTTTATAACTTCAAAAGAGTTTTTCGAAGCCAAAACGAGAGCGAATCCACTGCCGTCTTCACGGGAACTCCTTATCGGAAAGCGATCAATGTCTTTCTATAGTTTTCTCAAAACATAAGCTTTCTTAACTAGTTAGAGAATCCTTATGCTTACGAATAACATGAGCAACTACAGGAGACCTTAACCTTTATATATAGCATCCATATCGGGCTTTCCTATCACAGGCGTGATATGGGTCTGGTCCATATTGATTGGGATCCATTTTTCACTTGGACTTCGACCCACTGATTTAGATAATTTATTGAGCTACTTTATTATCTTTATTTGGACCAAATTACGTAACTTAATTGATAAGTTATTGAAAAACTGAAAAATGCAATTAAATGTTGTCTAACTTTATGGAAAAAGTAAAAAAAAATCTAACATTCTCCCCCTTGGACAATATTTAATTCTAGTTTTGACTCAAGTTGAAAACAGTTTTAAAAACTCGGTTAAGTACGCTACTGTATTAGTCGACTCAGTTTAAAAACAAAACATTTGATCCAAAGATAATGGAAGTCCATCATTTTGCCCTGGAAGACTTTCGATACTGAAAAATATCAAATACATATGTCATGTCCGACACAAATTCAATATAATCACATATACCTAATACCTCACTAACATAAATGAAAAAATAGAGTGTGACAAACTAAGATGATACCTTTATGATCTAAATTATATCATTTTTTTGTAGGTCTTGATTGTTCTAACTTTATGTTAAATCGCATATGCTAAACCGCATTAAAGAAATTATGTTCTCTCTCACCAAATGCTAAACAACTTCAGAGAAAACTTCTTTCCTCTCACTTAATGATAAACATCATCAAAGAAATCCTTTACATTCTCTAACTGAATGCTAAACTGCATTAGATAACCTTTATGAGATAAAAAACTATATCCCCTTATGTTATGTCAAACTTTATGGACATTTGTATAAAACTGTATACGTTTAAATGACATAAGCTAAACTGCATTAGAGAACCTTTATGAGATAAAAAACTATATCCCCTTATGTCATGTCAAACTTTATGGACATTTGTATAAAACTGTATACGTTTAAATGACATAAGCTTAAGGTCAATCTTTATATATGCCCAATGACCTTTAAATGCTTAAGATCGAAACAAATCTTAAGACTTTCATACGTATTATGACAATGTATGATAACATGTATTACTGAGGCTAAATGATGATCATCTTTATTAATAAACGACCATACTGTCATAATACATCAAATGTATAAAAATGCAAATGTACATGGAGCTAACATAACGATCCCCTAACTAACAATGTTTAAGGACGTTAAAACATCCATTCTGTATACTTGTATCACAAACACAAGTAGGCAAAGTCCTTTAATTAAAGGATTAACTTACAATTCTTCAATCCTTAAATGCTTCAACTAAATGGTTCTAGCCACTGAATCAACTATAGACAACTCAAAAATCAAGTTTATGAGCCAAACTGTTTGTGAAGCAGCCCCATAACATGCCTCTGCATGCATGGTGGAGGAAGTCACCCGTGTCTACTTGACATTCTCCTACGACATTGTACCATCTGCAAACATAAAAATGTAACCTTAAGTGGACTTTCGATCATCCAGACACATAGCTTAAATTTGAATATGAACTTCCTACGAGGTTTATGTTAAGTCAAAATGACTTCACGATTAGTGATTTTGATGAAGCCCAAATAATCAGACGGAAGCCGAAAGAAAGTCAGACGGACACACCAAGATAAAAGTCAGACGAAACATAATCAGACGGAAGCAAAAAAAAAAGTTAGACGAAAGAAAATCAGACGAACGCGCGAAGATAAAAGACAGATGAAAGAAAGTGAGACGGAAGAACTGATACCACGTCAGATGACTAATCAACTTGAGTTACAGAACTCAACTGAATAACTGATTCTTCAAAGATAAAGAAACAAGAAGAAAGAAGCAGCTATCAAGAAACGGTTGAAGACGAAGGCTATAAATATGAGTCAGAGTTGAAGACTGCAAAAAAGTTAGAGATTTTCGAAAAAGAGTTAGTGAGATTCAAAAAGCTAGAAATTTCATTGTGCTAAACATAGAGCTATTCTTATCTGTAACAAAAGCTTGAAACATCTTTCAGTTGAAAGAAGAAAAGCAGATAGCCTGAAGAGGCCAATTGTGAAAGAATACTTGTTATAAAAGACCTGAAGAGACTCGGAGTCAAAGAATACTTGTAACTTTGCGAAGTATAGTGAAAACTCAGAAAGATCTCTGAAGACTGGACGTAGCTCACGGTTTGGGGTGAACCAGTATAAATCTGCTGTGTCGACACTCTTTCCCAACTCTCAACTCTCAAATCTATTAACTTTGAATTTTTAATCTTACTATTTTTATACGAGAACTTAGAAAATATTCTACATTACTGAATTTCAAAAGTTTTGAGAAAAAACAAGTTAGAAAGAAATTCTTAAAAAGGGGATCATTGAAAAAGAATACACAATTCAACCCCCCTTCTTGTGCATTTATATATCGATTATTAAGTCTATATTAATGTGTGATTCACATTAATTGGTATCAGAGCTCGGTGTCCAAGAATCACTGTAACAAAGTGTGGATAAAGATTCATGGCCGATCTTTAAATGCGGCTCTTTATCGAATCTATTTATATTGATCTTTGGGATGTAATAGAAAATGGATCATACACACCGGTAGATGAAGGAAATCTTATTTCAAGAATCAGATTGTCGCTAGATCAAAAGGCGAGATTTTAACTAAACTCGAAGGTCAAGTTCTTTTTGAGTTGTGCCTTAAGCAAAAGTGAGTACGATAAAGTCCACGGATGCAATACTGCAAAGGAGATGTGGGATACGCTATCCATCGTACATGAAGGTACAAATCAAGTAAAGGAGTCCAAGATAAGCATTCTTGTACATTAACACGAGCTGTTCAAAATGAAGGACGAAGAATCTATTGATCTGATGTTTGGAAGATTTCAAACAATCATCAATAGACTTAGAGCTCTTGGAAGAACTTACGACAATCAAGATCATGTTCGTAAGATCTTAAGAAGTCTACCGAAGAGATAGAGACCGAAAGTTACAGCTGTACAATAAGCCAAGGATTTAAGCGTGCTGAAGCTTGATGAGCTGCTTAGATCTCTAAAATACATGAAGTTGTTCGATGCTGAAGACAAGCCCAGACTGGATAAATCGATAGCATTGAAGGCCGGACAGAAGAATCACAAGATTCAAAGGAAGAGGAATTCATCATCAAAAGCACTGAAGATTGAAGAAGCTAAGAATGATGATTCCAGCGAATCAGATCAAGAGTCAAGCGAAGAATATGATGAGTTATCTTTCATCTCGAGAAAGATTAGATGCATGTGGAAGAAAAAGACTAAAGGAAATAAAAAGTCCTCCTTCAAGAAGAATAGCAAAGATGATGGGAAGAATGAGAAGACATCCGTCATATGCTATGAATACAATAAACCAGGACATTACAAGTTAGAATGTCCATTGCTGAAAAGAAAGCCAAAGAAAAGTAGAGAAGGCAAGAAAAGTATGATGGCAACCTGGGAAGATCTAGATTCGCCCGAATCAGATACTGACTCAAAGGCATCGGAACAAGCAAATATATGCTTAGTAGCTGAAGAAGATAGTGATGAGGAGGCAACCTCAAAATTTAATGACTTACAAGATGCATACTCAGAATTATTAGAAGATTCCTGTTGGATCCCAAATTGTTCTTGGAAGTTAGAACTATTATATATGAAATTTTGGAAGTTAAAAGTTGGAACATGTTCATTGAGCATGCTTTGATGTTTTGGCCATAAATTTTTCCCTACTTATCGAAATGAGACGATTTCTGATTTGGATTAAACTAGAGAAATAGGGCTACAATTTATATGGTGAAATTGAGTTCTAATTCAGTCTTTAAGAGTTTCAATTTTTGGATGGAAATTGAGTACGAAATATTGTTCTAGTGTAAGGATAGTTTGGAAATGTTTGGGTTATAATTTTCAAATTACCAAACCAAATTGAATGATTTTGGTGTCAT
>JANVCL010000213.1:18845441-18858749 GCA_026546855.1 Erythroxylum incrassatum | reverse complement strand
CCTTAAGTGATCTTCCCAAATTGTCCTTATACAATCTTATTCCTTCAATTTAACTAACACCATACAATACTCTAACTAAATCTTAATTTCTCCATTTAATAACTTATAATTCCATCAATCTAAACAATAAAAATCCTCAAACCATTCACAGTCTAATTAACTCTAACCAAAAGCAATTAATCAATCAAAACCTCAAAAATAAATTGAAAACATGCTTATTCAATAAGAAGAAAAAAAATCAGGGGACCACAACAAGCAAAACTAACATTTTGTTTAGTATTTGTTTGTGTGCAAGGTTTCAGGCAGATCCTAGAGAGTCTCATTACATTGCTGTTAAAAGAATTATGAGATATCTTGTAGATACTACTGATCTTTGCTTAATGTATGAGAAAGGTGAAGATTTCAGGTTGATTGGCTATTGTGATGCGGATTATGCCGGAGATAGGATTGATAGAAAAAGCATGGTCGGAGGAAGTTCTTTCAAGTTTGAGAAACCGTATACGTGAATGAAGTTTATGACTTCTGGAAGAATATGCATATGGTAGACAATACTATTATATCAACAGTAGATAAATTGTCAATTATAGAGAAAATAAAGTCGATCGAGAAGGTCACTGAGTGTCCATCTGTTAGAGATAAGTTCACAAGCAAAGCTAGATGGATGACGTAGGCTAGCGTGAAGAAGATTGAAATCAATCGACAGTTGTATGGAAACAACGATCCGAAGGAGAAGAAGGCCTCAAGTCTTGTGCCAAAGGCTAGGGTTTTACACTCAATTCTTTTCCGTTATGTTCTACCAAGAACAAGATCAAGGCATCCGGTGACGAGGTTAGATGAACAGTGCCTATTCCATCTACTTAATCGTCAACTTGTTGATTTACCATTCCTTATTTTCCACTATATGGTAAAAATGAAGAATGACTTGAATAGTCACCCCTATGGAATGTTGCTAACAAGGATATTCAGAGATTCTGGAGTTCTTCTGGACAGAGGAAACAGAATGAAGCTGAATATCAAGAGCGTTATCAATTCCGCAACGATTGGTAAAATAGGCTTGAAGAATCTGGAGAAAGAAGAAGTAGATTCCAAAGTAATAGTAAGGATTGAGAGGGAGCGTGCCAAGAAGGGAACACCCACAACAAAATCAAAGTCTCAATCTAGTGTGAAAATGCCTACGATCGAAGACAAGAAATCGTCAGATGAAGCGACGAATGCTAAGACGATTTCTCACAGAGGAGGAACCAGGTGCGGTACATAGAAAAGTGGTCCTTGAAGAGAAAGGGGGAGACATTTCTGTCAGAAATACCAAAGCAAGCAAAAAGGTCACCCAGAGTATGAACGCTACGTTAGCAAGGGGAGAAGAAAACCACGGAGAAGACTCTGAGACAAGAGCACCTTAGGCTACAAGGTCCTTAGTCTCAATACTAAAGGAAGATACAGCCAATCTAGCTAAAAAGATTGAGATTAAGAGAAAATTGGAGTTTGAGAAGAAGAAATCACAATCTCAACAGACTCCTAGATTGATTGGAGAAGGGAAAAAGCAAAAAATCAGTCAGAGGAAGAGCACTCCCTTTGCTGTTCAGAAGAAGAAGACAATAGAACGTAGTCCACAATAGGTCAAGACCTTTCAGCCTTTGAGAAAAGAGGTTTTGAGAATCAAGGTTATTGAGAAAGTTCAACCTGTAAGGAGTAGCACTTCAATTATCATCAAAGAATCCCCAAAAAGGTCAGTCATGGCACAGTTACAACCAATCTTAGTGAATAGTAGTACGATGCATCTGCTCACTGACAACGAGATAAGTATGTATGGTTTTTTGAAGGATCAAGGAACAAAACCATACCACATGCAGATATCAAGGGAAAAGTATACTATGTTTCCAATCACACCGAGAACTGTGATTAAGGTTGTGCTTGATTTTCAACCAAGGCCTTACATTGTTCGCTATGATGATAAGGGGAAGAAGAAATCGTACCCAGATGGGTTATTAAATGATTTGATAGATGATTAGATTGAAGCTGAAGTGAGGACATAGATGAGGCGTGTTATGCAGTCCAGATGAAGGGATACTATGTTACCCGCTACATTTCGAAAGCTTCAAGAAGCAACTATGGTCGACATACCACTGAAGACTCTTATCAGGTAGTTGAAGGAATTACAGAAGGTCAGTAAAAATTCGTTAGGATTGGAGATATCAGCTACTCAATCGAGACTCTTGTGCACATGATTCTGTACATTAGGTCGCTAAGTACTGTGTCTTCATTCGGAGATGTGCTACACCTATTTGGAAGAAAAGTTCCACGACTAACCAACCCTGATGATTTAAACCTCCCAGAGCCAAACCTATCTGTTCAACCTCCTGCCCTTGTTATAAGTGAAGTGCTTGTTCTGTCTTCAGACGCATATAAAACCACTATTGCCTATGAAGAAGAACAATAGAAGAATGATGATCAGCTTGCTTCAATAAATGACTTACAAGAGGAAGTAGCTCAAATAAGACAAGACCTTAAGTCACTTCACACAGAAATAAAGGAAATGTTTTCATAAATAATGAAGCATCTACGGTCGTAATTCTTTTTGATTAATAACAAATAGGGGGAGATAGGAGGAAAGGAGAAAGAAAAAAATGACAAAGATAGGGAGAAGAAGAAGAAGAGAAAAGAGGAAGAGAAGAGAAGAGAGAAGAAGAAGAAGAGAAGAGAAGAAAACAACAAAAGAAGTGTTTGCTATTTGTTAACAATTTTACAAGTGTATATAGTCAAATTATGAATAATACTTTCTTTTTTACCATGATTATTTGTTATCATCAAAAGGGGGAGATTTTTAAGTCAAAATGAATTCACGATTAGTGATTTTGATGAAGCCCAAATAATCAGACGGAAGCCGAAAGAAAGTCAGACGGACACGCGAAGATAAAAGTCAGACGAAACATAATCAGATGGAAGCAAAAACAAAAGTTAGAATGACGCGCGAAGATAAAAGACAGATGAAAGAAAGTGAGATGGAAGCGCGAAGATAAAAGACAGACGAAAGAAAGTGAGACGGAAGCGCAGAGTTAAAAATGAGACGGAAGAACCGATACCACGTCGGATGACTAATCATCTTGAGTTAGTTATAGAACTCAGCTGAATAACTTATTCTTCAAAGATCAAGAAACAAGAAGAAAGAAGCAGTTATCAAGAAACGGTTGAAGACGAAGGTTATAAATACAAGTCAGAGTCGAAGACTGCAAAAAAGTTAGAGATTTTCGAAAAAGAGTTAGTGAGATTCAAAAAGCTAGAAATTTCATTGTGCTAAACATAGAGCTATTCTTATCTGTAACAAAAGCTCGAAATATCTTTCAGTTGAAAGAAGAAAAGCAGATAGCTTGAAGAGGCTAAGTGTGAAAGAATACTTGTTGTAAGAGACCTGAAGAGGCTCTGAGTCAAAGAATACTTGTAACTTTGCGAAGTATAGTGAAATCTCAGAAAGATCTTTGAGGACTGGATGTAGCCCGCGGTTTGGGGTGAACTAGTATAAATCTGCGGTGTCGACACTCTCTCTCAACTTTGAAATTTTAATCTTACTGTTTTCATACGAGAACTTAGAAAATATTCTACATTACTGATTTTCAAAAGTTTTGAGACAAAGCAAGTTAGAAAGAAATTCTTAAAAAGGGGATCATTAAAAAAGAATACACAATTTAACCCCTCTTCTTCTGCATTTATATATCAATTATTAAGTCTATATTAACGTGTGATTCACTTCAGTTTAGTCTGTTGACTTTTTTATATGTCAACATATAGTTCTTGATTCCCTTTAAGTATCTCAACATTCGCTTGACTGCATTTCAATGGTCTATACCTGGGTTAACCAAACATTGACCAAACAGTCTAACAGTAAATGTAATGTCCAGCTTAGTACTTACCTGAGCATATGTCAGGGTATCACTCGTACCAATTTTAGGAACATTCCTCATAACCTCTCTTTTTGCTTTATTATTTGGACATTGTACCAAAGATTTTCTCTGACTATGAGAGATAGGTGTTACGACGGGTTAACAGTTAACTGTATTAAACCTTTGTAACATATACTCGATGTATGCATCTTGTGGGAGTTTGATGAGTGTTGAGATCTGTCCTGATGAATCTGAATACCTAAGACAGAAGATGCTACACCAAGGTCCTTCATGTCAAAGTTCTTGACCAAATTTTGCGTAACTTCATACAACATGGTCAAGTAATTTGACGTAAGCAATATATCATCCATATGCAGTAATAGGAGGTTAACGTTGCTCCTCCTGACTTCATAGTGCAAGCATCTTTTTAACTTTATTTTCCATGAGCTAAAAGAGGTCACAGCCTCATCAAATGTAAGGTATCAATTTTGGGAGGTTTGATGTAAACCATATATTGATCTACTTAATATGCAAACTATGTCGATTCCATCTAGATCTTGAAAATTTTCAAGTTGTACTATATAGATCTCTTCATAAAGGTCTTTATGCAGGAAAGCGGTTTTGAAAGCCATCTAATGTAACTCTATATCATCATGACCAACAATTTTCATAATCACTCAAAATGTATCCTACGAGGATACGAGAGAAAAGGTAACATTAAAGTCAACCTTTCTCCTTGAGTAAATGATCAGGCAAATGAGCGAGCCCATAAACCGTTGAACTTTATACCGAAATCCTTTAGGTTTTAAAACCATTTACAAATGACGAGTTTGCAGTTTCGTTATAAATTAACTAACTCCCATACCTTACTATGCTTCATCATTTGCATCTCATCAGTCATTGCATCCCACCAAAAATCTGCATTGGGTCCAAAAACAACTTCTATAAAAGTAACTAGATTCGTAACATGTCTAATATCATAGTCTTATTCACCTAATAGACTATGTAATTAGATAGGATAGCAGGTCGTCTCACTCTGGTGGATTTACATAACTCCACTAGATCTTATACCCCCAGGAACCTCTGTGTGTACAGGTATGGGTTCTTGTTCTTATACATGTATGATACAAAGACCTAGATCCACCAGATCTAACTGTATGAGTAGCGGGTATATGATATACTGGTCAACGGGTCCACCATCATCATAGACATCATATTCCATAAACTTAGCTGTTTGTGATTCCACACTTCTGGTTCCTCATTCTCTACAGCAAGATCTGTAGCTTTAAAGTGGTAAGGATATCTTACTAAATAGCAATGAGCATAATAAGAATGCAATTTATCTTTATAAGGATTATACTACCTCAGTAGGGCAGCTCCATATACGAATGTGTGCAAGAATGGGTTTCCACACTTCTAAATAATCAGATAGATTAGTCATGTTTTGCATCAACTTCTTTAAGTCCTTTAGGGTGAGGTTTTGTCTTTCGGCAACACACCATTTTGCTCAGGACTACTTGACATAGTGAACTAAGTCACTATTTTAATTGATTTCATATATTTGGCAAGTGGACCTTTTCAAATCCTGAAACACCCTATTTTCCATGATATTCTCCTCCACAATCAAATCTGACACTCTGGATGGATTTTTCCAATTGATTCTCAACCTTTAGTCTTTAAGCAAGAACACATAACATTAATGGGAATAATCATCAACAAATGTCATAATACATTTAAAATTGTATAAGGTCTTCTGATATCTTTATGTATTAGACTCAACAAGTAAGAAGCACAAGTTGACCCCTCTTGTTTATTATTCAACTTACCCTTGCAACAGTCAGCACATGTTTCCAAATCATCATAATCTAGAATTGAGAGAATACTTTCCTTAATCAATCTCTCAACCTTAGCTAAACATATGTATACTACTTTAATGTAATAAAAAGCAAGAAAAACTCGAGAAACAGAAGTTAACTATGTAGAAAAATCGAAAATCTTTATTTTTAACTACTCGATCATGTCACTGCTCTGATACCACGTGTAACACGTAATGGTACCTTAGTTACGTATTCTGAATCGAATGTGAAAGGACAATAAATGAAAAATGCAGAAAATACTTGATTTCAGTTTCATAACTTCAAACGAGCTTTTCGAAGCTAAAACCAATACGAATCTACTATCGCCTTCACGGGAACTCCTCACTAGAACGAGGTCAACGTCTTTCTACTGTTTTTTCAAAACGTAGACTCGCTTAACGGATCAGAGAATCCTTATGCTTACGAATGACACAAGCAATTGCAGGAGACCTTAACCTTTATATATATAACATCCATATCGGCCTTTCCTATCACAGGCCCGATATGGGTTCAGTTCATACTGACTGAGATTCATTTTCTATCGGGACTTCGACCCATTTGTTTAAATCGTTTATTGGGCCACTTTATTATCCTTATTTGAATCAAATTAAGTAACTTAATCGATAAGTCATTAAAAATTTAAAAAATGCAATTAAATATTGTCCTGAAAAAAAAGTCAAAAATATCCTACAAGGAGGGCATCTCTTAGTAGTGCTCTTGATCCTTGACATTAATATTACGTGTCATGACTTTGTGCCCTAGGGTTGAAATGAATCAGAGGGCATCAAACCTTTTGTGATGGCTGCAAATGCTGTCGTGTTATTTACAGCAACTTTTTAAAAGGATTACGGGTCTTATGATTTTTATAACCTGGGTAGGAACCTTAATGGCGGATATGAGTGTGCAAGTAAGAGGCAATAAATTATCAACCGCCATCATCAATCACATTAATACTGTCATGGTTCCGAGAAATTTATTAGGATGCTCAACTCTCAGTCTGACCATTAATATTCTCATGGTTCCGAGAAATTTATTAGGATGCTCAACTCTCAGTCTGACCATTACGATACCAAACATGTGAAACGAAGGAATAAGCAAGTTAGCCTCGTCTCCTGGCTTTGCTTGTTTTTAAATTTTCACACAAGTACCATAACAGTGAAAGACTTGAATGCCAATATGTGTTCTTTCTAGCTGGTCGGCAGATTGATTGTCTAATCCGGATGCACTTGCTAGAGAGAGAATTGTGGTAGATTTTGCCATGTCTTGTCTTCCATGAGTGTTACGTGTTTATTGGGTTGACTTGAACCATAGCAAACTAATTTTTGTTAGAGGAGAAGGGGATGGTGATGGTATAGTAGTAATTGCTATATAAACGAAAAAGGACTCGTTTACCCATCAGCAGAAGTTGATGCCTATTGCCAAAACGTTGGAAGAAGTCTAATGGAAAAATAAATAAATTATGGATAACTCCAAGGCCTATCAACTGATCATTCTGTATAATATATAGTTCATGAGCAAGGAAAATTAAATACAAGACCACAGCTTCAGATGAAACAGAATAGCTTTACGATATTTGAGGTAGAACTAGGGCTATTGATGTACGGACACAATGAATTTACTCCCTCGTCCCATCAGAACCTTTTCTTGCCCCTTCACTTCTTCTGCTAATCAATTTAAGTCTTTCAGTCACCACTTTCTCTACCATCTCAGCTCAGCCCATTTTTCTTTACATCTAATGGTTACCACCTCAGTTGAGCAGGCCTCCAAAGCACTAAGATGCCAGGTTTTGTCACTAAAGAAACCCCACTTCTTTTGTGTACAAGTTCCTTTCGACTCTCACAGGAAAATGATTGTCTTTGTTTTTCAGACATTGGTTCTCAAGGTATCCATCCACTGCCAAGGTTGCACGAGGAAAGTCAAGAAGGTTCTTCAAGGCATTCATGGTATATTCTTTGATGATCATTGCTAATAATTTGTGCGAGGAAGGATACAAGATGCAAACTTCTCAACCTTCTAGTTTGTATTAAGTTTAATGACTACATTCAAAGAAAGAAAGTGAGAATAATGACTTTAGCCTTTGGAATATTATGGAGTCAACTCCAGAGTCCTAAATTCATTTGCTCTTCAGCTCCAGCTGAAACAAACTTTGTTTTATACTGTTTTTAGGTGTTTATTCAACAGCCATAGATCCACAGCAACAACGAGTAACGGTCACTGGTATCGTTGGAGTAGAGACTTTGATCAAGAAACTCAATTACAAAGGTAAACGTGCAGAGATTTGGCCCCAGAATGAAGCTAAACCAGAAAAAGAACGAGGCAGAGCCAAGAACAGAAAGCAGCAAAAGGACGCCAGAACTAAACAGAATTGGGGTGATCTTCCAAGCAGAAGCACTACTGTAGGTAATGAGGAGGAACCAACTGAAGAGACAAAAAATGATGGCAAATCAGCAGAAATTTCCTCCTCTGGCAGTGAGTTTCTTGTAGCTAAGAAGGAGGGAAATGAAAGTAAGTATGGGTGCTTAAGGAAGACAAAAAAAAGTCTCGGGGGGCACGAAGGCAATGACAGTTCCAGCTCCGCCTCACCGCCTTCTGCTACTGTAGGTATTGACAATCAGCCTCATGGTTGGGGCATAGATCATCCCGCCGGACCAATTCATCTCAATACCACACATCAGTATTCGACTCCATATCCACAAGTTCTATACATCCCTCAAATGTCTGCATCAAGCCACAGAAGTGCAGTTCCTATAGGAAGTCCCGCTTTCGATCATGTCCTCCCTTCACCTTACATGCACGCACGTGTACATGCACCAATGGACTCGTTCAACATTTTCAGTGATGAAAATGTTAACGGGTGTTGTATTATATGACCAGTAAACTCTGGCGGTGGGCGATCTTGCACTTGAATGGTGAGGGATAGAGACTAGAATGCAAGAGAAGAGAGTAAGCTAGGCATGCAGGGTGAAGTAGGCAAGGATTTTGGGCTTTATAATGCTGCATTTAGCTTTTCCTTACACTGTCGCCTGCCGTTCATTTTTGGTCCCTGAGGATGTCAACGATTGCTCAATGTGTTGTGAATACAAAACTTCAAGTTTTAATCAGTCTACTTAGGGATGTACTACCAAGAGCCAAGAAACAAGTAGAAAAGCCCTGTATGTAAGTCGATGCATATTCCATGCTTTTGCTCTTACATTGGGTTGGCATCATAACGTTGCCATGAGAAATATCTTTTTGACATTTGGATGTGTTCCCTGCACGAATGTTGTCTATTGGACACAAGATAAATCAGATGCAGTTTGCTTGTTAAGAAACAAGTGATGTCGGGTTATGCTACACTTTCACAGTTTGTGGCTAGCGCTTGTTTTGCAAGAAATCCCTCTCACATGTCATTATTCGATAACCAGAGTACATGTTACTACAGATAGAGAACCGGTTCTCCTCTATGCGAACCTCAACAAAAACAACTGCTGGTTCACTTGGTTGACAGATAAATGATTCTCCTCTATGCAAACCTCAACAAAAACAACTTGACGGTGCGCTTTGTTGAGGCTCCCATAATGATTGATAATCTCCAAATTTCAAGATCCATAAAACATATATTGTTTGCGGGCCTAAAAGTTTTCTGAAACCAGTCAAATAAAGATGCAAAAACAGAAAAGGCACAATGCTATTTAAATAGTAATCCAACTTTCAGAAGCTTGAAAGGCCGAGAAAATCAGAACACAAATGTGATGTGAGCAGAAAGTAGTGGGATCATGGTTGGCATAAAAAGCTATCAGAAACTCCTGGACCACCCGTTAGAAAGAATGTGATTCTTTTTTCCTTGGAAGCCAACTATGAGAGCTTACTTAGCTTCTTCGACCGTATACTGTAAAGCATTGCTCTATCAAGGACACTTCACTATTTCTTTTGCTCTTTCTAACAATGGTATAATATCAAAAGGAAACTAAAGTTCTCTTTATTTACACCCAAAGACTGCCATGTGATGCTGATTCAATAGTTGCATGAAAATTGGTAACTATGAGCTTTCTACAGCCCAACGGCATCTGACACCAGATGTTTACAATTTGAAACCTCAACTATTGAGACAACATCACATCTCATCACAAGAAACAAAACAATCACACAAGCTTACACACATGTTGATGCCTTCGAAGTGCGCTGATTTGTTCCTAGGATAATCACGATCACAGTTACATCATCATGATACTTCCTCCTCCTGCCAGCTGGAATGTTCATCAATTCTTCCCTAGTGAAACCTGCAATTGCATATCAAATATACAAACATAAACCGGTTCTTCATAGACAATCAGATATAGTGACCAACAAAATCTCTTATTAGTGAATTATATACTAGCAACTTGCTTTTCTTTTTCGTTTTCCCATTTGAACTTTTTCCGATAAGTAGAAAAAAAATCATACATATCAAGGCACTCTTTTATTTTTCTTTGCACACAAATTGCATCAGTGTAGTCGGGATCATCTTCTTGTGTGGACTGCATCTGATCTCATAAGATACCGCGTCTATCTAGTTTCCAGGACATATCTAAATTATGTAATGAGCAAACTGCATGTCATCATAGTCATTATGGGCTTAAAGACCATTTTAGAAAACTTTTGCTAACAACTTTAGTATGCCCTTTCACTAAAAAAGCTCACCTGCAGAATCAGCAGCTCTCTCTACAAGCTGTTCTAATAGGAATTTGGCTGGATCACCAGTAGGATTTTTTGAGATGTAATAACAGACAAGCTGTACTGCCTCATCATTGGAAAGGAAATCAAACAAACCATCACTTGCAAATATGACGAAGTGATCAGATTTTGAAATGTTATGCACATGCACAGATGGCCGAGTAGAGATATAAGGAGGGCTTATAAGGTTACGAACTCGAAGAATACCCATTAGTGCATCATTTAGGTTTTCCTGCATGAAAGAAAGACCATCAGAATATCAACTGAATCATTGTATTCCGAAATCAAACATAAGGTTATAGTGTTCCTTCACATAATGTTATGTTGTACAAATAGATGTTGCCAACCTTTTTCAAGTAACCAACTCCAAAAGCTCGAGTGACCTTCAATTTTCCCTTCACTTTTCCACCTACAATTGCTGAGGGGTCATCAGCATGCTCGCTTAGTAGTCTAGATTTTTCAAGTTCGTTGTCAACAGTGTGACAATCACTGAGCTGGACAGCTTTTAGCTTCCTACAATTATTCATCTCATTGCCTTCATCATAAGTTGCCAATACAGCTCTGCTATCACCTAAATTAAGTGTGTACAAATCCATCCCATGAAGAAGACCAACCAAGACACAAGATCCCACTGAAACCAGATCAGGGCGGTCTTCCATTTCTTGCTCTACCATGTACAAGAAATCATTCTCAGCCTGGCTAAGAGCACGTTGGAGACTATCGAGCACCTTTTGTCTAAATGAATCATGACCACAGTTTGTATGATTCCTAGTGATCAAATCCTTTGCATTGTAAGATCCTGAAGGAGGTGTATCTCTAGGATTATGTATACCATCATCCACATATTGGAGAAATCCATCTGAGTGAAGTGGATTTAAATCTATACAGTTTTCCTCCTCTTGTTCCCATTCAAGTGGATTAGTATGGACTATGATTGTTTCATATAATGTACCAGCAAGAAAATCAGCTGCATCCCTTCCATTGAATCCATCATATATTCCACAAAAAAGCCATCCGTTTTCTTCAGAGCAGACAGCTTGAACCCTGTCTTCACCAGCCGCTCCACCTGCCACCTGAACTTCCATGTTACTGAGACAACCTTCGCTCTTGGAAGGAGCACTCATCGATTTTAATGAATAGAAATCACAATCAAGTGGACTTGGAGACGAGGGGCTGCAACTTAAGTTGGACATACTGCTTTGAAGCGAAGATGACAATATATCCAACCTTGAAAGATTTGGTGACGAAGGAACTTTACGAAATGAATTAGGAGAATCCCAACTTGGAAGAATTTCTGACCCAATAACACCATTGCAGATATTTGTGTTAGCCAATGTCGCATTAGCACTCAGAGCAGCACCAGATAAACAAGAGAAGCTGCTGTTCCTATGGAGTTTGGTTCTGTGCAGGTATTCATATCCATTCAAAACCTTACAAGTGCTACCACCCTGGCCATTGCATTGATAGCCAAAACTTACCTTGAGTTCTCCTTCAGAACTGAATTTACTTTCTCCTTGCATTTTTTGTTTCTGAAATTATGACATCTCCAGTATTAACATCCTCCATATATGAAAGAAAGCTGATGTATTTCAAATCATAGAATCACTATAATCAATCAATTCTGAATCCAATCAAATCTACCAAAACTTTTCTCCAATAATTTAGAAGTCAATATCCAGTTATGATTGATTAAATTGCAATATGTACAGAATAATCTACTAACGAAAATGGTCATTTGAAATTCCCTACACATAACACTGATCTTCTGAAAAAATATTCAAATTGACATAGTCATGTTCAAAGTTTATTCCAGCATCTAAGGCGCTCTGTGATTTATTGACTTTAGTGCAATAAACAAGAATGGACATATTTGGAGGCATAATTGATTGATTTCAATTGCCTTTCATTTAAAAAGTGCACCAGAAGCTAAATTTTAGTAAGGGATTTGATCATTAAAAGCTCTCTAAGAAGTATGAAAATCGGAAGTGACATTCTCTTCATGCTGAAACTATTCTCCATAGAGCTCTATCCTGAAAATTACTTCACTCAAATGCATGAGTTAACCATAACATGACCTAATGTGATAGAATGGAAAGATCAATGGTCAATATCTTCGATTCCAGCCAAATGAAAGCAGCAAGATTTGAACCCAACTAGAGGAGGGGATGAATTAAACAGAGTAATGGGGTTTTGAAGAGAACAACAAACTGAAACCTTGGTGGTGAGAAGAAATTACACGTTGGGGCAGCAGTAGCATCACAACTCTACTAGTTACAGTGCTGAGCACAAACATTTTACAGATTTTAGTCATACGTAACTAGGAGTTCACAGACGAGAAGAATCAAAGTTCAAATTGACAAAAGTCAAAATAATGTTGACTTTAGTCTTGAGTGAGGAATTTGGAGCTAAAGAGCAGTATAACGGTATAAGCCATAGGAAGATTCAAATATCGCAAGTAAATGTGAAGAAATGAACTTTATAGGCTTATATTGAGAAATCTGGTCAATTAAAAATCTTTAGACTAAGAAACACCATACGTGCTCAAACAATTGAGAAAAGGGATAGTGTCCAATCATGTCAACTTTGTTTAGAATGAATTAATCTCTAAAGCATTCCTAAGAAGTAACTACTCGGGCTTGATGCACCTTGACGATCAAAGAAGAAACAGAGAAATTAAAATCAGCGAATCAAATAAAGTTAGTTGGGTAGACAAAAGTATGACCAAGGGAAGGAGAATATCCTACAGAAATAATGCAATTTATCTTTTCTCTTTTAAATATACGTCAGGAAAAAATCAAGGTGTTGTATTGACAATTCCCACTAGTATAAGCCATCAGACTACAAAAATCAACCATAAGCATCATATCAAATTACACCCAGATGCG
>JANVCL010000213.1:18811455-18822118 GCA_026546855.1 Erythroxylum incrassatum | reverse complement strand
ACGAAAAAAATTATCACAATTCAACCCCCCTTCTTGTGTGTTTGTATATCGTTATATTAACGTGTGATTCACTTCATTCTATCTATCCTGGACTATCTTTAATTTGTCCTAAATTACTTGAATTTTATTTGTTGTCACCTATACAAGCTCGAGACCTATCAATTTCCTTTCACCTACTTCATCCTAACATATTGGAGTTCTACATTTTCCCCTATAAAGTGCCTCATATGGGGCCATGCCAATACTAACTTGATAATTATTATTGTACGTGAACTCTATTAGTGATAGGTACATGTCCCAACTCCCCCTTAAACTCCATGGCATAGGATCTAAGCATATCCTCAAGTGTTTAGATAGTCGTCTCTAACTATCCATTCATCTAAGGGTGAAAAGCAATACTAAACTTCAAGCTTGCACCTAAGGTTTTCTGTAAGCTAGGTCAAAATCTCTATGTAAACCTAAGGTCACAATATGAGATAATAGAATTCGGCATAGCATGGAGTCTCACTATCTCATCCACATAAAGTTGGGCTAATTTGTTTAAAGGATAATTATTCTCGATTGGAAGAAAATGTGCGAACTTTGTTAACCTGTCCACTATAACTTATATAGCATCGTGCCCATTCTACCTCCTTAGAAGTCCTACTACGAAGTCTATAGTAATCATCTCCCACTTCCATTATAGGATAAGGAGGGGCTACAATAATCCCGTAGGCTTCTAATGTTTTACTTTTACCTGTTGACAAGTTAGACACTTAGAAATGAATTATACTATTTCCTTCTTCATGCCTCTCCACCAATAGTATTCTTTGAGAGTGTGGCACATTTTCGTGCTACCCAGATGCATAGAATAAGCTAAGTAATGAGCTTATTCTAAGATATTTTCATGAAGTCTGTTATATCCGGTACAGATAATAATTGCCCCTTCATTACTGTACCAACTTCCTTAATTATAAGATCTATTATTTTCCCAGTCCTAACTTTGATCTTCAATTTCATTAGTTGTGGATCTTGTTTTTGACCTTCTCTAACCCCATCCACCAAAATGGGATGAACATAAAAAGTAACAATTAATGCCCCTGAGTCTACCATAT
The DNA here is from genome assembly GCA_026546855.1 of Erythroxylum incrassatum. Classification (NCBI taxonomy): domain Eukaryota; kingdom Viridiplantae; phylum Streptophyta; class Magnoliopsida; order Malpighiales; family Erythroxylaceae; genus Erythroxylum; species Erythroxylum incrassatum. The sequence goes on along the minus strand of JANVCL010000213.1, from coordinate 18,821,024 downwards.
CCAATATCACTCCTAGAGACTTGATTTCCACTAGAAGTGGAAGATATATCATCTTCAGTTATATTATCGAACTGGCAAGTCTCCCACAATCATAATCTTTTATTAACTCCAACCACACCCTCTACCTCATGTTTAGTTCCTTTTGAGTGAACAAATAGTTCAAACTTTTATGATTAGTGAAAATCCTACAGGGAACACCATACAAGTAATGCCTCTAAATTTTCAATGCAAAAATCACTGCTACTAACTTTAGATCGTAAGTGGGGTAGTTCTGCTCATGCTTCTTTAATTGCCTAGAAGCGTTGGCTACAACCTTATCATTCTGTATAAGGACACACCATAACCCCTGTCTTGAGGCATCACTATGCACTACAAATCCATCAGTCCCTGTCGATAATATGATTATAAGAATTGTCATTAGTCTTTCTTCCAATTCATCAAAACTTCATTAACAGGCATCTGACCATTTAAACTTCTCCTCTTTTCGTGTCAACTTGGTTAGTGGGGTTGCTATTCTAGAAAATCCTTCAACAAATTTCTTATAATAGCTTGCCAATCCAAGGAAGCTTATGAATTCTATCAGAGTGGTGGGAGATCTCTAATTAGTAACATCCTCAATCTTTTAGGGATCCATACTAAATCCATCAGTTGAGATGACATGACCCAAGAAAGCAACCTTGTCTAGTCAAAAATGGCACTTACTGAGCTTAATGTAAAATTGGTTCTCTTATAAGGTTTGTAATACTATCCAAAGGTGTTCTGTATTCTCCTCATAACTGCTTGAGTACATCAATATGTCATCAATAAAAACGATCACAATCTTATCTAGGCACTCTCGAAACACCTTATTCATCAAATCCATAAAAGTAGCTTGAGCATTTGTTAATCCAAAGGGCATAACTAAGAATTCATAATGCCAGTACCTAGTCCTAAATACAATTTTTGGAATATCATCGCTGGAGACTTTCAACTGATAATAATCTGATCTTAGATCAATCTTTGAATACACCTTGGATCCTTGTAGTTGATCGAATAAATCATCAATCCTCGGGAGTGAATATTGGTCACAAACTTTCACTCTCTTCAGTTGTCTGTAGTAGATACACAACCTTAAACTCCCTACTACTGAAGCCCTTGAGCATGCACCTGCGAGGCTTTATTTTGAGAGCAGAAAGTAGAGTATAAGCTAAACAAGCTTAGTGACTGTTAACTTTTCTATGCAAACCTTATTTGATAATTTAAACCTCCCTAAAAAAAATCATTTCATTTCTTATGATACATTACCAATATAAAACATGTATGCTTTCTGAAATCAAATTTCTCAATTTACTTTTAAAGTAAAATGTAGCGGCATAATTATTATCATGAACTTTCTTACACGACATAGCCCACCACTAACTTCTTTTCCATATGGTACCCTTAGGCACAAGGTCAAAGAGTTGGTTCTAGATCACCTACCCACTAGTAGTTTACTAGTTATAGAGTTGGTTCTACATTGCTTACTCGCACTAGGTTAACAACTATACACTGGTAGTTATGAAGCTGGTTCTGCATTGCTTACCCATACTAGGTTAACCGCTATACACCGGTAGTCATAGAGCTGGGTCTACATCACTTACTTGCACTAGGTTAACTACTATACATCACTATAATAACATTTAAAAAACCTAACGGTATACTATAGGCAAACTCTTCTTTCTTTTTTTATCAACCAATAACATGACTTCAATGTATCTTTAAATTGTACGAAATTCAACTTTCAAACTTCAATTCATATATTGCTAAAACATAAACTTATACTAACAATATTCACTTGTAATGTACCATTGACTTAAAACTCATAATCATACAATTTAAAATCACATGTCATCAATTCTTTTGAAAAGAATTTATTCATATAAAACACTTAAAATACACTCACATTTTTGCAAACTTATCAGCAAGCACATTTAGACGTTCTGTGTCTCTCCTTTACATATACAAATCGCATGTTGCTTAGACATGTATTTCCAAATTTGGAAATAAGGCATTAAAACTATATATTCGGTTTAATCGAATTTGAGATTAGTTTTTAATCATGTAACACTTATGCTAATCACATTTCCACTTACTTCTGTAATCTAACCTATTGTTTTCTATTTCAAAATCTAACTTTGAAAATTACCCAAATAGCATCTTTACCGATTATAACTTATCAATTTCTTGATAACACTATCTTACCCAATTAATTCACCATAACCATAATCAAACTTCATCAACTCACACTAATAACTACATTTCCTCTTTTTAAGGCCAAATTGTCCTCATTACATATACACACACACACACGCACACATAAATCATCATTTCATTTTCTTTCTAATTTTTCATCACAATTCACCTAAGACCCATGTCAAGCATCATCCAAACACATCATAAACCATTTCAACTTCATCACTTTCCACATACACTTCATATAATTTTTTTTTCTCCAAATAGTAACATAACACTTCGTTTAATTATTCCTAGTCATAAATACACTTAATAACCATTCATAATTACATTCACATGGTCATCACATCATAACCATACTTTTATACCAAAGATGCTCTTAAGGCTAAACTTAACATATTTTACATCAAACTTTTCCAATCCAATTCCTTTTCATTTCTTTACTTCATTAGCGTCAAAACCATCTTATGAACGTCATGGAGTAGATAATAAACTTTCTTGTTTTCAACCCTTAAATGCTTCAAAGTTTATTATCTACTCCATGGCAAGTCAAAAATCACCATTGATCTTAAACACATCCATCCCACACAAAACCCCATAAAATTTAGAAATTTAAGCTAGGAAAACTTACCACTTTTTCTTCCAATCTTTTGGGTAATTGTTAAGCATTGAGTCTTGATCAAGATCTCTCCAAATCATGCTCCAATTCCATAAAAATGACTACACTCTTCTTCTTCTTTCTTCTTGTCCAAAAGTCACTTTGCTTTTTCTCTTCTTTTCTTTGACTTTTTGGCTCTCATGTTTATCACCAAATGAAGTTAATTTGTCTTACTTTTTGCTTTTTATACTCCCCATTAATTCTATACATGTTACTCTCAATTGGTCCTCTTCTAATGACTCATCAATCCACTAACTTCTTGTAGAAAGACCAAATTGCCCTTTAACGAATTTATTTCACCAACTAACCGAATTAAGCTTCAAAAATATTCCGTAATTATAGGATTATTAAATTGACCATGAAATACTCTAATTATGGTCAATACTTATTGATTGGATGCTTTAAAAAATTTCAAATGGGTTTAAAATCATTAATACCCACTATTTTCTAAAAGTGCATTTTATTCCTAAACTTTTGAAACTCCTGAAATCCATCCAATCGTACTTATTTTTGATTCATTTCAGTATCATTAGACTCTAATACTTATTCTGGATGTTTTTCAATATTTTTCTATTGAGTCCCCAAAAATTTGCTATTCACCTAGATTCACTATTTATTAAAAATACTATTGATCAAAAATAAAATTTATATTCAATGAAAGGAAGGGTTAAGGGTTTTACACAAACTGGCTTGCATGAGCATGACATCACATATTACCTCATCTTAATATCTTCTAATAAAAAAGGAAATTGGATATTGGTTCACCTTGATCTCCCCACATCTAATAAATCATTGAAACTTGTATGAGTTTATATGATTAATAGTGGGCAAACTCAACTTTTCTAAAAGGGTAGTGTTGGAAACGTTAATACAACTCCCTCTATTAATAATCATACTACATCCTTGTTATGAACATGGCATTTAGTGTGAAAGATGTTCTCCCTCTACTGCTTTAACTCATCCTCCTTAATTTAAGACTTATTGTCTTTATAATAACAAACATCTCACCTTCAATAATATAGTCAACAACGAAACTACTAGAATCTTCAAGTGGTGGTATGACTTCATTTTCATATGAATCACTCGCCCTTCTATCTTCATCATCCTTTATAATAATAACCCTCTTATTTTATATCTAGATGCATTATATTATAATCCTAAACACTAAAAATACTTAATTTCTCTATTTCGAGAGAGTTGAGAATCAAATTTACCTTTTTTTACTATAGACATCCTATTTAATTTTGGATGGCTAAGCCCTTTGCATCATAAAACTCCTATCATCCTTTTCCTAATTAGACCTCCAAGAATCACTAAGATCAGTTTAACACTTTGATACTCACTTTAGCTATCTTTCCACCTCTGTAGTCATACGCTCCATCTCTTTCAACCCCATATATTGTTATAACCACACCATATTGACAATATTTCTATTTAACCTATTCAAGAACCTTGCCATTATCACTTTTCTATCTCCTCTTCAATAGCTAAAATAATAAATATTTCCATCTTTTTATGATATTCTTCCATACTCTTTGCTTCTTAAGTAAGAATTTACATCCTATAATACAAATCTCTATAAGACTAGTTTGACATAAATCTCTTTCTTACAATATTTATCAATTCATCTAAGTAGTTATGAGTCACACAATTTCTTCGCTTATTATTAGCTATTTTACCTACCAAATAATGGCATAATAAGTAAACTTTACTACTGTCATTTTTACTTTCTTTTACTCATAATAAAGATGGTAGTCAAAGATCAATTCTACATTTATTTTTTACTCCAAATAAGATTTAGTGTTATTCCTACACTTAAAGGAATTTATAGTCATCTTGATGCTATCAAGATTCCTATCCACCCTTTCTTGAACTCTAAACTCCCTCTTTTTCTTCCAATCATGCCTAGCTCCTCTCTTGGTCTTAAACATGTCTCCTTTAACCTCAAATACTAGATCAATGTCATCAATACTAAGGTCATCATTCCCATTATTAATCTTAATTAGAGATATAGGATCACACGTATTCCCCACTTTATTAGGAACTTAGAGTTGCCGTCTCTTTTACATCCTTAACCTTAGTCCATCGTATTCGTCTTCCCAAACTATTATTGAATGGCCTACGTAAATTATGAGTTGTCTCTATCCTCCTTTTTTGTCAAAACACCTTTACTAGACATATTTCAAAGTTGCAAGAAAATTTAGTTAAAAGAATTTCTCATATACTGTCTCACATATTTATTCTTAAAGAAAAAAATAACTAATGTATCCTCTTTACCTAGCTTTTTTAATCCTAATATCACGCTCTCATGCCCTTTTTCCCTCTTTGCTTCCTTAAAAAAGTTCTTTAAAGAACTAAACAAACTCAAGCAAAGACTTTAACCTAATAGAACCTAAGAAACCTAATGACCTATTATCAACGAAAAAATAATAAAACATGGGTTAAAAAGAAGTAATAAATTCAAATAAAACAAGGAAATAATTGAAAGAATGAAAAGTTGTGTTTGAAAATTTTCTAATGCTATTGTACGTACACATCTTTTTTTTCTTTTTCTTTTTGATATAAATAATAGGGCTAAAAGCAATCTAATATGAAATGTAATATAATAAAGAATTGGATCAGAAAATCCCTAACATAATAAGTAGATCAGATACTAAACAAGATCATGAAGGAATATTTCCTTTTTTTGTCAACAAAGATATATATTGGAATTTAAAAGATATAAAGACAAAGATGAAAGGGCAATCGAATTTGCTTTAGAGCTAAGCTCTAGTACCAACCAATAAGAATCCACCTAGGATTAATATCCTAGAAAACCTATAAATAAGTTTAAACCAAACTTAAGAAAGCTAAAATCATATTTACGAAGAGAATTGACATATTAATTATGAGGAATCAAGAACCAAATTTATTAAGCAATTGAATGCTTACAAAAAATCTCTTTTATAATTTTGCAATTCGATTAAAAAAAGAAAGAAGTGCTTACGAATTTCAATAAAAAAAGATGTTCAAAAACTCTTTAAATCTGAAAAGAAATATCGAGTAAGTATTAAGAAACAAGTAAGATTTCAAATAAACACAGCTTAAGATGTGAACATGTTTTAGACTGTGTTTTCTATAAAAAAATTAACATTAATAAACATAATATTGAGAGACATTTATTTCTAAAATTGTGAATTCTTCTATAATTTTTGTAAAGATGGATACAGTCTTAAACATAACCAAAATTTGTAACTTATTTTTCTGAGAGTTACATGAGCCAATAAATAACTCATGTCCTTCCTTAAAACTTCAACCCCTACATCTAGGGAGAGACATGGTATGAGAAATGCTCGTATACAAGGCTGTGTCTAATAAAAAATTTGTCTTTCCTTAAAACTTCAACTCCTATATCTAGAGAGAGGCATGGTATGAGAAATGCTCATATTCAAAGCTGTGTCTAATTAAAAATTAGTGTTTCACCTCTAAGTTTTTTCTAACTATTGTAATCAACAAGTTCGCATATAATGGATCTCTTATTTTAGCTAATCACTACAAAAAAATCATAAATTATCGACAGAAAAAATACCGTATCTAATTAGAGACAGAAAATCAATATTTGTCAATAACATTGTCGTGAAAAATTTCATTTTACGACGGATAAAATTTTCATCGGTAAAGGTAGAGGGAAAATATCCTGGCAAATTTTTCAATAGAATATAGCGATGAAAACATCATACTCGTCTGTAAATTAGACGGGAACGCTTGCCGCAATAAACTAGTGTCAGGAATTTACTGAGCGATCAATGTTCCTTCGGTGAATTTCCAGTAGTATAACCCCTCCATCGATAAATTTACACAGAAATGCTTGGTTCAATAATCAAGCGTCGGGGTTTACTAACGGTAATGTATTCTATATTTGATTTTCCAAAACCAAACGACATCTTTTTTGATTTATTTAAAACGATTAAGCCGAAACTAGCGACGGAGTGGCTAGACCATCAGAAAATTACCGATGGTAATGGTTTAATACCAAGCGACGTCATTTTCGTCTGGGGTTAAACCCATCCCGAACCTTCCCCCTAATTTTATCCTCTATGTTTTCGCCATCTTTTCTCTTCGCCATCGCTCATCGTCGTGGGTCATCATCATCTCTCTTCCTTTTCTCCTCGCCATCGCTCAGCCATCAAGTGTCATCGTCGTCGTCTTCCTTTAATCGTTAGTTAAGGTAACATTTTATTCTTTGATTGTTTTTTATGACGTCGTTGAGTTTTGTTTGTTAATGTGTTTTGTGTATTGCTTTGATTTGCATTGCCCTCTTTTCTTTGTTTTGGTTATCTTCTTTGGCCGTTAGACACTCTAGCTCTGTCACCTTCTGCCTTCACATGCTTCAGTGACTTCTTCTGCGTGTCGGTTGAGGTTAGTAGGTTTTGTTATTTACTAGGTTTTTGTGTACTTGGTTTAATTTGAGTAGTTTTTTGTAGTTTGAACCTCCCATTTGAACTTGCTGCATTTTTAATGTAAATGGCCTGCACCAACTGAAACTTGTTTGTGGTATGAACTTCAGTTTGTGGCTTTAAATTTTAAAAATTGTTAATCTAAATTTTATGTATTGTTAATCTAAATTATTAGCTTTAAATTTTAAGTATTGTTAATCTCTATCATTAATACATTTTCTTATTGGTTGTGTTTGGTTGTTACATTCTTAAAGTTGGGTTTATCAATGAATTAATATAGGATGTATTTGAATTATAGTTCCAAATATCTAAATTTTTTAATGGGTTATTTCACTGATACTCTCTGAATTGATTAGGTTTTCTTTACTTTTCATGTTCTCACCCCATTTTTGGTTGGATTTTTTTTCTATTTTTCTTTTCGTATATTTGGTTTGTGATGGGATTGATAAATGAATGATTTTAGGGGTTTTGAGGAACTTTAATATAGGATATTGGTTAAGTTGTCTTGGAAATGGCTTTATGGATTGAGGACTATGGTTTTGTTTAAGTATCAATATAGGATGGGTTGAATGTTAAATAGATATACTATAATATTACTGCATTTTTAAAGGGTCATATGGTCAATTAGTAACTTCATATAGGAAGCATTTTAACATTTTTATAGTTATTAAATTTCCATTTTACATATACTTATTAGGTGTTGCATTACTCATTTATGCTACTATGAGAATATATAGCATGATTATGAGTTAATTTGTTAAATTTTTAGGTTTTTAAATCATGATGAGATGATCTAAGTCCATAAACTACTATACACTTAACTAAAGTTACAATATGAAGATTATTTATTTCAAAGCTTTTAATTCCATTAATTGGAACTTCATTCTAACTTTTAGGATTTCCTATCTAACTTATTTTAGGATTTTCTATCTAATTTTTTTATAAAATCTGAGAAATTGAAGATGTACAACATATCATTTAAGGATGATCTTTTGTTTTCATGTATAGTTAACCATCTTTTCTCCTCGTTGTCGCTTACCCATCGTGTGTCATCGTTGTCGTCTTCCTTTAATCGTCGATTGAGGTAACATTTTATTCTTTGATTTTTTTTACAACATCGTTGAGTTTTGTTCGTTACTATGTTTTGTGTACTGCTTTGATTGTCATTGTCTTCTTTTCTTTATTTTGGTTATCTTCTTTGGCTGTCAGCTCACTCTAGCTCCGTCATCTTCTTCCTTCATGTGCTTCAGTGACTTCTTCTGCGTGTTGGTTGAGGTAAGTGAGTTTTGTTATTTATTAAGTTTTTGTGTACTTGGTTTAATTTGGGTATTTGTTTGTGGTTTGAACCTCCCATTTAAACTTGCTACATTTTTAATGTAAGTGGCCTGCACCAACTGAAACTTGTTTGTGGTATGAACTTCGGTTTGTGGCTTTAAGTATTGTTATTTTAAAATTTATGTATTATTAATCTAAATTATTAGCTTTAAATTTTAAGTATTGTTAATCTCTATCATTAATACATTTTCTTATCGGTTGTGTTTGGTTGTTACATTCTTCAAGTTGGGTTTCTCAATGAATTAGTATAGGGAGGGTTTGAATTATAGTTCCAAATATTTGAATTTTGTCAATGAGTTACTTCATTGATGCTTTCTAAATTGATTAGGTTCTCTCTACTTTTTACGTGCGAATCTTTACACACATCTTTTTTAATATAATAATAATTTTCTTCTAAGCATATTAGATATATTTTAAATGTTACAATAATTTATTAATCAAATTATTCATACTTTTATCTTTATTTATTATATTTGTTACTAGTACATAATTAATTTAGGTAAAATATGAAACTTCTAATATTTATTTTAAATTTCAATATCAATTTCTAAACCATTCAATTAAAAATTCCAACTTTATAAAATTAAGTAATTCATTTTATTTTATTAATAATATATTATTATAACTTAAATAATAGTTAAATTATCCGCTTTATTAAAACATTGAGTAATATAAAACATTTAAGCATAAATGCATTTAACTTCTATGAAACATTACTAATAGATCAACTAACAACAATAATTGTGGGGTTCCCATACCAAAGCAAGCAGTTGTTGCTTTTTCCTTTCACGTCCTTAAGTGCGTCTTTGAAATCTCTTATAACAAATGTGATTAGAAACAGAAAAAAAATCTTTAGTTAATAAATAATTTTGCGATATTTGAGAATACAAACAAGATAGTTGCTAAAAATATTAAAGAGGAACTAAAAT
>JANVCL010000213.1:18732121-18747480 GCA_026546855.1 Erythroxylum incrassatum | reverse complement strand
TTCTCTTGTAATAGGCTATATATGGCCGTATGTTTTCTATTCAATACTACAGTGGAAATTATTCCCACTTTCGTACACATAAAAATAAAACTAACCTTAACAATCAAACCCCAGAAACAACTCAAGCAGCCACTAGCAACCAAGACAAAGGAAGAGACAATGCCGACGAGTGTCCCACGTGCCCTAACCTGCTGCCAGTGCTTGTAGCCCATGCACCACCTTTTGGTGACACTTCGTTGACCATGCTGGCGTGGACTAAGTCGCACCATTTCCAAAAACTTGTTTGTGATGTATTTTTCTACTTTTAATTGCTGGAAATTGGGTTTGTGTGTTTAGCCATAATCGGTGATGTGTTTTTTTGTCGTTAATCGCTAGAAATTGGGTTTGTATGTTTAACCATCGTCGTTGATTCCGTCGTAATCGTAGTACCTTTTTTGGTGTTGATATTTGAAGTTTGTCTTCTCGTTAATGTCCTTTTGTATCAATTATATCATGAGTGACTTCAAAACTGATTGTACTGACAGACAAACAGCTGTTATGGTTCAACAAATCACAAATCGAAAATTGAATGGAACAAATTATGTTGCTTGGGAGATTTTATATCTCAAGGGCCTAAGTAGGTATAAGCATCTCACAGATCCAGCTCTTGATATTAAATCACTGGAGTATAAGAAGTAGGGACAACATGACAATCAAATAATGACAAGCCTTTGGAACGCCAAGGAGCCAAGTATTGCTGACATGTGTTAACATGTAAACTCAGCAAAGGAGTTATGGGAGTATGTGAGACTTTTTTTCCAGTAATATTACTCGTATATATGATTTATTTGTGGAATTGTTCAAGTGTGAGCAGGGAGAGAAAAATAACACCGAGTATTTTTCAGAAATAAAAAACCTACTTGTAGAATATTTATTAGCCCAGTCGATAACAACAAATAAGGATAAACTTTTGAAGGAAAGAGACGAGTTATTCGTGTTGGGATACTTGGCTGGCTTAGAACCAAAATATGAACCTATTTAGGCCCAAATACTCAGTGGGACTGGACTTCCATCACTTGTTGAGATATATTCATGCATATCTCGATCCTTGAAGGGGCCAACACAAGAAAGTGGTGACAAGTCTGCTCTCACTGTTCACAATAGTGAAAGAGGTAATGGAGGCTGAAGTAACCAATGTGGTCGTGGTGGTCATGGAGGAAGGGGCAGAGGAGGCTAAAGGAAATGTGATCATTGTGGCAAGGATGTGCATGTTCAGGACTATTGCTAAGGCTTATACCCAAAGTTTTCGAAGCTCTCTCAATTTGCTAATATTGTTGGGGCTTCTAGTGGTTCTGCCTCAATAAGTGGAAACAAGTTGGTATTTGAAGAAGAATATGTAGCATTTCTTCAGTATCAAGCGGCCAAGCAAGCAATCATACCAATTGCATCATTTGCTCACGTAGGTAATCACATAGCTTGTATGTTGTCTTCTGTTAAACCTTGAGTTGTAGATTTAGGAGCCACTGACCATATTGCAGGTAACCCAAATATTTTGATCAAATTACCCTTGTACCAGAGTCTTACCAACTTACTGTTGCTAATGATTTCAATACTAGTATAAGTGGGATTGGCACTATATTTCCCTCTCCTTCAATAATGTTACCAGCAATACTATATGTTCCAAAATTTTCGTTCAACTTAATGTTTGTTAGTAAGCTAACCAAATCATTAAATTATTTTGTCTCCTTTTCCCCTCATTTTGATGTTATCCAGGAATTGAAGACAATGAAGATGATTAGAGGAGGGCGTGAATCTGGAGGTCTCTACTATTTTGACAATTGTTCCACCGCCTGCTCAATTGTTGCTTCACCTCTCCAAATCCATAGTTGCCTTGGTAATCCATCTATCCAAAAATTAAAAAAATTGATTCCTGATGTGAATTCAAATCTTCATCTAGATTGTAAGTCTTGTCAGCTTAGGAAACATTTTCGTGTTGCTTTTCCATCCAGAGATAATAATAGAGCCAAAAGCTCTTTTTGTGTTAGTTTATTTTGAAGTTTGGGGTCCATCTCGTGTAGGGAAGGCTAGCCCTCACCAATTTTTTTAAAATTAAAAATATAGAACAACTTATATTTTTTTAATTGAATATGGGTCTGGACTGCCTAGGCTCAGGCTTACCTGAAGCCCAACTCTTTTAAGTAAAACGATGTTTTGCTTAGAATAATTGAGTTTTGAGTCAGTCTGGGCCTGGCCCATGGGCCAAAAAATGCCCATCCTTAATCTCGTGTGACCTCGAAACTTGGTTTTCGATACTTTGTTGTTTTTGTTGATGATTGGTCTAGAATGACTTGGTTATATCTAATGAAAGAACGCTCTAAATTGTTTTATATTTTTCGATCCTTTTGCTCTGACATCAAAACTTAATTTGATTGTCATGTTCGTATCCTCATAAGTGATAATGTCAAAGAGTAGTTTTCTGAATCCATTTAGTCTTACATAAAAAGTTGTGGTATGATTCACCAATCTTCTTGTTCTCACACACCACAACAAAATGGTGTTGTTGAAAGAAAAATCGGGCAGGTTATAAAAGTTGCTAGAACCTTACTAATTGAGATGAAGGTTCCCAAGGAGTTTTGGAGTGATGCTGTCCTCATAGCTTGCTATCATTTTAACAAAATGCCATCCACTACTCTCAAAGATTAGATCCCTCTTTTTCTTATGTTTCCTAATACCCGTTTGTTTCCTCTTCAGCCTCGTATCTTCGGATGTGTCTGTTTTTTCCACCAACTCTAGCTAGGTGTTGACAAATTATGTCCACCAGCCCTCAAATGTATCTTCCTCGATCACTCGAGGTCATAAAAGGGTTATCGTTGTTACAATCCCTCACTTAAAAGATTCTTTGCGTGGGCATATGTGACATTCTTTAAGAACATCACATACTTTTCTGAGAGTTAAGATGCCAAAAGCTTCCATCATTGTTTACCCCTACTTTTTGACAACTCCTTGGATAATTCACCCAAAAGTTTAGACAATTCACCTACAATTTCCAGTCCTTCTTATCTTCTTCAATTGTTTTGAGCAAATTTGTAGGTTTATTCCCAACAATCTCGTCAAATGGTAGATGACCCTCTCCTCCGTCTAATTTGTCTCCATAACTGGAAAACAGTGACCTAGACTAACCTATTGCTTTAAAGAAAGGTAAACAATCTTGTGCCCATCATCAGATTTCTAATTTTGTTTCTTATAACCACGTGCCCTGCCCTTTTTGTTCTTTCCAATCAAATCTAGATTTTGTGTCTATACTTAAAGAGTATAAATAGAGGCTATACAAAACCCTAGGTAAACAAAAGTTTTATGGCCAAATGACACCTGGAAGCTTGTTACTCCTCCTGATGCCTCAATTGTTGGTTGTCGATGGATATACACTATTAAGACACTTGTTGATGGATCTATCGAATGACTCAAGGCTCATCTTGTTGTTAAAAGGATACGCCCAAGTTTATGGCATTGATTATTTTGAAACTTTTTCTCCTGTGGTAAAAATGGCGTCAGTTCGTATGTTTATCTCCTTAGCCGCAACTTATTCTTGGGCTCTTTTGGTACTTGACATAAAAAATGCATTGCTCCATGACGATCTAGTAGAAACAATCTATATGGAGCAACCTCCAGAGTTTGTTGCTCAGGAGGAGTCAGAGAAAGTGTGCCTGTTGAAGAAATCTGTACATGGTTTAAAACATTCTCCTAGAGCATGGTTTGGACGATTTAGTTTAGTTGTGATGAAATTTGGTCTCAGGCAGTATGTAGTAGACAATTTGATACTCTATCAACACACCATATTTGGTAAAATTCTATTGATCGTATATGTTGATGATATTGTTATTACTGATGATGATTAAAGTGGAATTCATAGATTGAAGGATGTATTTGGAATCGAAGTTGCAAGATCTAAAGATGGAATTTGTCTCTCCCAACGCAATTATGTTCTTGATCTCCTAAAAGAAGCTGACTTGTTGGGATATAAACTAGTAGATTCTCCAATAGATCCCAACCTCAAACTTGAAGTAGACCAAGGAGAACTCTTGAAAGATCCAGAAAACTATAGGAGACTGACTGAAAAGTTAAACTTAGGAGAGTGACTGAAAAATTAAACTATCTTACAGTTACTAGGTTTGACATTTCATTTATTACAAGGGCAGTGAGTTAATTTATACAATCCCCTCAGACCAGCCATTGGAATGTGGTTATTCGAATCTTGAAATACCCAAGCATAATCCTGAAAAAGGCTTATATAAGAACCATGGGCATTGTTCAATTTAGTCCTATAGTGATACTTATTAGGTTGGTTCTAAGATTGATTGGCGATCTACTATCGGGTATTGCGTGTTTGTTAGTGGCAATCTGATTTCATAGAAAGGCAAGAAGCAAACAGTGGTTTCTTGTTCAAGTGTAGAATCAAAATATAGCTATGACATGTACAACTCGAGAACTTGTCTAGGTAAACATATATTACAGGAACTTAAATTTCAATTAACACAACCTATGGAGCTAATGTGTGATGATCAAGCAGCCATTTACGTTGCTTCTAATCCCATTTTTCATGATAGGACAAAGCATATTGGGGTAGACTGTCACTTTGTCAGAGAGAAGGTGCAACAAAATGTGATAAAAATCACTCATGTGAAATCTGAGGACCAGTTAGCTGATCTATTTACCAAGTCTTTGGTTGAAAGTTGTCTATCACAACTTTTTAACAAGCTTGGAGCTTATGATATTTATGCTCCAACTTGAGGGAGAGTGTTAGAGATAAAGATTAGATTCAGTATCTTTAGGGATTACGATTATGATTATAAGTGTAACTTACCTTATATAAATAAGACACTCTAGTATATAAAGGGAGTGAGGGCTGCTGATTTTTGCAAAGTTCTTCCCATTCCTTTTCTTAATTCACAGCAGGGGTATTTTGGCTGCTGGAGGAAGGGAGAGGCGATAAGCTACAAAACCAACCTTGGCTTCGATGGGAAATGAGGAGATATTTTGTGATTACATTTAGAGGCAAGGGGCAATTGGTGATAAGGTTATAGTTTTAAAAGAACCAAATCACCTTCCTCTAAGTTTACTTCTCGATGTCTAGCATCATAGGCAGATTTCATGACATTCTAAGTTTGTAAGAGATGCTCTTGCACTTCTTACAGCAACGATTTCTATTATGCAATTCAATACTTCTACTCGCGGGAAACCTGAACAATAAGAAAGCAATTGAGGGGGAGAATGACCATAAACCACTTCAAAGCAAGTAGTTTTCAAAGAAGATTGATAACTAGTGTTGTAACAGTATTCGGTGCAACATATCCAATCTATCCACTTGCATGGACAGTCTCCTGTAAAATATTAAAGATACATCTCAATAACTAGGTTAATTGCCTCTATTTGCCCGTCACTTTGAGAATGATATGTTGAGCTGAATGATAACTTGGAACCACTCAACTTGAATATCTTTGTCCAAAAAGAACTTATGAGTGTGACATCTTAATCACTAACTATTGTTTTTGGCATCCTATGCAATTTAAAGATATGATCAAAGAAGAGTCGAGCCACTGTGAGTGTTGAATAAGGGTGCACTAGAGGCAGAAAGTGTGCATATTTGGAGAAACAATCAACTACAACCAATAAGACGGCATATTTGGAGAAACAATCAACTACAACCAATAAGACGGTCTTCCCATGTGATGGTGGAAGCTTATCTCTAAACTCTATAGAAATATTTGACTAAACCTATGCCAGAATTGGGAGAGGTTGCAATAGCGCGGTAGGTTGTAAGTATTCTGACTTATTTCTTTGACAAATTTCACATATCTGACCATGTCCTAAACTTGTTGCTTCATTCCCATCTAATAAAAACTAATGAAACCTTATGAAGAATCTTTTGATACCCTTCATGATATTCAGCATGAAGTGTTGAAATTATTGCTTGAACAAGGGCAGAAGAAGTTGGCAAATAAACTTTGTTTTTGAAGAATATTAGCCCATCACGAGCTGGCCAAGGACTGCCCTCCTTGGTTGTAGTGATACCTTTCACTAGTTGCTGTAACTCCTGTGAGTTACAAACTTCTGCTCGAATCGCATAAAAGAACCCCAACTGAGGCATAGATATTGAAGTTAAGATTCCCACATCCTGATTTCTGCATGATAGTGCGTCAGCCACAATATTTTCTCACCCCGCTCGGTATTCCACTATGAAGTCAAAGCTCATGAGCTTGCTAACCCAATTTGTTGTGGTGAGGTAATAATACGTTGCTCTAGGAGGAACTTTAGCCTATAATGATCTGTTCGTATTAGAAAGTGCCATCCCCACACATAAGATCTCAAATGGCGCATAGCTTTGGCTAAGCCAATCAATTCCTTCTTGTAGGCCGTAGATGTTAGTGTTGTTGAGCTGGAGTAGGACCGAAGAAAGTAATTAGTTGACCTTCTTGTTGTAGGACAGCTCCTATTCTTTCCATAATCTGAGGCATCACATTCTACTACAAAGATCTTTTCAAAATCTTGATGAGCTACAGCTGGTGTTTGGGTTGTGGCCAATTTTAATGCTTCAAAGGCGGCCAGTGAATCTTGCATCCAAATAAAGAAATTCTTTTGCAACATAGCTGTCAGTCGCCCAAACAATTTCCCCATAATTTTTCACAAATTTTTTGTAGTACCTAGTAAGACGAAGGAAGCCTTGTAATGCTCGAATGGTAGTGGGTTGGGGACTTTTTGGTGGTTTGCTTCCACTTCCCGAGATGATTTGAGTTTGAGCAAACAAGCAATTAGACTGTTTTAGGAACAAGCAGTGCTGTCTAACAAGGTGAACACCAATTGAAAATGATGCATATGTTTTGCCCAAGTACGATTATAAATGAGGATGTCATCAAAGAATACCAAGGCAAAGTTGCGTAGATATTGCTTGAATGCAGCATTTATGAGGGCTTGAAAGGTGGAAGAAGTGACGGTGAAACCGAAGGGCATCACTAGAAATTTAGAGTGCCAATAATGAGTGCGAAAAGTTTTCTCCACATCTTTATCATGCATCCTAACTTGTTGATTCTTAGAGCATAAATCTAGCTTTCAGAAATAGAGCCCTGTGTATTCCTTCAATAGTTCGTCGATTACTGGATTTGGAAATTTGTCTTTGATAGTTTGGGCATTTAGGGAGCGATAATTGATACAAAATCTCCATGAATTAACAAAGAGGACTGGAGAAGAAAAGGGAGACTTGCTAGTTTGGACGATTCCTCTTTTCAGCATCTCCTCACATTGCCTTTCAATCTCATCTTTTTGCCCATGAGGATAATGATAAGGCTGGACAACTATAACTCTTGTTCCAAGTTGCAGATTAATGTGATGATCACATTGACGAGTAGGTGGCAGCCCTTCTGGGGCACTAAACAAGTATGGGAATTCTGCTAGGACTCTTTTGAGCTACAACTCCTTATCCACTTCTGCTAGTGTTGCTAACAGAGAAGTAGTAGGTGGGCTGAAATCTTTACTTCCACATAGCTCTACATTCTGCCCTTGCCACCAAAACTGCATCTTTATGGCTGCAAAGTCCTAATAAATAGGTTCAGCATCCTTAGCCAGTTACCCCTAACACTGCACCAAAACCAGAGAGAGGCAGTAAAAATAAATAAAAGTGAAATGTATGAGGACCTAGTTGTACCAAAAGCGATTGAGATACTCCTGGGCTATGTAATCTTTCTTCATTTGTTGCTGTTTCTTGTGGTCCAGCCCTTGATTCAGTGGGTATTTTCATTTTATCCACCAAAGATTCATTCACAAAGCTGTGAGTGCTTCCCGAATTAATCAAGATCAGTAGGCCCTTCCTGTGGACAAAGCTCTTCACTTGCATTGTCTGTGATTTCTGCATTCCTGTTATAGCATGAATGGATATTTCCAGCTCCTTTGTTTCTTCTACCATAATTTCTGGTTCAGGTTGCGTATCATCAATTCCCTCCAATCAAAAGTCATTTACATTGGTATCCTACTGTATAAGGCTCATCACAGTTGTAACAAAGCCGTTTTGTTCTTCGTTCCTCCATTTCCGCCCTATTTAGCCACTTCACAAAAGGTATCCGCGGCGCATTATTTGTTGTGTTTCTTCGTAGGCCACTTGGTTCTTTCCGATGTCTAATTCCTTGAGGTTTGTACAACCAGCTAAGCTCATAGCGCTAGTTAAATCTTGACGATGTTGCAGCTCAACTTCTACTGCTATGGCTTCTTTCAATTCATCAATGAAGATCTCAACGTACTGTTCTTGTGTAAGAGTGCTGGCACGAGCTGCGAGTCATTCAGAGTGCCGCCGATATTCCTCCACAGTGCTGGTTTGACAAAGTTTGTACAGTTCTCCCAATTTATCTCTTCTGACTGGTGGGCTAAATAGCATAATGCAATTGGCCTTGAAATCTTCCCAGGGCAGTTATGGCTGATCCCTTTCCAACTTGAGAAACCATAGTTGGGCATCTCCTTCCAAGTGGAAGGATGCCAGCCTCACTTTATCTTCCTCTGTTGTTCGCTGATAGCGAAAAAACTGTTCACAACTGTTAAGCCATTGCATGATCAATTTCACATAGAACATATGCAGTATTTTCCTCGGATAATACTGCTCCCACCTTCATCCTCTTGTGCTGCAGGAATTTCATAAACAAGCTTTTGCAAAGTCTGCCAATTCTTGTTGTTTGTTCTCCATAGCTGTATGGTCTTGTTCTCGTTGTCCCTTATCACGATCTTGATCGTCCTGATACATTTTTAGAAAAGCCTGAAATTGTCATTGGAAGTTTTGAGAGTCCTCCGAAACTTCTTGCTCTAATACCAACTGTTATAAGCCCTTGACTGTGATGTAGTTATGGGACCATGCAACTTGAAATAAGAAACTCAGGGTGTTTGTTAGTTTTTCTGCTCTTTTGACCGATTTTGAAAAATCCAGAAAATGAGAGCTCATTAGAGAGAACTCTTTGATCACAAAAATGGGAATTTGATAGGAGAAAAATGCTTTCTTTCTCCCTTGCATAACTAGCTTTTTATGCTAGATTACAAGCACAACAGACATACTATTTAGGGAACATTCAAATAATTATAAACTAAGTTGATGAAATAATTCTAAAATACTCAAATCTAATCTGATCACTATTATTTAAATGACAACCAAATTAATATGATAATTATAAATGACAGCTAGTGAACTGACAGCTAATCTTTTTCTTCTTTTTCTGACGTGTAGAACGCTTGTAGACCTGGTCAAAGGGAATTACTTTTGGGTGATAGGTACTCTGATTAGTGCCTAGCTAAGCGCTAACAGCGGATTCTAAGGTAGTTTAAGTCCTATCGGGCCAAACACTGAATACCTAAAGAGAGAATTTAGCAAGGCTACGCACCTTACATAAGACTTTCTTCTTATGCTCCGAAGAGGGCCAACTAATCGAGTGGTTTTTTGCATAGTTAAGATTTTTTACAAATGTTAGGAATAAGAAGCTTTTCTCAATTATCCCTATTTTTCATTCACTTACAGAAGAGCTAACTTTAGTTCTTAGGCTCATTTAACTGCTGGACCTGCTGTTGGATCTTAACTTTATTCTGGTAGTTAACAATTGCAAAGCAAAAGCGAGCCTTTCAATATGTGAGAGGTATATATGTTGGAGGGAACATAAGGACTTCAGTATACACTATATTTGTTAGTAATTTTATTCTTCATGTGTATAAATAGAAAATTTTGTGGGTGAAGTGTATAGCTTCCTTGTTTCTCACGTGTTATGCTTCTAACTGAGGAGTTCAAAATTTGAACTTCTGCAGGAACTTCGGGAGGCAGTGAAATCACAGTCCAAGAGGGTAATTGTTGTCAAGAAGGTGCAACTTAAGCTTTATGCTGGCCAACCATTTGCTGAGGTTGAGATGGCATTGCGGTCTTTGATCAAACAAAATTAGTAGCAAGATAGATGAAGATATTGCGAAATATTTTCTTGCTCAGCATCTGTTGGCTGTTGGTCTTCATATGGATAGCGAAAGAGACATCGGGAAAGATCTGATTAGGGTTTCGCATCCGCAATGGCATGTAAGACATTGTGATTAGAATTTCACATTTCAAGTCAAGTGTCAGTTGCTTGCAATTTTTCTTCTGCTAATTATCAATGTCTACATATTTCTCTCTTTGGTTTTGGACAGAAAAGAGAGACATTTGTAGAGGAGATGTATGTTGATACTTGATAGGCCTGTGTTTTCGCAAATTTCTTGTCATCTAATAAGATATTTTTTTTGTTTCAACAAACAAAAACAGGTCTGGAACAACTCGGCGTGTGTTTTGCTAAGAATACTCTCAAAGTAGAGTTTAAGATGATAGACTCCACTTTTAAGCCTATAATATTAACGACAGCACTGCCTAGTGCTACTATCCACCAAAGACCCCCTTACAGTAAAGAAGCGATTTTGTCAACACATGACGTGAATTGGCAAAAGTTTTGCCGTGACTGTTTGCTTCTGCTCTTCATTTCTAGTTTTCTTGCCGCCTCTGGCCTGCGGCAGCCTTTTATTCAACACATCGAGCGCAAACCATTTAAAGAAAAAAGCATTCACCGTTTAAATTAGGAAGAAAATGTCCTTTTCACCGCCTTGAATCTATAATTTTAGTGATTGGAACACTCATGACTCAACCCGCCTTCTATTATTTTTAATCAAGTCACTTCTTAACCTTCATGTCCTGATGTTGACACTGAATCACACGCCTACACTAATACATGGAAAACATGTTTTAAAAAGTATCCAGAGCAAACATGTAAATTTGGCCGTCTAAACACTATAAATTGTGTTAAAATTTTAGAAACAAGATTTTTCTTCAAATACGATTTTTGTTATCGGTTAATTTCTTTTTTATTTTTCAATTGGGTAACTATTGTAGGAAACTCTTATTTTTCAATTGGGAAACTATCATATGCTTGCAACTTAATTTGCAGGAGCTCAAAATAGGCAGTGGACTTATTTGATTATTAGCTGATCAGCTAATTTTTTAACTAATTGATCAAAATCAGTTGTTTGACTTCATCAATAAGCTATTATAGTTGTTTGTTTGTTGGTTGATTCAACCCAACCAGCTAAAATTTATTTTTTGATAAATCAAAAAGCTTTTTATAGATAATAAAATGTTATATGCAAATCTAGAGATTCCTACACTTGAATCTCTTGACAACTATACAACCAACCTGCTAAAATTTAGAAGCCCTTTGTGAGTAGCTCTTTGGGCAATCAGCTGGTTACCTTTTTCTATAATGTCAATTTTGCCTTTAAATTTTACCCAACCTCTTTTGCTCTATTTGAATTGTTTTTTAAAATTTCATTTGAATTGTTATATTTTATGTTTGGATGTATCATCATCATCATTATGATTATTATTATTATGATTATTGTTATTATTGTTGTTGTTGTTGTTGTTGTTGTTGTTATTATTATTATTATTATTATTATTATTATTATTATTGTTATATGTTCTATATTTTTATTAGAGTTATAAAATTAGTTATTTTTGTAGAAATAAATATCTAAAATCTAAATTCCTATAAGAATATTTAACGAAATACTAAGATATATAATATTCATACCTTTATAATTTTTTTAAAGTCATTTCCTCATAAGTCATTTTACACATAAGCAGTTAATACTAAACAACTAATTTTACCAAATATTAAATGACAAACAGCTAATATAATCTGCTAGTCAAATCAATTAATATAATCAACTATCAGCTAATAGCTAATGGAATCAGCTAATTTTCAAACAAAGCCAGTAACTCCAACTTTTTGTTGCTAACTTGGTGATTTTTCAAGTTATGGTATACAAAATTAGCATCAAGAAAGTTTATTAATCTTGAATGGTGAAGTGTTTAATGATTTTTCTTTACTTTTCTTTGATTGTGAAATACAAGATGTTCAATCAAGTGAATCTAAACTATGAGTTTGATGATAACAAAACATATTGTTATTAATGAATTTTTTTGTGATATTAGCAACTTTATTATAATAGAATTAAATAATATGTGAAATATTTTCAGTGAAAGGCAAAGTGAGTAAAGAAATCAATAGAATTGATTGAGCTAGCAAAGGAGAAAGTAAATAAACAAAATGAAGCACATATGTAATTCAAGAGAGGTCCAAGAAAATTCAAGTGAAGAACCCAAAATAAGGATAAATCAAGAACCTCAAGATGCAACAAATAATTATAATATTTCTTGATACTTTGTCACTGTTGTTTCAATGAATTAGGGAATTTAATCTTTGCATGATCAATTTCATATAGAACATACTACATATACTTTGTCAAAATCAAGAAGTAATTTTGAAAAATTGAAGAAACTTTTGATCATCATTTCAAATGATTTTGAAATTATCAAAGAAAAAAGTTTTTAATCTTTGAACGAACTTAAAAGTTTAAAAAATCATGTTTTGATGATTTAGTAAGTGCATAAGTATTGTTTGACACTATACATAGACTGAATTATTCACTATTCAAAAACTGCTCATCAATTACACTATTTGTCGACTAAAGCACTATTCACCAACTAGTTGATGGTCTATCAAAAAATTTACTTAAAGAGGGGGCCTTTTTGTCTTAATAGGGGTTTTACTAGTCGATAAACTAGCTGATGGTTGTCTGGCAACAATTGAATTATAAGAAGAAATTTTGGTATAATAGATAGCTGGCTAAGATTTAAGTCTTTGTTTATTGATGTGAGAAAGATAGGGGACTTTCTAGTTGTATGGTTGTGCACTTGTTGCAATCGAAAAAATTGCTCTTTTTAAGGATTAGTTTTTTTTAGACCTTAAATAAGATTTGTAAGTGGTTACTCTTAACTCATGACAAAGTAAGACAATTGTAAAGAGTTACGCTTTGCCTGTAACAAAACAATATGATTGTAAAAGTTGTTCTTTACCCATGGCAAAGAAGATATTATACATTAGGTTCCTCTTCACCCATTGAAGGAATAAGATACAAAATTCTCAAATGGAGATTAAGAAGTAATAGGTTAGTTGTTGTTTGGTCGAATTATTATTGCTATTGTATTATGATTATCGTACATGAGTTTTCCATAATCATTTATTAAAATAGATAACTCAGTCATTAATTTTCAATAACAAAAAAAAATGCTCTCGTATGTCATCCAAGGAACAATATAAAAGTAGATCACGAGAGAACATACAACATAATATAGGTTTAAGGATTCAACTTTAAAATGATTACGTGGGTTTATGGGTTTTAAGATTGGGGATTAGGCATTTGAGCTTCCTTTATCATTTAGGGATTAAGCACATTTTTTATAGGATTATAATAAAGTGCAATGGAAAATAATACTTTTAAAGTTAATGCAATAGAAAATAATACTTTTCAAGATAAGGGTTTTCTTTTGTACTTTTATCAAATAAAATATTGGAACAAGCAAGGTTTTAACACATAATTTTGATGATAAAAGATATGTAACTACTAATGTTTTAATATTTAGTGATATTAGTAAATTAATATGTAAAAGATCAAGCTTAATAGCAGGATAAAGTAGACAAATGAGCCAATTGAGAAATGAAAGGATAAAAAGATGAACAAAGTAGAAAATTGGGAAGTTTTTAAAGAAAACTATCTTAATACATTAAAATGCTTTTGGGGAACTTTTAAAATGATTTTTATTCAAGTTGTCAAAGGAATATGTTTTAACCTTTGAAAGAACTTGATAAGTTTCGAAAAACTTGTTTTAGGAAGTTTGGTTGACCAATATGGTGATTTAGGTAACAAATATTAGGACTTTAGATAGACTGATTAACCACTGTGGTAGTATGATCGACCAATATATTTTTTAAAAATATATCGTATGTTTATGACCTCATTCATATTGTTATTAGTCACTTAATAAATAGTTTTTATTTTTAATGAATTTTAAATTATTTTAAGCATAAAATATACCATGTATGAGTAGTGGAAAGAATCTTGTATATACTAGAGAGTTGACAAGAACTATGAGAGGTTTTAGAGTGTACATGACATAATATATTTTGAGACTTTATCAGTTAGTCCCAATAAGAGATGGATGTTTTGGGTTGTATGGTTGTGCAATTATTGCAATTGAAGAAATTGCTTAAGAGTTGCATTGTGAGGTTTTTCTTAACCTTGAATAAGATTTATAAAGAGTTAGTCTTCATTCTTAGCTCTAAAATGTTTTGTCGAAAACGGTGGATGTGAAGGCTTTGAGTTCTTATTATCCTCCCAAGTTAGTTAGTGGATTTAGAAAGCTCTGCCCCAAGAGTGCCTACTGGCTAGTCACTGGTAGCCCAAGAACTGGACCTACTGAAGAAAGCTAGCGCTCGAATTAAGGAAGATGGGAACGTTACTTCAATATAGGGGATCGTTTATGTTTTATTTTGTTAACACTGAGATTAGCCCCGATTAGTAATCAATTGTTCTCAAGCCAGTTTTCCTGGATATACATGTTCCTAATAGGACTAAATGGATTCATTAAGAACGAGTAGACTTCACAAGCTCTCTCTCTGCGGATTGTAAACATTCTTTTTCACCTATGCACAAAGATGGTATATAGAGAGTTCTTTATCCATTAAAGTAGATAGTAAATTATCCAGTACCATAGAAGATGAATGTAGGCTAATGATTGTTTGACTAAAATATAAATTGATTTTGTTATTTTCTACTCTCTTTAGTTATCATTATAATTATGTCAAAATTCTCATATGTGAATTTCTCTTAATCATTAATTAAGATAGAGAATAAGTGTGTGTAATATGAACTATTCACATTTCTCACTCGTTTTCTTACAATACTATGCAAGAAAATGAGTAAGTTTCCACTAAATTTTGGCCTCCTCTAAAGCCCATCATGAATGGAGGAATAATGGGAATTCAGTGGCTATGAATGCCACTTAATTTGGCTTGAAATGTTTGCTGGAAATTTGGAAACTTTCCAAGCTGGCAGCCATACAACGCTTGCTTTCTTTCATTCCTTTGCACTTTTTCTTACCACGTTCATATCGCGATACAATTCCAAAACATTCTCTCATATCTTGGATCACTATCCAAACCCATTTTACTCATTCTTTGCATCTCCAATACTTGTGACACATTGGGATCTCAATTGTGTTGTCCACTTAAATTAACACTTAATTTAAGCAAGTCATAAGCGGTATCTAGCAACACATCATGATCTCCAATTGACCAGAAAGTCAGTGGTTTGATTATGAATCCTTCTATAGACAATTTTCCCATGCAATTCATCCTTTCATCATCTATATCTCACTTGGTTTAGAGCATGGTTAATGGGTTAACTCTCACTAAACTGACTATGTCACATCTAGCCCAAGTGATGTTAAT
>JANVCL010000213.1:18691454-18705187 GCA_026546855.1 Erythroxylum incrassatum | reverse complement strand
GTTTTCAAGATATACGTCAAGTATATGAAAAGCAAGTTTTCAAGAGAATGTGCCTTTTTAAGCATTATGCTTACAAGGTTTTGAAATCTTTGTGTCATGTAGGTTTGTGGTAGTCCCTCAAGAACCATCACGTGCACGTTGACCCAAGTATGGGCTTCTCTCGCCTGCTTGCTAGTGGCATGGAGCTCCCTCAAGAATTCACGACTACACAGGACCATTTCATTGGAAATGTATAGTGCGTCATGTTTTTGGACTTCCCCAAACCATTTGATATGTTTATGTACTCATGACAAGTTGATATGAGTGATGCATTCATGATTTGCATACACATGAAGTTCTACATTGAAAATGAGTTATAAATGTTTTGCATGGAAGCCTAAAAAACAAGTGTTTTATGAACTCAAAGAAAGTTTTCTAAGACAAGTAAGATGTTTACAAAAGTTCTGTTTATCTTTTTATTATTATAAACTTTTTCCCCCGAGCTTTCAAGCTCACCCCCTCTCTGTCCCATCCTCAGGTGATAGCTAAGAGATCAAGTGATCAAGAGCCTAGGGGATTTTGCTTCAGTTGCTATTTTGTATTTTTGTAATAAGCCAATGGTGTGGCTTTTGATTTGTAAACAAAGTATTTCAAA
This sequence comes from Erythroxylum incrassatum, assembly GCA_026546855.1. Lineage (NCBI taxonomy): Eukaryota > Viridiplantae > Streptophyta > Magnoliopsida > Malpighiales > Erythroxylaceae > Erythroxylum > Erythroxylum incrassatum. Next base: position 18,704,553 of record JANVCL010000213.1, on the reverse strand, counting down.
ATCTGCTGCTGTAAGAAATGAAATGATAGATTTAAGTAGTTCAGTTATGAGTTGTATATTTACATTGATTTAGAGCAAGTTGGTTTTTGATGTTTGATTGTCATGGTCACGCCACCATTGTGGAATGATGCCTAATAAGGGTTTATGGAAAGAACCCTACATGGAAATAGGCTCAAGTATTATTTATGACACTCAAGTTAAGTAGGATGATTTATGCAAGAGTTGGGTTCCAAAAACGGAATCCAACAGTATGGCCCTTATATGGTGGCATGTAGGTGTCGTGTTATAGGGTCATTTTCCAATTCTCCCATAGTTGCTCTAAATTGGCCCAATTCTTCTCCATATTCTTTTTTTTTTACTTGAAGAGGAAGAAATAAGAGATGAAACAAAATATTTCTTATTTTGAGTATCAAACCTTCTAAAATAATTTAATACACAAGCAATATGTTATGATAGTAATGCTAAAAGTAATATATGTATAGCATACATAAAAAAGTTGTGAGAGATTTATAATTTTTTTTTTAGTTTTTATAAGTTCCTGAGAGACACAATTTGAGCTATAATCATAGCCCAGAATGTATCTTAATGATGTGACAAATTATAGATAAACATGAGAAATCCTAATTTAGGAGGCTTTTTCATATTCTTTTATTCTATAATTAATTAGGAAGGAACCCTATTATTTAGTCTTTGATGAATTGATTTATTTTAATTTATAAATTAGGATTTATATTTGTGAGATATGTTTGAACGATCATAATGCATGATTTAATTATTTCAGTGACTAAATCTTATTTAAATTTAGTTATGGATGATTCAAGAGAGCTTATTTATGAGTGGAATATGGCTTAGATAAAAAGGATTGAAAAAGACGTTCAAGGGAGGTTTACGTGACCTTTTTAGTGATAGGATAGAACTTTTTATAGGATTTCATAAATCTTAGCACATTCAAAGGAAGTCATATTGGTAAAGTATAGGTTAACCAACTAGAAAGTACATAGGTGTAGCCTAAGAAAGTGCAATTTTAGCAATAGGAAAATTTTCTATTCCATACGATAAATCTATTTTAAGTTAATTGAATCTTAACATATAAGATGTTACTAGGGCGAATTATTGAGACATTTGTTGCTACTTTCTTCACTTGATTATGTGCTTTATTTTATCTTTAGTAGTTGTTTGCTCTTTTTTTTGAAAGAAAATGAATTGTATTAAGCATTTAAGGCATACAAATTATACAAAAGTACATCAGAATTGTTACAACAAGTTAAGCATGCCCTTGGATTAGAGTTGCTAAGGAAAATACAAAGATAAATTACAAAATGAAAATTAGCACCTCTTATTGGTGGTTCAAATTATGACTTCCATATATTATTAATGTAGTTCATATCTCTAAATTTGTCTTTGAAAAGGCTAATAGGTAGTCTGATTTTCTACAAGAGTTCATTGTGGAAAGTCTCCTTGTTCTTCTCTATGTCTTGAAAAATTATCTTGATCCTTTCATCCCAAATAGTTGCTACAATAAATGACAATACAACACAAAAGAACTATGAAGAACCACTTCATAGTGTTGTTTTTATGCCTGAAAATAACACACCACTTAGTAATTCCATTCCAACTAGTTGGAGCATTGGAAAGATGACACAAGTTAAGTAGGGTATTCCAACATCCATGGTGAATTCACACTAGAAGAAGAGATCATGCATATTTTCTTTAGCTTTCATATACAAAGTGCACTAGTTGGGGATTTGTAAGTATTTGGAGATTTTGCCAATTGATGGAGGCTTGCTTTTCATGGCTAACCATAGGATTATGGATGCTCGAGGAATGAGGTGTTTTGAACATATTAGTTTGGTCCAAGAGATAAGATCTAAACTGCCTCTTAAGAATCTTCTGCAAGAGTGATTTGTAAAGTTTCCTAAGCTATAATGTTTTTGAATGATACTGTGATTTGTGAAGTTTCCTGAGTTGGAATGTTTGCAAATGATACGATCTGCATCTTTATTAAGGTAAATATGAATAAATGTTTCCATAGTAATTTTTTTACTCTTTAATCTACCTAGGTTTAGGTTTAGGTTTGGTTTTAGATTTACCTCTTTAATCAAAAACATCACTTTTTATTTTATTGACTAGGTAATAGTATAAGGGTTGATTGATTTCTTATCATTTTCTCATAGGAATAATACTAAATTCACCACTATATTACTACCAAGCGAGAGGTGCACTTGTCTCAAATTGTGATTAATATTTTAGGAAAGAGAAAACTTAAGCATGAAAAACTATACATAACAATAGTTTAAGACGTAGAGTTTTATCTTCAATGCCTTACTCTGTAGATACTTAAAAAGTTTTGATCTCATTATCACGCTAAATACCATGTCTTTTAGTTTTATGATATTGCTTCTCTACTACTCCATTTTCCTGAACTGTATCTTATGTAATGTATTGTACAAGTATGTTGCAACCTTTTAGAAACTTAACAAAAAGTCACTCTCTTGACTCAAATCTCAATATCTGTTGTGGTACTCTCAACCATAACTTAACCTTACAAATTTAATGAGTTTGTTAAGTTACTTCTCAACTTATCTTAAATATTTTAAACTTTTATAGGGCTTAGAATTATTACTAATGAGATAGATGTAATTATATTAAAGGTAATCATCAATAAAGGTCACATATAATTTCTTTTCATTATAACACTCACTTATTATATCATCTCACAAAGTCATACATAATTATCCCCTTTATGTATGGAAAAATGTTATGTTAAGAGATAAAACAAATTGGAAGGTGATTAACCTGCCAAAAATTAAGGAAAAATGTAAAAGTGCCCGTATCCAATTGACTGCTAAGTCTGCTAAACAAATTGTCTGATCAAGCAGGTTGACCAAACTCTTGAACTATTTTTGAAAAGTTACCGAGAGTTGCCACTTTGATGCCTTGGGGTCTTGTCGATTAATGGGGAGACGTCCTAAAACTTCAGAAGCATGAAATGACAAGAAAAAAAAAGGGCCATTTTCATGAAAAGCTCAAAGGAAACATCTAAAACAAGATTTAGGCACAATTAAGTTACAAAATCTATTAATAACCCACTTTAGTACAATTATTAACCAATATCATATATATATACATAAGACACAACAAATAATTATAAGATTTCATGCAAAGAATTTTGGAGTTTCTTTTAAAATCTTCAATCTTAGTTTTTCTGTTTCAAAAAATTTAAACTATTCAAGCAATCAAAGGCTATAAAGCATATTGAAACAAGCTCCAATATCATACACAGAAAATTATATATTAAATCAAAGAGTACCCGAATTAGTAGAGAATATGATGAAATTCAGGAATTTATTAGTCCTTAAAAGAGATAACAAAGATTTGAACTTTAATAGAGGAAATAATTTGAAGGGCTTTCGTTATAAATATCATATTCCTTGGAGCAAAAGAAGCCGAAATTGTAATATATTTCACGAGCAACAACAACCAGAAGCAGCGGGAGCCTTCCCAGTTTCCATTCCTATGCTTCATGATGAGTAGGTTACAAAACATAAGTCCCGAATATTGAATTGGACGATAAGGTTACAAAACTGCAGTGCTACTGCTAATTACTGATTTAGCAAAGCCACAATCCTGCAACACATTTTCAGTCTAAAGAGTAATACTCCTGCTTGAATTTTTCTTTTTAGTGAGATAACGAAATTTATACTGGTTAAATCTTTTTTATTAAATAATTTGAAAAAGATAAATCATAAATTAAAATTAAAATATACTTAATTCGAATTCTTTTATAAATATTTTCTTCTTAAATTATCAACTACAATTTATTCACATATAATTAAATTTTAACTTTACTTATAATTATAATTTGATTTGAATAAAATCAAATATCTTATACTTGAATTTCTAAAATTTCTTAAACTTCAAGCTCAACTTAAACTTTTCTTTTTTAAACTGATTTTTATATTTAACGCATTAGATTCATAATATGTTAATAATGAATATAAATTAAAATTATAAATTAAAATAAGATAAATCAACCTTTTATTTATTTTTAATTCGCCAATTAAATAATTTATAATCATAGATCAACATTGAGATTTAATAATATATCGTGACCACCAAAATATTAAAAATAACAAAGTAGGTTAACTTAACCTACTTATACATAATTATAATGTTTAATTCAATCCTTTCGTCATTAAATATTCTTATTAGACATAGAGTATAAAATCAGTGTTTACTCTATATAAATTCAATCATGTTCATTATTACTAATTAGTAATTGATTTATACTTAATATTTGAAAGCATCTTTTCAAACCTCATTTTATTATGACCAAAGAATCCATTAAATCACTACTAATTAAGAATAGTAAAACATTCAGTCTACTTACTTTAGAGTGATAAATCTTTTATTGATTTACTTAATTATTGTTTTATAGGTCATACTAAATCCAAGTACTACCGACCAAGTCATTCTCACATAAGATATTTTGGTAATTTAAAGTCCAAAAGTTAATTGTGCAATTATCATAATAAGGAAATCTACAAGCACATAAGTAATATTAGATTTGAGATCCTAAGTAGTTAAGTGAAATTGTTCTTTTAATAAGCATTAATACATTTATTTAAGTATTTTCATACTTTAATTTATAAAATTAATTACTTGCATCATAAGAAGAAAAAAAAGCATAATTTATGCTAGTTTTATCATTCTATTAAATTATAACTAAGAATATTTTTTAAAAAATAAGACTTTATCATTTGAAGATCTATCAAAGCACTGAATTCATTCAGTCGATCTCTCCATTATATTAGTGGGACATTATCAAAAGTGAATCGTGGACCTGTAGTAAGTTTGTAAACAAGAGTTATCTGGGGTCTAACTGATTCAGTCATTGACTCAACATCCACAACCTCGTATTCAACTTTTGTGTGTGGTTGAGAAGAATATAGAACATTTATCATCATTTGAGATATATTAGTGAGATTTGCAAACTGTTGTGAACTTTCATAGTTTTTTGTAAAAGAATCAAAGTCTTGGTTGTTAATGTGACTATTAGAGCTATTTGGTATTGTATGACTTTCTAAACTATCTGAAACTGGTTGAAGGGCAGAGAGTACGTGTTCTTTTTTTTTTGTCCAAGGAAGGTTTTGCTGTTGGTGGAAAAGTTAGTGATGTATCAATTTGTAAAAGTTTATTAGAAGTTGACCAAATGTCTTTTGTTCTTTTAAAAAAATTAAAATGAATTAATAAAGGAAAAGGATTCAGTACAACAATTATTCTTTTACAAGGATAACAAAAGCAAGCCAAACAACATCGTATCTAGAAGCATATGATCTACGTGTAGCAAACAACCTCAAGTGAAACTTTTTTGAAATTTCCCAAAGCAAATTCTTAAAGTTACCCTAAACTTTCCTCACTAAAACCCCCCTCAGAAATTTCCAAATTAGAGCTTGACGTTTCATCAACTCTTTCTCTAGACGATTAGGGAGGTAAGTGATTTCTGGTTTGAGCTTCGTTTATTCTTCTTCGCGTTCAACTTCAATCAAACTTCTTTAATTAGGGTTACTCAGTGGGTTTTTCATGGGATTTGAGATTTGGCTAATTTTCTTTTGATGACAAGTTTGACTTGGAAGGTTCTGATCGTTACTTTCAAACTGACGTCGTTTTGGAAATTTTTCTTTAAAAAATGACGGGCTAGCCATGAGGTTAAGCCTGGCCATAGGTTAACTCATCCCATCCCGTCGGGCTACAGGTTAGCCAAGGGCCACCATGGCCCGAGCCTTCTTTGACCTAGACGATTGACATCTCTAGTTTTGATAGTTTTGCAAATGCTCGTAGAACATTTTGAAGACTTGCATTAGGATATGATAAAATATTATAACTAGGTCTTACCGTTGGAATATAAACACAACCTTTATTTATTAAAATAGTAATGTTATAGACAATAAGAATATAAATTAATAAATTATATTTTATTTAGTGATATTAATTTCAAAAAAGAGTTAAAATTGGGGGTATTTGTTTCTATTTTTACTTTTAGTTTTGTCTTGTTTTCAAATTCAGTAAAAAAAAGAGGTGTTTTTGTTTCTTGTTTATTTTTTTCATAATATGATTTATTACCATTTAATATATTATTTAATTATTTAAAATTTGATAATAATTATGAATAATTTAATTCAACATTATATATTTAATGAATCAAAATAAATTATCAATAAAATTATTAATAATTTAATTTAATTTTTATAATTAAATTAATATGCAATTAAAATTTAATAAGTATAATTAAATTTAATATATATAAATATTTAAATAAAATTTAATTTAATAATTAAAATATTTCAAATAAATATTAATTTATAAATAAAATTTTAATTTTTAAATTATTTATTTTATTTAAATGACACAATTTTATTAATAATTAGTTAATAAATATTATATAAAAGATTAAATAAATTTATTTAATTAAAAATAATTTATCCTTAAGTTTTATCTAATATGTAATTATTATTAATGATAAAATATAACTACATTAACATTAACAATCAAATAAAATTTTATTTTTATTTAAAAAAATAAAAAACTGAAGATAAAAACTAAAAACTAAAAAAAAAGTAACTAAAATTTTAAAATTAAGTTAAGTTTAAAAGTACCTGCATTATTTACACACACACCACACACATTCATAGTACTACTTTTCGTCCAGACGCTCACTCTCGTCTTCATTCGGATACCTCCACATAATTTTCATATTGAGCCCACTAATTTAAATTGAGTAGGAAGTAGGAACAAACAAAATACATTTCCGAATTGCATTTGAAATAAATTAAAACTTTATAGCGGAAGAGGCTACTCTCAGTTAAATTATACCACCCACAAGTATGGGTTATAAAATGATTTAGCTGTATACAGTTACTTATATAAGATGATTAGGTAGTGAACCATCTTTACTGTGCTCCCGCTCCCTACTTAAGATGCAAGAAGACTACTATTGACGATAAAACAATTCGAATAATTTTATAACGATGGTAATTGTTGGCAAGGATATTATTATTCTCGCAGGTAAATGAATTAACTTCAGACAAATTTCTGCTGATAAACCATGAAGATAAACACCCTCAAATCAAATATAAAACCACCATTTAAGTTATAAAATACATTCCAACAAATTTTATATTATTTGTCAAACAACTCATTGACAACCCTTTAAATAGTAACAAAAATAAGGGATATGGGCCTCAGTACCAAAGATAAGCAAAGATGCAACTTAAAGCTAGAGCTACCGCCAGCCAGTAATCCTCATTACTTAACACTTGACCTCCTTCAAAGCATAAGCGAAGTACAAAAATGTTGGGTCAGTAGCACCTTCCTTGTAGTAAGCAAACACCAAAGTGCTATCATCCTTCATGCTCTCCCCCACAAAGCTGCATTTAGAGATCAAGTTGGCACCCGTCTAAATAAAACTCAAAAAGTAATTACCACCCAAACAGCAAGCACAGCTCTACAACAGGGACAATGATTACTTACAATTGGAGATCACTCAGCTTTGAAAGCAGATGTTTTGTTGCTCCCTCAATATGCTTCTTAAATAACTCTTGCTTCTCCCCGTCAAGCTTCGGTTGCAACAACTTGATGAATCTCTTCATATACGTCACAAATTGCTTCTTATCGAAAGAAGGTTGCTCCTGAAAGCATCATAATCAATATCATATTCCTTGAGATAGAGTTAACAATTGCGCTCAACATCCTTCAAATATTACAATTTACCTGGAGCCTAAATGTGTCCACAATATCAACCACCTTTACAGCTTGGTCATCAACACCCTCATCTTCCTCACCGCCTTCAGCAGATGGATTTGCACCAATGTTAACATCAACGGCTCCTTGAACAACCCACTACAGACCAACAACACAGGGGCATTTTTTGCATTAGTAATGGTTAAAATGTATTTTGGAACATTTTGCATCACTAAACACAGATTAGCAATACCTTTCCCTCAACTTCCCAGAGCATTCCATTTTCAATTTCCTTGTACGTGAATGAATCCGAGAGAAGCTCATCTCCTGAAATTCATCAACAATAATTAACAACTATACAGCCTTGACTGCTTCTCACTAACCATTTGCAATCAGTCACAGTAATACAGTCCAAATTCACAACCACTTCTAAATAAGCTATTGCTCTTAGGCCTTTGGAGGATCTTCTCTTTGAAAAATTAAGTAGGAGTAAATTTTACCACCAGCCTCAACCCTTTCTTTCTCTGTCATGGTTCATTAAATAAAGGCAAATGAATTGGGGGTTTACTCAAAAAAAACAAAAGCTGATAATTCTGCATCAACAATTCAAAAATCCTCGAAGCAATAAACATGCTAACACATATTAAGTATGAGGATTACAAAAAAAAAGAACCATCAAATCCAGCAGCATCAATTAAGGTCAGGAGCATTTATTGAGCGCCAGGATAAATCCTTTAACTAGTATAAGTATTGAAATATTAATTAACAAGCAGTAACAAAACAAAACGTCCGCTATATCAAGAATCACATAACACTAGCAAGCAAAACCATTAAGCTGAACAATACACGAGAGTGACCACACTAATACAGCCCATGACACACATTATTCAAGAAGTTCCAAGACAAAGCCACTATAAACAAGTAACTACACATGGCCCATAACTCTTTTTCTACGAAAACCGACTGATCACCTAAATAACCAAATCAAATAGAATTATGTCGAAAAAAAACCCAATTTCCAAAAAAAAATTAAAAAACCCAAAAGGTCAAACTTGACAAGCAAACAGATCGAAACAACATCCAAAGAAATAAGAAAAGATGTCAAAAAGAAACTAGAAACAACAAAATCAAACATCAATGAAAGTGCAAGAAAAGTTACCGCTGATGAGATCCTGATAAACCAACATGGTTACAGAGCTTGTCTCTCTCTTGGATCGATCTGAACAGCTGAGAGAGAGAAGCCAGGGCGCGCAAGAGAGCGGGAGAGGTCTTGCACAGCGGTGAGCAGTACGTATACATAGGCTAGGGTTTTCGCTTCTAAATAGGAAAATACGGCCCAAGAATCGAAATTACGAAAAGCACCCTATTTGTGTCTCTAAATGACTCAACTGTCCTCCTCTTGTACTAAACCTGCAAAGTTTGAAAGAGGCTAATTGAACCGCTTGAGAAGACTTGTCTTAATAACAATAGTAATTATTCTATAAAAAAAAACAATAGTAATTAAAGGCATGTATTGAAATAAAACTATTTTTTTAATAATTCGTTTGCTTTCGCTAATATTTTTATATTGCAGTTTTTAATTTTAACTTTCTGCTTTTAGTTTCCAATAAAAAAAGTTATTTGATTACTATTATAAATGTAGTTATATTTTTATTATTGATAATAATTATAGATTTGATAAAAGTTAAAGATATATTATTTTTATGAGTAAATAATTAAATATTTAATTGAAATAAATAATTTATACAATTTTTATTTATAAAATTATTATTTTTATTATTTTTATTTATTAAATCATATTTTATTTAAAAATATTTTTTGAATATATTTAAATATTAAATTATATTTATTAATAATTATTAAATTAAAATTATTTTATTTTTAAATTAATTATAAAAATTAAATTAATAACAACAACAACACCCAGTAAAAATTCTGCTGATGAGGGGCCTAAAAAAGTCTACTAATATGTAACATTACCCTTAACTAGTAAAATAATTAATATTAAATATATATTTATTCAATATTAAATCAGATTATAAAAATAAAACAGAAATAAAAATAATTTTTATGGGTTTCGTAAATCATGAGAACTAGAAGAAACTAAAATGAAGAATAGAAATAAAAAAAAACTCAAACAAATAAATTTTCTTATTAAATTTGAAAAACATAAAAACATATAAACAAACTAAAAATAGACATAAAGGACAAAGCTTAGAAATATGAGATTGAAGATGTTAACTAAATTTATTTTTGTGTCATGTTACATTAGATTTCATGTTGCTCCTCTCTTCTGCTTATTGTAGCGATGTTGTTATGTAGAAATCCTGCCACATGCATCCTAGCATCATAGTGGAATTCTCTAACATTGAAAACACTTAAACACTCAAATTGATCAAAATCGAGAGTATGTAATTTCTAAATAAACTTACAGCTAATAATCAGTTGAAAGATTATTGTTGATACCAAATCTAAAATCTATTATTCGTCATCGTCATCGTCATATTTAGTTGAATCTCACACTAATGCGAAGTTTAGAGAGGTCTGATAGTACGCAGCTTTACTCCTACAGAATAGAGTGACTGTTTCTAGTAGTCCCACATGCAAATGTGATATGAAGAATTTAAAAGAAATAAAATAGTAAGTAAAAAAAATTCTAGTGCAATTTTAAAAGACAAAAGTATTTAAGAAAATAGCAGGACATATATACTTGAGATGCTGCTGAGGTCTGCTTATACCTAATATGCTGCCAAGTTCTGCTCCCCTTGTCTCGAGTTGTGCTTGGCATCCTTGGGCAAGAGCCATGTGAATCTGCTTTGTAGCATTCCAATATTATTGGATGTCTCCAAAAGGACAACTAACAGCTGTTGCATCCTAATAAATATGGGCTAGTTTGCTACTATAAGTTAATGATGTGGTTTTAATCAGGGCACTAAGGTGGAGCGATGAACCACTTCACCAATTGCTAGTTGGGCAATAAAGCTGATAAGCCAAGATGCAGGACAGAATAACTTATCCACAACTAGCAACTAGTTAGCGACAGAGTAGACAATTGGGCGAGACTTCCTAGGAGGTAGATACGACGCAAGAAAGTCACACTATACAACTTCACAAACAATTGGGTGAGATTTCTTAGGAGGTAGATACGATGCAAGAACGTCACACTATACAACTTTATAAAACTTGCATGACTATGTCGACTCACTTTAAAAGATATCTTTTACTCGTATCCTAGTACGCTAGAGTTTTCTATTACTAGCCAAGTCCTCGGTAAGAGCCACACCTGCCATATCCTTCTTGATCACCTCTCCTCAGTTCTTGTGTGGCCTTCCTTTTTTCCTCTTGTAATCTTGAAGGGTTATTTTCTAGTAGTGTCACACCAGTGCATCAGGGTGCCTCCTTCTCACATGTCTGAACCATCTGAGTCTTGTCTCTCAAAACTTGTCATTAATACTAGTCATTTGTAGTTTGTCTCTCACTATACGATTTTGGACTTTATCCCTTCCGGTACTGTCACACATCCACTGGAGCATTCGCATCTCCGCTACCAACAGCTTACTGTTATGTATGCTTTTGGTGGGCCAACACTCCGCCCTATATAAAATAGTTGCTCGAATCGTCATTCTATAAAAATTTCCTTTAAGCTTGAGTGGGATCTTTTTATCACATAAGACCTCTGATGTGTTTCGCCATTTGAACCATCCAGATCTGATACAATGGACTACATTGGCATTGATCTCGCCATTACTCTGAATGATAGACTCGAGGTACTTAAAACACGATTTCTGTGGTACATCTTCAGCTCCCATTGTTACGACCACATCATGGGCCACCTGACATCCTGAAAAGTTGCATTGTAAGTATTCATTCTTTAAAGGCATTCTTTTGCTTATACATATTTATATGTATATGATAAAATATATAGGTAAATATATATTACAAATGAAATTATAATAAAACCATAACTATGATATTCATATTGTATTTATGTATTATCCCTAAATTATTCCTAGTTATTATAATATTAATATTAGACATTAATATAATATAAAAAGAATTAATACACATTATATTTTTCCTTATGAAGGAAGTAATCGATCTTATAGACTAAAGTATGGAAATACCTAAACAAACATGTGGGTACTTGTTAAAGAATAAATTCATTGAACTAACCTCATATGAGAAATTCATTTAAAATATTACTTGTGTATCTATGAAATTTGTTTTGTCATCATTATATAAGTGACCTTTTAACTTAAAATCTCTAAAGTATTTCATATAGAAATTGTTATGTTTTGATAATACTTATGACTTATTATAGTCAAAGGTAGCTCAATCGATACTCACGAGATATAGCATAAACTATATAGAGGAAGTTGAGTAATTAATATAGGACTCATCACCCTAAAGTGATTAGAGGGAATGTTACTTTGTTTACGTTTATTATTGATTTGGGAAATCCTTAGCCAAGGTATAATGACACTTTGACAATAGTTTTTACAAGTTATTAATTGAAACAATTACTAATAATAAAGAACTAACATGATTGGATTCAAATGGAGTTAACATTAATTTTATGCCTTATGTCTAATTAAGAATATTATATGATGAAAGAATTGAATTATACAGAAAAATAATACAAATAAAGGTTAATAAAAACCACTTTAATGTTCATAAAATATTTGGATGGTCGTGATGCATCACTAAATGTCAATCTTGATCTATAAATATGAATTATTTAATTATATACTTAAAAGAAATGATACTATTTTAATTTATCTAATCTTAAATATAATTTAGGGTTATAATTTATATTTATTGTCAACGTATTTAAGAACTTAATGAGTCACACACCAAGAATTTTTTAAAGAGAAAAAAGTGTTTTAATTAAGTTGGACTTACTTGTAATTTTTTTAAAAAAATTTATGATTAAATATGATATATTTAATTAGAATTAATTGTATAATTAAAGTACTAAATGGATCCAAAATCTATTATAAATAGGTTTAGGTTCCAAGGGAGCTAATACGTCTTGCCTAACCCTCTTTATAACAGCTATAAAGTTCCTTCAACATGTTTTGTGGATACCATTAATGTAGCGCCACCTTACCATAGGGTACACATCGGGATGCCCGCAGGTCATTCTGGTATATAACCCACGACAAGAAAGAACTACTAACAAACACTACGATCCTCCACATGGCATCACAATAATAAAACATTAATATAAAATTGCAACCTTTTAAAACTAAATCTTTTTCCATATCATTTCATCAAAAACCGTAATTTACACAACTGTCATTCTGTCTCGTTTGTCCATAATTTCTAAAATCTAAAACACACTGCTACATAAAAATTA
>JANVCL010000213.1:18660192-18673263 GCA_026546855.1 Erythroxylum incrassatum | reverse complement strand
AGTGACTTATTCTCTAATAATCACCCACACATTAGTTTAAGTATCTCTATACTTTAATTAATGAGATCAATTACTTTAATTTCTTCATAAGAAATAAACATAATGTGTGCTAATTTTACTATTTTAACAATATCCAGTCTTGAAGAAACTGCAATTAGGAACATTTAGAAATAATACTTAAGTGTATATTGAATCTCATAATTATGATCTCATCATAATTTCAATTACATAGTAATTATTCCATGAATTTTATCTTTATGAATAATAATTAAATAATTAACAAATATGTAAAGATAAATAAAGTCTTGTATTAATTAATGAAAAATTTCATACAAATAATTACAACTAAAATAAATTGGCTGCAAGGGCATAAATATTGACAATAAGTAAGCTTCATCATCCTCATTCTAATGTCCATTCCCTTTTCAAATACCTCAAAAGTCACCTGCCTTTTATTAGCCGTCATCCTCATATTAAGGATAAACAACAGCAGTTGGCTAGACCAAGCAGCGATCCAAATGAATAACCGTTTCCAGTAGAGAGAATGCAGCTCCCTAGTTAAAAAGAAGTGAATAATGGATGATCTTTTAGGTGGACGAGTTTGAAGAACGTTCAAGAAATGGGCCAGATCATTTCCTTGGCCGAACAAGGTCGCCATAGATGACGACGATTTGGGCCACTGCAGATTGTTATCACAAACTTGCATCATTCCCACTCAATGCTTCTATTTCCAAAAGAGTAGAAACAAATTAAAACACTGAATTACCACAAAAAAGAAAAAGAACATAACACCAAAACTATTCTGATTTAAGAGCATGATTTGACTTTTATTAGATGGGTTATCACTATTATTGAATATTTCTTCTCTACATTCTTAATTTCACAACTAAATTAACGTATTCATAAAAATATCAAGCATAAAATTAAATATTTGTAAATTATTTGTTCGAATTTGGTGAGAAGAATAGAATAATGATGCAAATTTTATATAAAACAATTGTAAAACTAATTTGTAATTCAACTAAATAATTCTTAGTCCACGTCCATTTCTCAAGTTTCACTAAAAAATTCATTTATCATTTTCTTTTAATGAGTGAAGAACAACTCTCCATTCAATATCTTCTTTGTTATCGTGAATTTACTTATTTATTTTTTGCAATTGTTTTACTTTGTTACGGGTGAAGTTCACGAAGAATCCTTATGAAGTTTACCCCAATCCATTTCTCCAATTACAGTAAGTACGACTCAAAAACTCATTCTGTTTCTCAAACTAATGAATAAATGATCAATATAGGTTTTGTAACATAGAAATGCAACCTCTAGCCTCTCAGGACTCTTAAAAATTATCAAATATGCTTAACCAATTTCTCACAACTTATATGTAGTCTATTTATACTTAAAACAATCTTAAAAGTTATTAGAAATATGAACTAGTCGTTATAATGACAAGTCTAGTAGTATTCACTTTTCCTTATACAATGGTCAACCACACTTAGACATCGGCCAACCATTTTGTTTATATACAATTTGTTGGTGGAGTACATTTATACATTGGTCAATCAATGTGTCTAAAAATGGGTTTCAAAAAGTTTTCAAGTTCTTTTAAAGTTCAAACCACAATCATTTAACTAAAACTTGATCCAAAATAATTTCAAAAGTTCTCTAAAATTTTATTTAATGATCAGGAGATCTTTTAAAAGATTATAACAAATTTACTCTTGATCATGAAAATATACATATTATGAACTATTTGTAAATAGTCATGTAATGCTTGAATACCTAACCCATCAAAATGGCCAAGATAAAGTTGTAAGAAAGATTACAATAATTTATTAAATCTTGATATGCATGATTCCTCCTTTTTTTCCGTAAAATAAGAGATATATTCATTCAAAATGGTGGAAATTACAAAAAAATAGTGAAAGTCATCTCCAATAGTTGAAGTACAACAACAATTAACTACTTAATTTAAGAACAATTGAGTTGCACTATCTATATTCTGATTTGTTGCCTAATTCAATTAGAAATGAGTTGTTGATTAGGAATTGTCATAATTGACATTCTAAGCTTGAAATAAAAGTCCATCTAGGTGTATTTGTTGTATTGTTCCACTTTCCCAAATATTTTTGTGTTTCTCATCCTCCGTATAAAGTGGACTAGCCTAGCAAAACCAGCCTTAAAGACTTATGATCCAATTTACTTCTCCATTTCAGTTCATTTAACCAAAACAAACAATCCAACTAGTTGAGATTTCTATCTTGTAGCTCAAATAAACCAAGAAAATTTCTCGAAAATAGTTTGTATGATAACACTTGAAGAAGATACGATCTAAAGTTTCATCAACACTAATACATAAAGGACAAGACCTGTTAGAGATTTGAAATTTAATCTTGCCTTTGATCCCCAATTTTTAGAAACCTACTAACTAGAGAATTAAGAACTTCCAGAACTCCATATTAACTTGTAAAAAGGAAATCTGGTAAATGGACTAAGCAGTACATGTTTGCATGACTTAGTTCTATGCAACATCCATCTGACTTGATCCTTTTAAAACTGATCACATAAGCAGTCTGGCATAGAATCAACTATTGGTCTGATTCCTCTAGCTGTATGAAATGGCCAATACTATATGTTATTTCGGATGAGTTTATGCATCTTAGTAATCTCGGGGATTATAACTCTTAGAGTTGGAAAATGCTGAGTGTAACATAATGGCCTAAGTGAATGCCAGTTATCAAACTAGAATTTTGTGTTCTTCCCATCCTTGATGTAATGCTTGATATGATTATGCATAAAAGGCCAAGTAAGTATGATTTGTTGAAGGGTATAGGAATGAGTACATTTATGAGGGATTACCCAAATGCTTCCTTGTTTGATGTGAAACATGTGCAACCATTTCAGCTAAAGACTCTCCTTATCATAAAAGGTTCTCCATAACCTTTTAGCTAATAAGACCTTGTTCATTCTATTGGCAGAGTTGATTCCTAACCCACCATATTCTTTAGAAAGATACTTAACACTCCATTTAACTTTGGAAGTCTTTCTACCATTTAGATTATGACCGTGCCAAATGAAGTCCCTTATACTCATATCAATTTTTTGTAGAACTCCTTTTGGAATAGCTATGCGTGACAGCCAATAACATGTAGGTTATTAAGAATGGAAATGGGCAGTTGTAATCTACCACTATAAGATAGAAATCTATTGCTCTAGTTAGAGATTCTTTTATGTACTTTATCAAGGAGAGGTTTGCATTTTGCCTCCTTTAGCTTTTTAGTGGAGATTGGAATTCTCAAGTAAGTGAAAGGAAACTGGTGTCTAGAAAAACCTACTTGACTGATTACCCTTGATGAGTCATCTCTACTTTACTTAGAAAGGTAAGCAACACTTTTATGAGGGTTGTATTTTAGGCCTGATAATTGGGGTTTGGTTGTGTGTAAGTTTTAATTATTAAGCCTCGATAATTCGCAAGCGCACGGTTTGTTAGCATAGTACCAAAGGTGTTGATCCCATGAGAAGGGAACTAATCTAATCTTAAAATCTAAGGCCAGAAAAAATAACAAAAATTTAAGATGCATTGAAACTAATACGAGAATTTAATTCAATCAATCAGATTAAGAATAGAATAAGAAAATACTAATTATTATGTAATTTACAACACACCAAGAATCAATCAAAGGAAATTACCAATTGAGAGAAAGGGAATTTTACCTATTCTTAATGCTAACCTAACTGATTATGAATTATTGGATTGTTGGTTCTAGACTATCCTAGGGGTTGATTACTCTCTCTCGAGTTATAACCGTTAACCCTAAATCATAAACCCTAATTAGATTATGGAGGCTGCAATATCTCAATTCATAGCCTATCCAAAACCCTAATTAGTTTTGAAGTTCTTTAATAAACTATTGGAAACCTACACAATATCTCTCTCTGCACAAATTATCGATCTGATTTAATTCTGGTTTCTGTTAAATCACCTAACTCTTGTTAGTCTAATTTAATCATTTTTTATTCGATTCACCTCTCAATTTATTATCGAATGATGCAATAGCAGAATCAAACACAACAATATCCAATAAACACATAAACAATCAGATTCTCATTGATTCAAGAATAAAATTCTGAAGGTAAGTTTAGAACATCCTCAACATTCTAGATCCTATTATCAATTATTCAGTCCAATTCTATACAATAATAAAACTGAAAAGAACAGGAAATACAATCTAAAATGGATGATGGGAGGCAGTGACGTCGGGAAACCTCTTGATTCGGGAAGTACTTCGAGCCATCTTCTTCTCCTCTTCTCTCTTCCTTCTTCTTTTCCTCTATCTCTCGATGATCTCTCTCTAGAGTTTCTCAAGTTGGCTGATGCAAAAAGCTCCTTTCTCTGCCTCTTTTTGTTTTTTGTTTATATCCTCTTGTGTTTGGGTAATCTTAGGATTTTTTGGGGGTTCAAAAGGATCAAAAAATCCTTAAAAAATTGACGTTCGTGAGTGTCTGCGCATCTGCCTGATGTAGGCCATGATCGTGACTCACATCTGAGCCTCGCCCATTCCCTAGGATTCTGTCACGATCGTGGGCCAAATCTGGAGCTTCTGTCACGATCGTAGCCTGACACGCCACAATCGTGGGTCGTTGTTTCGTCCTGAATGTCTCTAAAACTCCTCCTTTTTTTATGTTGACCCTGAAACACTAGTAAACCCATCAAGGTACCTCAAAAATATAATATTTAAGCTCAAAGACTTGTACTAACCCATAAAACACTTAAAACATAAATAATTAACAAATTAACACAATTTAACATAAACACATACTAAATGATTGAATTAATGGCTAAACACATGTCAAGCTATGCCCTAAAACACGATGCAATTTATACTTAGCAACATCCGCACACTTAAACATTTTCTTGTCCTCAAGCAAACAAAACATCAAATAACAAAAAATCACAAAGCACACATTGCAATAATGAGATAATGGCTTCAACTTCATGAAACAAGTTTAACTCTAAATACAATCATTCAAGTTATTCCAAATCATTAACATGCAAAATCCCATCTAAAGCTTTGGACTAAATATACATATTAATCAAGACCCAAATGTTAAGTTATTCACCCTTTTTAATTGTACACACACATTAATTATTATTTGGTCATTCAAACTCTGCAACTACTCCTAAGTATGTTTTCATGAAAAATTAAGCTACTTACAATTTTAGTAGGTTTTATTAGAAACTATTATTTATTTATTTTTTGTGGACATGAACTTAGTCTTTTACATGGAGGCAAACCTTGGTGAAGAATGTCGGTCCGATTACTGGACTAAGTCATGTTTTAATTAAGTTGCTTGGTTTGGATGCCTTTATAGTCTTTTGAAGCGGAGGCACAAATTTATGATGCTTGTAGATCCGATTACTCGACTATATCACATTCTCAACTAACTACTAGCTCTATTTATAACCCAAAGGCTAGTGCAGTAGTTATTTATTTAAAATTTACAAACACAAAAAATAGTTAGAGCCTACTTTATTGCTTTAGCTACTCGTTTTTATGAAAAAATACTAGCAAATCTACTTAGTTAAAGACCTAAAATAATGAATGAATGTGACAACTTATAGGGAGATAAACTAACACTAAATCCTAATTAACTTGCAAATTTAGCCAAAAACACATATCACTAATTTCGCAAGCTAATAACTCTTCGTAACCTAATAGATTATGTTCAAAATTAGATTAATTTCATTCTATCTAAGCCATCTACACATTCACACAACTCATAATATGCAACCTAACAAACTATCATACAATATTCAAAATTCTCACTGAAAGTAAAACACACAACCCTCCCCACACTTGAACAACACATTGTCCTCAATATGAGAAGGAGACAAACAAACATACATGGAAGGAAGAAACATAAAATAAAATAAAAACAAAAACAAAAACAAAATTAAAGTCTAAATTTAAAAGAAATGGTTAGAAACAAAGCCTCACGGTGATAGAGGCAGGGATGGTGTCGAAGGTGGCAGTTGAACACCTTAAGTCTCAAAGTAACGATGAATCTGACATATATCCTATCTTTAATGTTGTTGTATACAGGCCATCTCTTTCATCCTCCTAGTGTTTTCGCAATTGCATTTGTAATTGCTTTGGTGTTGGTGGAGATTGTATCAAGCTCTTTCTTCTAACCAGGTACTTCTATGTCTTCTTCCTCTTTGGACTCCTGGCTAGTCGAGTCCTCTTTTTTCCTGCTGAGGGGACACTATGTTAGAACTTGCCTAACTGACCCTAATCTTTACATGAGTTTTTTAGCTTATGTCCTGGAGTTCCATGTTATGGGACTTTAGGATTTTTGCACGCCACAAGTGACGGTGATTTAGAAAATTAGGGAGGTAAACTGTTAAACCACTACAATCCACATTATAGTACTCAACAATGGTAAAAACCAAGTAACTCATACCTAAATTATTGCTCCTCTTATGTAGAGTCGCAACAATAGCATTAAGCACATATGTAGAGGTGCACACTGAGATGTTGTGATCCATGCACCACAATAGAAAAAGTTCCTTCGTTGAGCATTTGTTGGCTTCTGATTTGTCAAAAACCATTTCACACATGAATTTATGTAACAACAAGTGCTCATGGCTTCATATAATGTTGTTGCAGGCATTCTTGGCATCGAATCAGTCCAATCCAGTGAGATTCCAATAACGGGAAGCACGAAAATCATTTTGCTGATAGATAATGGAAGCTTCAGGGAAACCATAAATATCATACATAATTTCAAGGTTCAGATCATAAGGTTGTCCTCGCAAGCTAAACCTCATTTCCTTAAAGTTACTAGTTTCGAACTGAAGGGAAATGAAGAATTCAATAGTGAGCTCCTGGTAGATAGGATGTTGGAAGTGTATGAACTTACTCCACTGAATTCTTTATGCTAAATTCTTTACCCTATATCACAATTCTAGCCTATCAAGTGTACCAAAATCAAAGTATTTCAAGACTACTATCCGTTTAACATTAAGGGGTTGTAATCGAATACCTTCCTTCTTTGTGTAGATTGGAAATGGTGCTCTGAAATCCATCACCCTGTTCCTTTGCCCTTGGCTCGAGACTTGATTTTTTTCCCAATGATTGGTTGCGCTTCACTGACTACTTAATGCACGACTTAGTGGACTACAAGTAGGTGGAGTTTGGAATAAAGTAGAAATTTAGAAGTTGGTTAGAGAGAAGTGATAGCATTTGGAGGTTTTAAACTTAGAGAGATAAAGTTAAAATGAAAGTGAGTAAAAAATGAAGTATCAAATGAGTAAATAGGTGAAGGAAGGGTAAAATGGTAAAAATTTTAGCTGAAAATTGCGTGGTAAGTTTTACCCTGCCGTAGGCCAAGATCGTGGCTTGTAATAATTCCACTGATTTTCCAAATTTTTCTTTTTTGTCGTTCTACACATTCTTGAAATCCCTTCCTAACTCTTTTATAACTCTTTCAACTCTTTTTTGCATACTTCCTCGATCATCTAACTCATATTGAAGTCTTATGGCTTCCCAACCTTATTTGAAACAAAATAACCTAACTATGAAATTCACACTATCTAAACATTAAAGGAAACAATATGGAATTAACAATCTAGAGGTTGTCCCATGCAATGCTTCTTTTAACGTTGGTAGCTTGATGATCTTTTCGTACTCAAAGTGGTTCAAATGAATCCTGCAATGGTAGCATAGTCATTGATCTTACAATTTGTACATCAGCTACCTTGCCTTAGGTTCCACCTTTCTTCTACTTCACCTTCCCTCACCATCTCCTTCGAGATCGCTTCTTTCTAAATACATTCCCAGGATCCTCAATATCTTCCCATTGTCCTCGAGGTTTGGTTTCTTTGATGTTGGCTAGAAGTAAGGGAGAACTTTTGTCATTCTTCGACACAGTGAAGGTTATTTGATGCTCTCTGATCCTCAGAGTTAGTTCACCTCCATCAACGTCAATTATTGGGCGAGCAGTAGCTAAGAATAGTCGTCCAAAGATCATAAGGGTTTCCACATCTTCCCTAATATCCAATACAAAGAAGTCTGTGGGGGAAGAAAAATATATCGATCTGTACTTGCACATCCTTAATAATACCCTTTGGTTGATGAACTATTCTGTCTACCGTCTTCACTAGCATCGTAGTGGGTTCTAACTATTCTAACCCCAAATTTTGACTAAAGGTATAGGACGTCATATTAATACTTGCTCCAAAATTTGTGAATGCCCTGTCTATTTTAACTCCATTATGTAAAAATTCCCTGGGTCCTCTTTCTTTTATGCCATATTATGGTTTTCTTCTGTTATTAGCTCCTTAACCTTCTTCTTGATTGATTCCTTTAGTGTAAGCATCGTTTGTAGTTGTTCTGTTATGTCCTCAATATTGCTTAATTTAGCCTCCTTAGAATTCCTCGTCACATTACTTGAATTTGACATCCGCTGAGCTATAATAAGGTACAAAACTTCAAGTCAAGGTTCCTTGATTGACTTAATTATGAGCTCACCTGGAAGGAATTCCATATTTTTCTTGTCCTTCTCCATTGTCTTCATCTTCTTTCATATGTTTGAGTTTCTTTTCTTGGGTCTGAGTAATTGCAATGATTCGTTCCTTTGATTAGATTCAATATTGCTTGGAAGGGTTCCTACATTTTGAGTTAAAATTGCCTCTACTAGTTGAACTACTTGGACCTCCAGATTATGTATTGAAGAGGCATGGTTCTTAATGACTTGCTCGAGCTTGCTTTCAAGCCTCTCATGTGCATCCTCATGCCTCCAATTTTATCTAAAATCCTATCCAACTTAGATTCCATTGAGCTCGATTTATCTTATTGGAAACCTAGTTGTCTTTGGAGTTTGAATTGTTCTCCAGCATTGTTTGTCCAAGAGAAGTTTGGGTGATTCTTGGTTGTATGTATTGGAGTAGGGATTGTTTCCCCCTCCTCGTCCATATTGAGCTCCCATATAACTAACTTACTCCAAATCGTTATCCTTCATTAAGAAGCAGTCCATCGTATCATGGTCTATCTGTCCACAGAGTTCACATTTTAGTTGCACGACTTTTACTGAAGCTGAGGACGAAACCTTCATGTTATTGAGCTGTCAAGTTAATTTGTCAATTTTTGCCTGCATCTTTGTCATTTGATCAACAACTATAACTCCTTTTTGTTCTCGTAAGGTAGTGGTTTGTCTACTCCGCTCCTTCGCCCATAGGCAACTATTACTCACCATCTGTTCTATTAGCTCTTCTGTTTCATCTACCATCTTTCTCATTAGTGATCCTCATCAGTGGGTTGTCTACTCCTTTATGGTGTGGGCATTTTTGTTGCAAGTTCTTGTATGATTCCCACACTTTATAGATCGATTCCTTGTCACTTTACTGGATATTTGTAATCTCTTTAATGATCTTCATGGTCTTGGTAAGGGGAAAATACTTATCTAAAAAGGCACAAACTAGTTGATTCCAAGTGGTGACAGTGGCTGGGTTGAGGGAGTAGTACCAAGCCTTTGCTCTATCTCTTAGGGTAAAAGAGAAAAACCTAATTCTTATTGCCTCCTCTGACATCTGATGTACCGAAAGGTACTGCAGATTTTAAGGAAATTTACTATATGTGCATTGGGATTTTCATTCGTTAGTCCATAGAATTGCACATTCTGTTAAAGCATGTTTAGGAGGGTTGGTTTAATTTCAAAAGAGGTTGCTTGTACGGGTGGCCTAGCTACTCCTTGGTTAGTCGCATTGAACCTTAGTCTTATAAAAATTTTAAAGGTTCTTTCTTGACATCCTTGGTTCGATCCGTGATCCAAAACTTGCTAAAATTCCTTGACCATTGTTGCTTTTACAATATCTTCTTCTATTTCGTGTCGAGCTTTCCTAATTGATCATTCTAATTGAGTGATATCTTGCTTTAAGGTTTTATCTGCACGACTCAAACTTCTCGTAACTCTTGTGTTCATGAAAGAACACGGATTTAGAAATAGAAAGAAAGAATGGAAACTAAAAACTAACTAAAACGCCTTAGACTAACGAACTAAACTAATCGCCTCCCTAGCAACCACGCCAAAAACTTGATTGAGGTTTGGTTGTGTGTAAGTTTTAATTATTAAGCCTTGATAATCTACAAGTGCATGGTTCGTTAGCACAATACCAATGGTGTCGATCCCACGAGAAGGGAACTAATCTAATCCTAAAATCTAAGGCTAGAACAAATAATAGAAATTCACGATGCAATGAAACTAATACGAGAATTTAATTCAATCAATCAGATTAAGAATCGAACATGAAAATACTAATTATTAAGCAATTTGCAACACATACTAATTATTAAGCAATTTGCAACACACCAAAAAATCAATCGAAAGAAATTACCAATTGAGAGAAAGGGAATTTTACCTATCCTTAATGTTAACCTAACTAATTAAGAATTATTGGATTATTGGCTCTAGACTATCCTAGGGTTGATTACTGTCTCTCGAGTTATAACCATTAACCCTAAATCATAAACCCTAATCATATTATGGAGGTTGCAATCTCTCAAATCACAACCTATCCAAAAACCTAATTAGTTCTGAAGTTCTCTAATAAACTATCGAAAACCTATACAAGATGTCTCTCTACACAAATTGTTGATCTGATTTAATTCTGGTTTCTATTAAATCACCTAACTCTAGTTAGTCCAATTTAATCATTTTTCATTCGATTCACCCTCTCAATTTATTATCTAATTATGTAATAGCAAAATCAAACCACAACAATATCCAATAAACACATAAACAATCAGATTCTCATTAATTTAAGAATAAAATTTCGAAGGTGAGTTTAGAACATCCTCGACATTCTAGATCCTATTATGAACTGGTCAATCCAATTCTATACAATAATAAAACTGCAAAGAATAAGAAATATAATCTAAAATGGATGACAAGAGGTAGCGACGTTGAGAAATCTCCTGATTCAGGAATACTTCGAGTCAACTTCTTCTCCTTTTCTCTCTTCCTTCTTGTCTTCCTCTATCTCTCGACGATCTCTCTCTAGGGTTTCTCAAGGTGGCTGATGCAAAAAGCTCCTTTCTCTGCCTCTTTTTGTTCTTTTTATATCCTCTTGTGTTTTGGGTAATCCTAGGATTTTTCCGGAGTCTAAAAGGTCCAAAAACTCCCTCAAAACTTGACTTTTCTGAGTGTCTGCATGACGTAGACCACGACTGTGGCCCTGTAAGTCATGATCGTGGCTCACATCTAAGCCTTATGTCATGATCGTAGCATGCAGGCCATAATCGTGGGCCATTCCTTAGGCTTCTATGTTGGGTCCCGTTTCTGAAACCCAATTCTTAAAAAGACCATAATACTCTCATATTGGACTCCCGAACTTGATTCCGGAGCCCAATGCTTACGAATATCATCAAACTTAACTTAAAAGTGCATACTACCTTGTAGGGTTATTTCCATGAACCCTTAATAGACATCATTCCACAAAGGTGGCGTGCTCACAAAAGATCAACATAAAAAACCAACTCATATATTGAAACATAGGAGTTAATATAAACATACACAATCGAAACTTCTTCAATCTATCGTTACATTACTCAATCAACAAAGTTTAAAAGACTTTAAATACAACATAATCCAAAATCTTAAATTTTGAAAGTTACAAGAACTACGAAATTTCTAAAATGTGGCTAAAGCCTACCTTGACTCTCTTTTTCACTCCATCTCTTGCTCATCACTTGAAGGTGGGGACAGGAAGGAGGTGAGCATGAAAGCTCGTGGGAAATAGTTTATAATAAAAAGATAAACAAAATTTTTGCAAACATATTACTTGTCTTAGAATACTTTCTTTGAGTTCATAAAACACTTGTTTCTTAGGATTCCAACCAAAACATTTATAACTCATTTTCAATGCTGAATTTCATGTGTATGCGAATCATGAATGCATCACTCACATCAACTTGTCATGAACACATAAACATATCAAATGGTTTGGGTAAGTCCAAAACATGACGCACTACTCATTTCCAATGAAATGATCCTGTATAGTCGTGAATTCTTGAGAGAGTCCTTAAGGGAGCTCCATGCCACTAGCGGGCAGGCAGAAGAAGCCTATACTTGGGTTAATATGCACGTGACGGTTCTTGAGGGACTACCACAAACTCACATAACACATAGATTTTAAAACCTTGTAAGCATAATGCCCAAAAAGGCATATTCTCTTGAAAACTTGCTTTTTATATACTTGACGTATATCTTGAAAACCATTCTTGAAAAACATGATTTCATAAACATGCATATTTTCAAAGATCTTTCATGGTCTTTTCTTTTTTTTAAAATCATCACTCAGATCATGCAGCAAACATATAGCAGATTTCACAATCATTCATAAATAATAATGCAGTACTTATGATGCAAATGAAATCAGAAAACTTCTTTGATTTGTAGAAAACATTAGTAATTTATTTACTCTATTATAAACACGTACCCACCTTGATTTCCTTGCTTATAGACTTGACTTGTTCAAAAAGCTTCTTTTCTTGTTCCTCTTGCCTCTCTTGATCCCTTTAAACAATAACAAAAAAACCCACTTAATAGGGTTTTCAATTGAAAATCCCCCACAACACAAACACTAACATTAGTTTTAAAATACTTAAACCCAAACATAAACTAAAATCCATAAACTAAAATCCTTTCAAAAATCTAAAAGTTTCAAAATAATCTTACCTTCATTCTTCACTAAATGAAGGGATCTTTGGCTCAAATGGAAGCCCTTCTCTTCCTCTACCTTTTTCTCTTCTTGAACAACCTCAAAATCTCTCTTGAGGGCTAACATAATTGAAATCCTAGCTTGTTTCTCTTCTTTTTCTCTTTCATTCTTTTTCAAGTTTTCTCTCTCTTATCTCTTTTCTCATCCACACATTTTGCTTCTCTAGCATCTTCTCATTCACGTTTTATCTTTTATTTATAAGCAAGAAAATATTTTTTCTTCCAATTATGCCCTTAATGAGTCCAAAAAGTCCATTTTATCCTTCCTTATAGGCTTATGTTCTTTTAAACTTA
>JANVCL010000213.1:18645018-18655276 GCA_026546855.1 Erythroxylum incrassatum | reverse complement strand
TTATAACTTAAAGGTTTAAGTGATCTACCAAGATTACCCTTCATGCATTCTTACTACATTTATACATTAATTCCATCAATTCAAACAGTAAATCCTCCTAAAACTTTACATACTAATTAGTCCAAATAATTAATCTAATAAGACCTCAAAATAATTTAAATCATGCTTAATAAAATAAATAAAAAATTTGGGGGTCCAACACTTAGTGTGAGCCTCATTTGTAGTTGTTCTGTTATGTCCTTAACATTGTTTAATTTAGCCTCTTTATAATTCCTCGTCACCTTACTTAAATTTGACTTCCACTAAGCTAAAATAAGGTATGAAAATTCAAGTTGAGGTTCCTAGATTGGCTTAATTATGAGCTCACTTAGAAGGAATTCCATATTTGCTTGTCCTTCTCCATTGTCTCCATCTTCTTTCCTATGTTTGAGTTTCTTTCCCTGGGTCTGAGTAATGGCCATAATCGATTCCTTTGGGTTAGATTTAGTATTTCTTGGGAGGGTTCCTGCATTCTGAATTGAAATTACCTCCACTAGTTAACCTGCTTGGACCTCCAAATTATGTATTGAAGAGGCATGGTCCTTAACGACTTACTCGAACTTGCTTTCAAGCCTCTTATGTGCATCCTTCAAGCCTCCAATTTTATCTGAAATCCTATCTAGCTTAGATTCCATTGAGCTCAATTTATCTTGTTGGAAACCTGGTTGTCCTTAAGGTCTGAATTATCCTCCAATATTGTTAGTCCAAGAGAAGTTAGGGTGATTCTTCCAACTAGGGATTTATATGTTGGAGTAGGGATTGTTTCCCTCTCTTTGTCCATATTGAGCTCTTATATAGATAACTTGCTCCGAATCATTATCTTTCATTAAGAAGCAATCCACCATATCATGGTTCATCTGTCCATAGAGTTCATACTTTAGTTGCATGGTTATTACCGAAGCTGAGGACAAAGTCTTTATGTTATTAGGCTATCGAGTTAAGTTCTCAATTTTTGCCTGCATCTCCTTCATTTGATCAACAACTACGACTCCTTTTTGTTCTCAGAAGATAGTGGGTTGTCTACTCCGTTCATTCGTCCATTCGCAGCTATTACTCACCATCTCCTCTATCGGCTCTTCTGCTTCATCTACCATCTTTCTCATCAGTGATCCTCTTGAAGTTGCATCAATTGTGCCTCTCGTATGTAGGGTTATTACATTATAGAACAACAATAACTCCTTAGGTAAGTTATGTTGTGGGCATTTTCGTTGCAAGTCCTTGTATCGTTCCCACATTTCATATATCAATTCCCGTCACTTTGCTGGAAGTTGATAATATTTGCGATTTTAGTAAGGGGAAAATACTTGTCTAAAATGGCATGAACTAGTTGATCCAAAGTGGTGACATTGGATGGGTTGAGAGACTGGTACTCGGCCTTTGCTCTATCTCTTAAGGTAAAGGGGAAAAGCATAATTCTTACCTCATCCTCTGACATCTGATGGTACCAGAAGGTATCATAGATTTCAAGGAAATTTACTATATGTGCATTGGGATCTTCATTCATTAGTCCATAGAATTGCACATTCTGTTGAAGCATGTTTAAGAGGGTCGGTTTAATTTCAATATGATTGTATGGGTGGCCTAGCTACTCCTGGGTTAGCTGCATTGAACCCTAGTCTCATGAAAATCCATAAGGGTTCTTTGTTGGCATCCTTAGTTTGCTCAGTGACCCAAATCTTGCTAAAATTCCTTAGCCATTGTTCCTTTTCCGATTTCTTCTTCTTCTTCTCGCCGAGCTTTCCTAATTGATGGTTCTAATTGAGTAATATCTAACTCTAAGGTTTCAGCTACATGACTTGTACTTCTTATAACTCTTGTGCTTATGCAATATCATAGATTTAGAAATAGAAAGAAAGAATGGAAACTAAAAAATATACTAAACTAATCGCCTCCTAGGCAATGACACCAAAAACTTAATTAAGGTTTGGTTGTGTATAAGTTTTAATTATTAACTCTTGATAATCCATAAGCGTATGGTTTGTTAGCATAGTACCAAAAGTTTCGAACCCACGAGGAGGTAAAAAATCTAATCCTAAAATCTAAGGCCAGAAATAAATAATAGAAATTTAAGATGCAACGAAACTAATATGAGAATTTAATTCAATGAATCAAATTAAGAATCAAACACGAAAATACTAATTATTAAGTAATTTCTAACACACCCAAGAATTGACCAAAGGAAATTACCAATTGAGAGAAAGGGAATTTTATCTGTTCTTCATGTTAACCTAACTGATTGTGAATTATTGGATTGTTGGTTCTAGACTATCCTAAGGTTGACTACTGTCTCTCAAGTTATAACCATTAACATTAAATCATAAACCCTAATCAGATTATAGAGGTTGCAATCTCTCAATTCACAACCTATCTAAAACCCTAATTAGTATTGAGGTTCTCTAATAAACTATTGAAAACTTATACAAGATCTCTCTTCGAACAAATTATCAATTTGATTTAATTCTAGTTTCTGTTAAATCACCTAACTCTCGTTAGTCCAATTTAATCATTTTTCATTCGATTCACCCTCTCAGTTTATTATCGAATTATGTAATAGCAGAACAAATAAACAATCAGATTCTCATTAATTCAAGAATAAAATTCTGAAGGTGAGTTTAAAACATCCTCGACATTCTAGATCCTATCATCAACTACTCAATCCAATTCTATACAATAATAATACTAAAAAGAACAGGAAATATAATCTAAAATGGATGACAGGAGGCAATGACGTCGAGAAACTTACTGATTCGGGAAGTACTTCTAGTCAGCTTCTTCTCCTCTTCTCTCTTCCTTCTTCTCTTCCTCTATCTCTCGATGATCTCTCTCTAGGGTTTCTCTAGGTGGCTAATGCAAAAGCTCATTTTTCTGCCTCCTTTTGTTCCTTTTATATCCTCTTGTGTTTTGGGTAACCCTAGGATGTCCTTTCGGGGTCCGAAAGGTCTAAAAATCTTTTAAAACTTGACGTTCATGAGTGTCTGCAAGTATATTGACATAAGCCACGATTGTGGCTCACATCTGAGCTTTCTGTCACGATCGTGGCATGCAAGCCACGATTGTAGGCCATTCCCTGGGCGTCTGTCATGATTGTGACGTGTAGGCCATGATCGTGAACCAAATTTGGTGCTTTTGTCACAATCGTGGCCGTTATTTTGTCTTGAATGTTTTTGAAACTCCTCCGTACCCTGAAATACTAGCAAACACATCAAGATACCTCAAAAACATAATATTTAAGCTTAAAGACTTGTACTAAATTATAAAACACTTAAAACATAAATAATTAACAAACTAACAAAAATTTAACCTAAACACATACTAAATGATTAAATTAATGGCTAAACATATATCAAACTATGTCTTAAAACACGATACAATTTACACTTACCATCCACCTTAACATTTATTATCCTTTTTTTCATAACCAAAGATGCTACACTTACCATCCACCTTAACATTTATTATCCTTTTTTTAATAACCAAAGATGCTACACTTACCATCCACCTTAACATTTATTATCCTTTTTTTCATAACCAAAGATGCTAAGATTATTCACTCTAAATA
Organism: Erythroxylum incrassatum; assembly: GCA_026546855.1. Taxonomy (NCBI): domain Eukaryota; kingdom Viridiplantae; phylum Streptophyta; class Magnoliopsida; order Malpighiales; family Erythroxylaceae; genus Erythroxylum; species Erythroxylum incrassatum. The sequence goes on along the minus strand of JANVCL010000213.1, from coordinate 18,651,678 downwards.
TTAAGTCTATTTTTTAACTTCTGAGAACTCCATAAACCACACTCTTAAGTAACAATTTGATAAAAACTTGTTAATAAGCTATTACATGTACTTAACATATATATATATATATATATAAGAATCAAAATACTATAAAAGAATTTAGAAATTACTTTCTTTAATTAATTTTCGAAATCGTCCCACTATATTAGTTATGTAATTTCTATACTTAAAATATGAAGGTGTTGTTCAATGAAGTTTTTCTCCAGAAAAATATTATAGATACAAATTTAGAAGTTGTTAGTATATTATAAGACATATATTTCTTTAATACTTTTGCCAATTTTGGTCATGTTGCATCACTAATGCTGCCTCTAGATGCATCATAATGTTTACCCTCATTAATTAAAGTTAAATATTTGTGTTTTCAAATTTGTTTTCCTAAACGCAACTATTTAGTTAAGATTTATATGATGTAATCTTACCTCCTTATTAGATTCTTTATTTTTCTCTCTTCTACTTCTTTTTGATTGCCATCTTCAATGTATATCATTAGCATCTTCCTATAAACCCAACTCTTCCTTGATTCCTTTATTTCATCTAGAATGTAAAAAATTATTATAAGTAATAATCCAAAAATATTAAAGCTTTCTTCAAGATACACCACTCCCTTGAACCTCATCTTTTTGCTGTTCTCCTTTATTATCATCTCCACTTACCTCAGGATAGTCTTAACCTTATCCTCCTCATTCATTAGTATTTGTTCATGATTAAGGACACCTTCCTTTTCTTTAAGTCCATCATTAGCATCTCCTCACAACTCTAAACTTGTTGTTCAATTATATCCTGTCATTAATGCCTTTTGATGCCTTAGGACTTCTTATTTTTCTTACCATTTATCTAAAATTTCAACTATTTATGCATATACCAAAAGTTATGCACAAATAGATTCCTAACAAATTAGTAAATTAATACATTGCCTCATTCTCCTCCATAAAACCTTTGTCATTTTCCTTACCGCCTCCCACCCACTAAAACACTTCTTAGGTTGATCTAAGATAAGACATTAATTAATTAAACTCTTACAAAAAATCATTTCAAAATGTTATAATAAATTTTCAATAACAATAATAATTTTAGCTTCCCATACTTTTGTTCTAGTAACCTATTAGCATCTAATTCCTTATAAATGTTGATGTTATCCCAAGTTAAAATTCTTTTTATCTTCCTTCACTTAAAGGTACGGTTTAATCATGACCTATTTAGAATGAAAAATAACAAATAAAATGAACATTAAGGTTTGGTTTTATGAATTACATATTGTGTATACGTCTAAATATTTATTGATAATTCCACTTTGCAGGATGTATGAATCAGCATCAATACAACTACACATCCACCCATACAATGTCCAACACCTTGACCTCTAGCTTGGTAGAATTTGGGATCATAACTACAAAGATGGCTCTAGACAAAAATGTCCCTAACTAAGCTTTTAACAATCATCGACATCATCTACAATATTCAACATCTAAATCATAATATACATTTAGGCATAAAACATATCCAACAAAAAGAAAAAGATATGTAAAAAATATTCCTTCATTTGTGTACCCTTAACTTTCTCAAGTATGCACTTAATCACTATTTGATGATCATTGAATTCATACTCATTTTAAAGTCTCAATACCTCGTCTCATTGATCCTCCTTGACTTTACTGAATCTCATATCGATGACTCACTTCAACTGCTAAAGAGTTAGGTTCTATGTCTACAACAATTTTTACACCTTTGAGTAACATTATATTTGAATACTCTATATACACTCATATATTATAGTCATAATTAAAATACATTCATACTTTATGACCAAAATTTAGTAATTTGGTTTAAATTAATTTCATGCATTGTTCTTTACTCTACCGCTTCAATGACTTATCTTATATGTGATAACATCATCTCCAACCTATAATTTGAAGTTTCAAATTAAGATAGCATTACAGCGCCCTCGTTAATTTTAACATGCTTATTGATTACCTTTTTTTTCCCTTAATGTCATTCTTGACTTTTTTATGAAGAATATAGTGATATAAGAATAGGTTCCCCCCCCTCTTTTGTAGTTTTGAAAATATAAACACGTCAATCATACCAAACCAATACCATAACTAGACTTAAAATATGATGAAAACTAACATATCTGTAAATAAATCCATGTTATACTAGACACAAAGGTAATGATTTTTACCTAGTACTATGAAAAACACATAAAATAATAACATGTGATTGTATCCTACTCCAATTTTTGACATATAAGTCAATTTCAACATAATGAAGACTCTAGAGACCATGTATAATGGATGTCTAAACAAATATATAAAAGGAAAATTATTAATATAAAAACTCCATACAAAGAGAGGAAGATGGGAGTAATAATTTTTATATACCATGCCTATGGGTGAGTTATTGGTTAGTATGTTGACACAATTACTACCTTCTTGTTTAGATGTCCAAAATGCAATAGGTTGAAGTGATTTAAAAGTTGTGTTTCTTTGTTTTAAAGGTATATTTAGGAGTTGGTAATGTAAGAAGAAGATGATGAATAACAAACTAAAATGAAATGAGTGGGATAAATCGAAGCTTAGATAGGAGTAATTGGTTTCAAGCTTCTCAAACAAGCTTAATAATTGGTAAATTAGTCATTTATTTATTGGAATGATAAATTACAAAGTTTTCCTTTAGACTTTTTCAAAAGTAAAAGACTTATATGGAAAGAAATGACTTTTAATAACCACTTTTTGTCGACTACCTAGTTGGGTTCTATTGTTATTATTAATACTAATTGATCGAACAACATAATAATTACCAATGAATATACAATTGAACTAGACCAAAGTAGATAGTTCAACTGAGTTAACTAGAAATCAATTATTTAGTTAGTCTAGTTACTTATAATAACCTCTAAATCTCTAAACTAAACGGTTAAGATGCAAATTGACTAGTTGGGAGAGTTAGATCATTAATATACTTCTTCTCCTCCATTGTTTCTTCTTTAAGTCTTAACCCAAAAGTCTTTGAACTCCTTTAAAAACTTGGTTTTTGGGTGTTTTTCTCTTGTATTTATTCTTAAATTTATTTAAATTTAGCATTCATAATTAAAAGTTTGAAAAAAAGCTCATTCTCTTTGTTCTTGACTTGTTTTTCTCTTCCTGTTATTCTCTCTCAAATTGATTTTGATGATTATTTGTCAGTAGTTAATTTGATTATTGATAAGAATAGGATATCTTGGTTTTGCAAAATGTTTTGAATTGTTATTTCATTTTAAATGTTGAAAACTTGTGATTTTATTTTTTAGGGTTATTACATATCTAAGTAGGTTGACAATCTAATTTCATGTAATTATGCAACATTAAATTGTACACATTGGAATGAGATATAAATGGAAATGAGTCATGAGTTCCTACCTCCTTATTAAGGCAATGTCATTAAGTCAAAATGACTTTACGTTTAATGATTTTGATGGAAGCCAAATAATAATACGAACGAAAGTGAGACCGAAGACAAATATAAGACAGAAGACGAAAATGAGACAGAAGCAAAATGAGACGGAAGACCAAAATGAGACGGAAGCAGAAAATAACACGAGATGGAAGCAGAAATGAGACGGATGCGGAAAGGAAAATGAGACAGAACAAAATGAGACGAAAGCAGAAAGAAAAATGAGACGGAATGATATGAGACGGAAGAAACTGAGATGGAAGACTCAATACCATGTCGAATGATTAATCAGTTTGAGTTAGTTACAGAACTCAACTGAATAACTGATTCTTCAAAGATCAAGAAACAAAAAGAAAGAAGCAGTTATCAAGAAGCGGTTGAAGACGAAAGCTATAAAAACAAGTCGAAGTCGAAGACTGCAGAAGTTAGAGATTTTCGAAAGAGTTAGTGAAATTCAAAAGCTAGAAATCTTATTGTGCTAAATTTAAAGCTATTCTTATCTATAACAAAGCTCAAAACATCTTTTACTTGAAAGAAGAAAAGCAGATAGCCTAAAGAGGCTAAGTGTGAAAAGAATACTTACTGTAAGAGACCTAAAGAGGCTCGGAGAAAAGAATATTTGTATCATTGCAAAGTATAGTGAAATCTCAGAAAGGATTCTGAGAACTGGATGTAGCCTAGGGTTTGGGGTGAACTAGTATAAATCTGCCGTATCGACTCTCTATCAAGTCTCAACTATTACTCTAACTGTTTCATACAAGCATTTTGAAAATAAATTGCAATATTTCATAATACGGATAGTTTTGAGAAAAAGCAAGTTTTACAAAAAAAAATTTAAAAGGGGATCATCGAAAAAGAATACACAATTCAACCCCCCTTCTTGGGCATTTTGTATATCGAACATTAAGTTTATACTAACGTGTGATTTACTTCAATTGGTATCAAAGCTCGGTGTCCAAGAACCACTGTAACAAAGTGTGGATAAAGATCCATAGCGGAATCATACATATACATAGCTGAAGGTGCCTCTGTCACTAGACCTCCTGCGTTTAATGGAGAAGACTACCATTATTGGAAAGACAGGATGTGATTTTTCATCGAATCTACTCATATCAATCTTTGGGATATAATAGAAAGTGGACCATATACACTGGTAGATGAAGAAGGAAATCCTATTCCAGGAATCAGATGGTCTGTAGATCAAAAGGCGAGATTCCAACATAATTCAAAGGCCAATTTCTTTTTAAGTTATGCCTTAAGCATAAGTGAGTACGATAAAGTTCACGGATGCGACACTGCAAAGGAGATATGGGATATGCTATCCATCTGACACAAAGGTATTAATCAAGTAAAGGAGTCCAAGATAAGCATTTTTGTACACCAGTATGAGCTGTTCAAGATGAAGGACAAAGAATCTATCGATCAGATGTTTGGAAGATTTCAAACAATCCTCAATGGACTTAAATCTCTCATCAGAAATTATGACAATCAAGATCATGTTTGAATGATCTTAAAAAGTCTACCGAAGAGATGGAGACCAAAAGTCACAGCTGTATAAGAAGCCAAGGATTTGAGCATGCTGAAGCTTGATGAATTGCTTGGATCCCTGAAGATACATGAAGTTGAACTCAATGTTGAAGAGAAGTCCAAACGGGATAAATCGATGGCATTGAAGGCCGGACAGAAGAATCACAAGAATTCAAGGAAGAGGAGTTCATCGTCAAAAGCGCTGAAGATTAAGGAAGCCAAGAATGGCGATTCCAGTGAATCAAATCAAGATTTGAGCGATGAAGACGATGAGTTATCCTTTATCTCGAAGAAGATCAGATGTATATGGAAGGAAAAGGCTAAAAGAAATAGATAGTCCTCCTTCAAGAAGAATAGCAAAGATGATGGGAAGAATGAGAAGACATCCGTCATATGCTACAAATGCAATAAACCGGGACATTACAAGTCTGAATGTCAATTGCTGAAACGAAAGCCAAAGAAGAGTATAGAAGGCAAGAAAAGCACGATGGCAACCTGGGAATATCTAAATTCGTCCTAATCAGTTAATGACTTAGAGGCATCAAAATAAGAAAATATTTGCCTAGTAGCAGAAGAAGATAATGATGAGGAGGTAACCTCAAAATTTATTGAATTACAAGATGCATACTCATAATTATTAGAAGATTCACATGCAATTCTGAAACAGTACAAATTATTAAAGAAAAAGTACGTAGAAATTTTGAAAAACATACGAGAGTTAGAAAAGGAGGACGTCTGCTTAAAGAAGCAAGTAGATGAGATAAAGAAAAAAGGAGTTATAGATAGATCTGAAGAGATCAATCAGTTGAAGTAAAGGATTAACAGTCTTTCAGCTGATCTAGCAACTTTTACAGAGAGTACAAGAAAAATGAATAACACTTTAGGGAAATACAGACATCCTAATGACAAAACTATATTAGGGTTTGCTAAAAACCATATTCAGCAGAAAAAGATTTCGGTTCCTCATAAAAAGAAATTTCATCAGCCACATTATCATCAGAAATTTCATCAGTTGCATTATCATAATACTATGAAATATGCTAGCACTAACTCCAAAGGACCCAAGAAAATCTGGGTACCTAAGAAACAAATAATATCTCCTACAGATATCGTTCCTTGGAAAAGGAAGCAAGCACTATTGGTACTTGGACAGTGGATGCTCGCGACACATGACGGGAAGAAGGCCTATGTTCTTAGATCTTCAGTATAAGAAGGGAGGATTGGTAACTTTTGGAGATAACCAGCAGGGCAAGATAATCGGAATCGGTAAAATCGGTAAAGATTCCTTTGTATATATTGATAATGCACTGCTAGTTGATGGTCTGAAACACAATTTGATTAGTGCCAGTCAATTATGTGATTCTGGTTTTGAAGTATCTTTCAATCAAAATTCTTGTGAAGTCAAAAACAAGAATGGGTCTATATTCTTTTCTACTAAAAGACGAAACAATCTTTACAAAATCAATTTAGAAGATTTTCAAAATCAAAAATTTCTTGTTTTATATCAATTGAAGAATAAAAACTAATTTGGCATAAAAAGCTAGGTCATGTCAGCTTTAAACATATTTCAAAGTTGATTAAACATGATTTGGTAAAAGGTTTACCAAAAATAAGTTTTAACAAGGATTTCTTTTGTGAAAGTTGTCATAAAGGAAAACA
>JANVCL010000213.1:18627171-18644918 GCA_026546855.1 Erythroxylum incrassatum | reverse complement strand
GATTAAATGATTTCAACTGCTTCAATTATTGCTTTTAAATGATTTAAAGAAGTTGTTATTGTGAATTATTGTGCTTTTTGAAAATGCATTGCAATTTATGAATATGCTGAGAATGACTTGTCATAAGATCACAAGATTATCATGATTGTGACTGTGTGATGCCTTAAAGAATTCATGGCATTTCGTATATTCGAAAATGAATATGTGCTTTGTGTGGGCGAGAGAGAACCTCTATCGTTAAGTCACGTGCACGTTGACCCCCATAGCCTTCTCCCGGCTGCCCGCTTGTAGCCTACGAGAACTTGCTTTTCATATACTTGAAGTATATCTTGAAAACCATTCTTGAAAACATGCTTTCAGAAGCCTTCATCTTATTAAAAAATCTCACTTTCATGGTCTTTTCCTTTGAAAACTGTCACTCAAATCATGTAACAAACATATAGCAGATTTCACAAATCATTCATGAAACCAAAAAACTTCTTTGTTTTAAAGAAAACAGGAGTAGCTTATTTATTCTATTATAAACATGTACCCACCTTGATTTCCATTCCTATAGACTTGCTCAAAATGCTTCTTCTCTTGTTCTTCTTGTCTCTCTCTTGATCCCTTTATACAATAACAAAAATCTCACTCAACAGGGCTTTCAATTGAAAATCCCTCAAAGCACAAACACTGAAATTGGTTCTAAAATACTTAAACATTTTCTAAACTCCATAAACTAGAATCCTCCCAAAAATTCAAGAGATTTTTAAAATGCTCTTACCTTCATTCTTCACCAAATGAAGGGATCTTTATCTCCAAAGAAATCTCTTATTTTTGCAAACAACCTTTTTCTCTTCTTGAACAACTTCAAAATCTCTCTTGAGGGCTAACATAATTGAAACCCTAGCTTACTTCTCTTCTTTCTTTCTTTCTCTTCTTCTCTTCATATTTCTCTCTCTTCATGAAACGCTCTTCTCATCCACACATTTTGTTTCTCTATAATCTTCTCATTCATTTTTTCTCCTTTATTTATAAGCAAGACAATATTTCTTCTTCCCATTATGCCCTTAATGAGTCTAAAAAGTCCATTTTATCCCTCCTTATAGGCTTATGTTCTTTATACTTAAGTATCTTGCCCATTATAGTCTTACTTTTGTTTCATCTTACTTTTGTTTCATCTTACTTTTCCTTTGCCTTACTTTTGCTTCGTCTTACTTTGCTTCATCTTACTTTGCTTCGTCTTACTTTTGCTTCGTCTTACTTCTACTTTGTCTTACTTTTGCTTTGTCTGACTTTTGCTTCGTCTTACTTCTGCTTCGTCTTACATTGCTTAATCTTACTTTGCTTTGTCTTACTTTGCTTCATCTTACTTTTTCCTTTTGTCTTACTTTTTTCTTCCGTCTCAGTTTCCTTCCCTCTTAGTTTCCTTTCGTCTTAGTTTTTCCTTCTGTCTCAGTATCCTTTTGTCTTAGTTTTTCCTTTCGTCTTAATTTTTCCTTCCGTCTTAGTTTCCTTCTGTCTTAGTTTTTCCTTTCGTCTTAGGTTTTCCTTTCGTCTCAGTTTCCTTCCATCTTAGTTTCCTTTCGTCTTAGTTTCCTTCTGTCTTAGTTTTTCTTTTCGTCTTAGTTTCAAAAGTTCTGAATCACACACTACTCTCTAAAATGTCTCTACTTATAAATATCATAACTTTCAACTCCAATGGCCAAAAATTTCATACTATATATCATTGGAAAGATAAGAGATAGATCTACAACTCTCCAAAAGGCAAATTTGCCAAAATCTATCTAGATCAGTCTAAAATTTTCCATGAATCTAGAACATGAATTTTACACTCCTCCACCAATGTACTGCACCCAGTTCTCAACTTCATGACAACTTTTGAGCTTCTTAGAGACAGAATTGAAAATTCGATTTCTTCATATGAAATGTACCCATATGTTTCTAATTTAATCTGAATCAAGAATCATCTCATTTAGATAACTAGAGAAAACGTTATGGCTAAAAGACTGAAGCATACTCAGTGAACATTTTCCAGATCAACTACCAATTTGTTACAAAATCTTTCCTTCACACAACTCATACCAAGATCACCTTTTCTACTTCATTTACTCCTCATTCTCAACTTAATTTCAAATCAATATCATCCATAAAGAGAATTATAAACCATGATTAATTGTGAACACCAATAACAAACATACACATATATCCTTATCCTTCATTAACTTACTACATAAATTCAACTTCATTTTTTTCGTTCTACTTCTAACTTTCACCTTAGTTCTTCCTATTTCAAAATCTCTTATCCACTAAAAGCACCAAAGCAAAATATGAACCTGTCCACATTTCTCATTCCCTACTTTACTCTTGTCTATGATTTCTTGGATCAAGAACTTTCATTCATTTGTTTTTTACTCATGACTAATCACCAAAATTTCTCATTCAATAGTTCTAATCTTTTAAGAAAAGTTCGAGGTCCAATAGTATCATCTCTCTTATTTGGTTGAGAACTATCATCAAATTTGACATGAATAGTTTCTTCAACGGTCTTAGAAGTAAGATTGTAAACCCTATAAGCTTTTGAATATAATGAAAAACCTAGAAAAATTCTTAAATAAGTCTTAGAATCAAATTTATCCAGAATTTTCTTTTATATTCAATATAGTACACTTACAACCAAATGGATTGAAGTAAGATATATTAGGCTTCCTTCCTTTCTATAACTCATATAGAGTTTTCTTCAACAAGGGTCGCATAAGTATTCTATTTTGAATATACAAGTTGTATTCACAACTTCTGCCCAGAAATACTTAGGAAGATTTATTTCACACTACATAATCCTTGCCATTTCTTGATTCATCCTATTCTTCCTTTCTACAACTCCATTCTGCTGCGGAGTTCTAAGAGCTGAGAAATTATGGAAGATTCCATTCTCCTCACAAAATATTCTGAATTTCTCATTCTCAAACTCACCACCATGATCACTTCTAATACTAGGAATAGAAATTCCTTTTTCATTCTGTAACTTTTTGGAATGCACTTTAAAACACTTAAAAACCTCATCCTTATGTGATAGAAATAATATCCAACAACATCTAATGAAGTCATCAACAACTACGAGACCATACTTCTTTCCACCAAGACTTAACGTCCTAGTTAAACCAAATAAATCCGTATGTAACAACTTTAGTAGTCTAGAAGATGTTACCAAATTTTTAGAAGAAAACGATGTTTTAATCTGTTTTCCTTTATAACAACTTTTACAAAAGAAATCCTTGTTAAAACTTATTTTTGGTAATCCTGTCACGACCCGATACCACATCGGACCCGTGACAAAAGCCACGTAACCGGGCAAAGGACACTAACAGTATCCTTAATCCGACTATGCAAGGCTAACTAAATATCAATTCTTTTCTCTCTCTTTTTTAAAAAATTGGGCAGCATAACGACTATATTTTTAAAATCTCAAAACCTGCAAACGATTTCAAATACACTTCTATATTCACATCCAATCATAACTCCAGGACTCTCTAGCCCACTCGAGGCAATCTCAACTCCAGGCAATCTCAACAATAGTATCAAAAGTTCATACATAAAATCTTTTACAAAACACAAGGCAATAAAAAGTTACTTATAGAATTATAAAGCATATCTCCGTAAACACAGTTCATGAGCCACTAAACAACAAAAGTACAAAATAGGAAACTATCCACGTGCGGTAATACCCTAAAAATGTCAAAAGACTACACGATATACTTAGAGCTTCAAACTTACTAAATTAACCTGCATGGATGGAAAGTAGAGGGGGTGAGTACACTAGGTACTCAGTGAGCCAAAAAAAACATATATCATAAATAGAATTCAATTCATACCAAGATAGTGTAGATAACTTATAAAGTGAATATACATGACATAAAAAAAAACATAGCCCCAGCCTATGACTCAATGTATACTGGTTAGGAACCACAGGCCTAGCCTGTTAACTCAACCATTCAGTGAAAATAGGTCCCAGTTCCAGTACACAAAAGCGCAAGAACATCATATGTATCAATCAAATATCGATAGGAAAACCAATATCAGGATAAGCCAAATCAATCATGTGTGACACCACTAGTTGGCCAAACTAATGTACACACCTACCGATTCTTGGTGTTGGCTCGACTTTCATCTGTGGTGAGTCTGGACGATAGTCGACAAGAACGTCATGACCCTATTGATGACCTCGTCAGTGTCCAGACTTTAGGTGATGACCTTGTCGGTGTCCAAACCCTAGGTGTGGAATCGCCCACGAGTCTCGTAGAGAAGTGTCGATTCGGCGACTTGACTTTTATGTACCAACGTCAAGGGTATGGGGGTCGCTTAATCATAATCAGTTATGCCCAGCACATGATTGGCCAATCCTTTCCTCACCACTCAAAACAAATCATAGACAATTATTAAGTATAAAAATCAAGTAAAGCATCATATTTTTATTTATCGGTCCAACCGATAAAATGAAACCGTACTATGGCTCTAAGCTAAAAGAGAACAAATATTTGCAGAATTCGTGACTTGGTTATGCTTATGTAAATTCCAAAACAACATTTCATGCAATAAAAGTTATCTTTTGCAATCCAAATGCAAAGTTATTCAAAAACGTAGTTTCATAAAATAAAGCATTATTCTTTGTACTTTAAACTCAAATTTGTTAAAAACAATAACTTTTCTCAAAATATGTAATAAAAATATCAGTTTCAAAAAATATGTTGAAACGTTATTTCATACAATAAAAGTTATATTTTGTATTCTGAATGCACAGTTGTTCAAAACAATAAGCATTCATTTGAAATTCAATTTTACCATATATTGCCTAGGTTCAAAATTCACATACCAGTCATCATACTTATCATAGGATGATCTAATCCTATTTGAGAAATACGGTTTCCCCAACTCACCTCAAAGAATATACTCTCTCTTAACTTCAACAATCCTTGGTACGAGTTCCCTAATTCACGACTCTCAAGCCTTTATACATAAACAGACATACAATGAAATTAACACTTAAACATAAATTTCATATTTATACACCATCACATTAGCTTCTCCTTTTGCATATTAGCTTCTCATTTCATAACATAATTAAGCACATCTTTTTCCAAGCATATTAGGCCTTTACTTGTCATTCTAAGCAACAATTCAAGTTCACTCTAAGTAAACATGAAAGCCTCTTTCCAATGCACACCATCAAAATCCTTAAATCCAAAGCCAAGTTCACTTAGGCATTTTATCAAACACCTAAAGGCATAAACTTGAAAGCCTCCTTCTAATGTACTTCTTCCTCATTTTCCATCATCAATTCACTTCATACATACATAATTAACATCATAGAGTTCATTTAAACCATCAATTTCAAAAGATATTCAAAAATTCACAAAGTTTCACCTAAAGGGAACAATTTCAGTTTTGACTTAAAGAACCCTCTCCATGATATATTTCATTCAACTAAACCATGTTTCATGCACAATCAAGTGTGGAGAACAACATATTTTAACACCAAACTCAAAATCCTAATGTAAAGAGAGACTGAGACAAAATTTACCTAAATCTTCCTTTGGTGATATCTTCCAATCCTTTGAGAATTTCTCAAATATAATGATAGAATTGAGTTCCTTGACCCCAAATTAGATTAGAACATCTTGGTTTGAGTTGAAAAATAAAAAAGAAGGGTGAATTTTGGTGATGGCCAAAACTTCCTCGCTTTCCTCTCTTCTCCTTCTTTCTTCTCCTTTATTTTAATTCAAACTAACTGGTTTAAGTCTTAAATGGGGGGTGCACGCCCATACATAAGAAGAGTCTAGAGTTTTGACTCTTCTTTGACAAAATATGGTGAATTTATCAATTTGCCCTTAAGGCTGTATGAAATTACCATTTTACCCTCCAAACGATACTCTGTAACATCCCAAATCACCTGCTTATAGATATTGTCCACTTTGGGCCTTGGCCCAGCTAAGCCCTCACGGTTTTACTTTTCCCGAGGTCACCCATCCTAGTACTACTCTCACCTAAGCACATTTAACCTAGAAGTTTTGATGGGATCCAGTGCATTAGGCCATGAAAAATGTGTTTGAAAGGGAGAGGTATCCGTACCTTTATAAGGCATATTTCGTTACCCTCTTTAACCAATGTGGGATCTCACACTCTCCACCCCCTTAGGGCCTTGCCCTCTTTGGGGTCCAGCTTAGCTGGCATAATGGTTCGGATATCAGCTCTGATACCACTGTAACATCCCAGATCACCCACTTATAACTATTGTTCGCTTTGGGCCTTGATCCAGCCAAGCTCTCACAGTTTTGCTTTTCCCAGTTAAGTCAAAATGACTTTACGTTCAATGATTTTGATGAAGAACAAATAATAATGAAAGAAGAAAGTAAGACGGAAGCAGAAAACTGAGACAGAAGGAATGAAAGAAGAAAGTGAGACGGAAGACGTGCAGAACAAAAGTGAGACAGAAGGCACAAAACGAAAGTGAGACAGAAGGCACAAAACAAAAGTGAGACGGAAGGTGCAAAACGAAGTTAAGGTGGAAGACGCAAACGAAAGTGAGACGGAAGGCGCAAAATAGAAGTGAGATGGAAGACGCAAAACGAAAGTGAGACGGAAGGCGCAAAACGAAATTGAGACAGAAGGCACAAAATAGAAGTGAGACGGAAGGCGCAAACCAGAAGTGAGGTAGAAGCACAAATAATAAAAAATCAGGCGGAAGCAAATGAGATGAAAGAACCATTACTACGTTAGATGACTAATCAGCTTGAGTTAGTTACAGAACTCAACTGAATAACTGATTCTTTAAAGATCAAGAAATAAAAAGAAAGAACCAGTTATCAAGAAGCGGTTGAAAATGATGACTATAAATAAAGTTCAGAGTCGAAGACTGCAGAAGCTTAGCGATTTGAGAAGTTGGAGATTTTCGAGAGAAAAAGCTAGAAATCTTATTGTGTAAAAATTAGAGCGATCATTATCTGTAACAAAAGCTCAAAAACTCTTTCATTTGAAAGAAGAAAAGCAGATAGCCTGAAGGGGCTAAGAGTGAAAAGAATACTTGTTGTAAGAGACCTGAAGAGGCTCGGAGAAAAGAATACTTGTATCTTTGCAAAGTATAGTGAAATCTTAGAAAAGATTTTGAGAACTGGATGTAGCCCACGGTTTGGGGTAAACCAGTATAAATCTGCCATGTCGACTCTTTATCAACTCTCAACTATTACTCTTACTGTTTCATAATACGGATAGTTTTGAGAAAAAGTAAGTTTTACAAGAAGTTTTTTAAAAAGGGGATCATCGAAAAAGAATACATAATTCAACCCCCCTCCCTTCTTGTGCATTTTGTATATCGAACATTAAGTTTATAGTAACATGTGATTTACTTCAAATGTGACCCAATATTCAATGTGATAGTCTATAAATGAACCATTGCCACGTCTATATATCAACTAGAAGCCATTTGTAGTAGTGCCGTTAAGAATTGAACTCAAAATTAGCATATGTATAATGATCTATATTGTAAGATACCATAGAATTTGTAAAACTGAAAAAACAACAAAGATGAAATTATTCTTGATATGATTTCGTATGTTGGTGGAGTAATATATGGCATCAAGTTCTTTGATTTACTGGGTACTAATATTGGAGTCAATGTTATGGTAAAGTTTCCTGTTTAGTGAGTAACTTAGAAATTATTAAAAACTGAAGAAGGAATGTTATCCTCAAATTGATGCATCATATCTTATGGCTCATCCCTAGCTCTAACCAATACTATGGAATTAGGATAATTACTAAAAATAGATAGATGTAGTGTCTTCATATAACGAGATCTAAATATGAAATTGATACTTTGACACGATATTATTAATTCGCTTTTACAATGACATCAATGGTGCTCTTCTCCTAAAAGCTTAATTTTCCTTGGACTACATTAATACTTCTTACAACCTTATATACCATTTATATATCAAGATATTTGATATTTATGTGGTAAATTATAATGCATGTCTTATAATGCAAAGAAGCCAATATGATAAGTTTTTTAGGTGTATATTGTATATATTTCACATATTTTTAGGTTAACTTTATAATGGATAATATTCAATTATCATAAAAAGATTCAACAAACTTCATATCCTCCACTAGTGGTAAGGTTGATTAAGCATAAAAATTTGTTTCTTCTCCTAAAAAATATGATTAAAATATTGAATATAATTGTATGTTTTGTAATAGATTTTTGTTAAGATAGAGGAATTTATAAAATGAAAGTATTTATCGTTAGTAAAGTGTAATATTGGTTTTTTTAATAGAGAAGTACTATTTAATATACATGAGATGATTAGAAATTATATGCATTAACAAGTAAAAATAAAAAGAAAATAAAAAGACTCATATTATGGGTACAGTGAAGTGCAAGTATTAGATAAAGAAAACATTAAATATATATTTTCTCTTAAGAACTATTCTTGATTTTTATTCTAGTTTACAAAGTATTTTGATTGATAAGAATGGTGATTTGCTATATAAAAGAACTTGGACTAAGTTATTTTTATCATTCATATATTCTTTTAAATGTTTTCAATTTACCCTATTTCCAGAAAATAATGCATGCAATTACAATGATGGGTCTATGATCTAAAGAAATTTCTTACTATGAGATTTATCTGACTTTACTTTAATATTTTAAAAAATAAATATTAGCTAATTGTAGATATATATAAATTTAATTGGCGAACAAAATGATATATTATTATAACAATGAGTGAATTGATTGAAGATTAAAAAAATATTGATTAATTTATTAATTTAATTGATACTTATGATATAGTAAGTACTTGTATTTTATTTAAATTTTCTTATAAATAACGAATTTTTAACATATTTATTATATATGGATTTTACGAGGAGTAGCTTCTAAACTTTTATGTCCAACATCTCTCCTCTTATAAGTATAGGGGATGCTTGGTTAATTAGTTGGAGAAGAAATAAATGAGTAAAGAATAATATATTATTAGATAAACAATATTTTTATATCTCTTTTAAGATAATATTTTATATGTTTATTATAATAAAAAATAAAAGTTATATCTATTTCTATTGGATCAATGTTTTTGATAATTCATATTGCCATTTGATAGCATGGTCGATTTCTAACGTTGGTAATTATTAAGAGTAGATTTTGTTCTGCAAAGATCCAACGTGGCACTCTTTGATTTGGTACACGACGACTGCGCTCGTACTACGCAAACACGGATAAATTGCCCCGAAGAATATGAATTATCAAAGAAGGCGTGACCATTGGGTCTTCTTTGTTGTCTCTGTGAAGGCTAGAGACCAGACTCTGTGCGAGGTAATTGCCAGGATTTTAGTTTTTTCCAATCTCGATCAAAAATCTTTGTATCCTTGAAAGTGAAAAATTAAATTTCAGCTCAGATTGATGGATTTTCTTTTTGCAATTGTCGATATTTGATAGGCTTGTAACTGCCCAGTTGGTTGTGATTTGCTTGTTTCTGTCCTAACTACGTCTTGTTTTCGTTCAGGTTACAGCTTTGTTCTGGTATGTTTCTTCCGATCATCATGTCTTCCGCGTATGGAAATTTTGTGGGTTAGAAAAAAAATCTCATTCTTAATCTAATGTGATTGCTTTTTCTCTTCCTAAGTTGGATTTTGATTGAAATTTTGAACTGGGAACTTTTTTATTTACCAAATATAAGGGAATGAAATCATGGATGGTAACAAAGATGAAGCTTTAAAATGCGTACTTATAGCTGAAGAAGCTATTGCATCTAATAACAAAGAGCGTGCACTGAAATTCATTAAAATTGCACAACGGCTTAATCGAGAAATAGTGGTTGATGAACTTTTAGCTGCTTGTGAGAGGGTTGAGTTGGGGACGAGTGCTTCATCTGTGGGTGAAAAAGGATCTGTTAATGGTGATGAGAGAAAGAAGGCTGGTTCAGCGAGATGCCTTGATGATGTAAATGGGGGTCGTAGTTATACTGAAGAACATGTTCAATTGGTTAGACGGATTAACAGGAATAAGGATTACTATGTGATTCTTGGAGTGGAAAAGACTTGTTCAGTTGAGGAGATTAGGAAGGCTTACAAGAAACTGTCATTAAGAGTTCATCCAGATAAGAACATGGCTCCAGGATCTGATGAAGCATTTAAGAAAGTTTCCAATGCTTTTAAGTGCTTGAGTGATACTGATTCGAGGAGGCGATATGATCAGATGGGTTTAATTGAGGAGTTTGAGAATAAGCAAACCTACAATGTTAGGAGACCGAAGAGGAGGAGAAATGTGCATGATTTCTATGAAAATGATATGGATCCAGACGAGATGTTCAGGTCATTTTTCAGTCAGGCAGAAAAGTTCAGGGCCCGTGATACCTATAGGAGTAGAGGAATGGCAAGCCATGAAAGAGAGGGATTTCATAGAGGACCCTACCTGATCCTTCTCCTACAAATTTTACCAGTGTTGTTGATTTTGGTGCTTGCCTATATACCCACCTCAGAGCCCAATTATTCTTTGCATAAAAATTATGCTTACCAGATTCTGAAGACAACCGAGAAATATGGCATTGAATATTTTGTCAAATCATTGGCCTTTGATGAAAGATTTCCTCCTGGAAGTCCAGCTCGAGAAGATATTGAGAATACTGTGACTAAAGACTATAGAAAAATGCTTTGGCGTTATTGTCATATAGAAGTCCAGAGACGTAGCTGGAATAGAAATCTGCCTACTCCTAGCTGTATCAAACTACAGAATCTTGGATCAGCATAAGGGTCAGTGATTTGTGTTTGCTCCTAATGTTTATTTTATTTTTTTATTTGTCTTGCTTTTTATCTAGAACTATACAATTAAGGTCCTACTATGGTTATTTAGAATAATTTTCCTGGTTCAATTTCTTATCTACTGTGTGAATCTTTTTAACGTGCTCGCCTTCTTCTGTTTTGAGCAGGCCTCTTTTTCTATGCTCATCAGTCATATTCTTGGGCGTGTTTATTGTTTGTCTGATTTCAACTTTTTTTGTTCCAGATATGTGTAATTTATAGGATGTTTAGTATTCTTATCCAGCTAATTAGTTTTTGTTTTTATGCTCTTATGTTGAATCCTACATGCTACTCTGCCTACTTTAAAGGCTTATGCTCTTGTTTGTTTGTATTTCTACTCTCTCTATGATTTCCTTGTGATATTAGGTATTGGTAAATATTAGAGGTCCTCCAAAGATTTGTTATGATTGTCTACCAAATCCATTGCCGTTTTCCTTTCTGGTGTGCTTTTGCTTTTAGTTTATTTTGGATTAGATTTTGTGTTGAATCGGAAGGTACAGTGCTGGATCCTGTGTGGCATTGTGTGACAACGTCCTTCTGCTTGAAGCCTTGCAAGAGCCAAGAATACCTATTAACCAATATTCATCAATTAACTTGTAGCATCGTAACTTTTTAATATGCCCGCAACAAATTTCTGTAACTCATTATTTGCTGTGGTCCTCTAGACTAGTTTTTTACAACTTTCCCTAATAATTTATAAATTTACTGATTTTACGTTTTATGGAAACATTTTTCTTTGAGTCTCTCTGCCTGTCTTGACTAGAAATATGCGTCAATTCACCTTTTAACTACTCTATCATGTATTCATATTCAATTGGAAGCACCATCTTCTAGTCTTACCCACTTTTATTTCATCTAAATCGTTTGAATGTGAAGTGGATGGTGAGTTTGAAAATAAAGTTGGATAGATAGTATGGATTCTTGAGATGTCACTTCTTAATGATTGCATGAATCCTTGATGCATGGTCTAGGAATAAAAAGTTCCTCATTTGATATGATGCACACGTGCTTTGAAACATTTGCAGCTATCCAAGAGGATACTCTTTTTTTTTAAGTGTTGCCATATTTGAAAATTCTTGTTATTAGGTGTATAAAATTCTAGCCAAATGTACAAGGAATTCAGGTATTGATGCTTGAAGTTGCTGATTGTTCATAATTCTTGTTGCTCATGCCAACAACCACTTTAAGCTAATTGTGCAATGGATACAGATACGAGTTAAACTTTCACATAGCAAGTGCATTAGAATTGTATAGCAGTATAGATATTGTTTTCACGAGGTTTGATCACGAATACTCAAAATCATACCTTTAGCTCCTATTCAAGCTGTCGATTATGAAGTTATTGACTAAAAATTAATAACTATACAAAAATACTTAAAGAAATAATTAATTTACTAAAAGCGGACCAAAGTTTAGCTTTCCCTCACCTCCTCTACCATGAAAAGTTCTAAACATACCTTATTTACATAACTTTGTGTAGTTTCTTCCAAAAAAATCAGCCATATTTCAAGTTTTAACTAACTATTTAAACATTTTTGACATCAAATATCCAATTTTTTAGGTCATGTAATCAATCAAAATTATCTAAATACATTAAAATCAATGAAACTCATGTAATATCACTGTCAAAATTATCCAAGAGTCCAATATTTTATATTGTCTTAGTAATTCTAGCTATGTTTTATCAAGATCTAATAATCAATTCATGTAAATTTCATACATGTATCAATTAAAGGTCTATGTTTTAGGTTGCTTTAATGAGCAACATGTATAAAATCAAAGAAACATTAAAAACAAATTAAAGTATAAATTCATGTATTGAAAGATAACAATTAAACAATCAAATCATGGTTGAGTAGGGTTCGGTTCAGCCTCGCTTTGGTACTAAAAAGAAATTAAGCTAACATTTTTGTAAACAAAACACAATTGGTAATAAATTTAGAAAAAACATGATGGAAATAATATAAAGTAAAATTCGTCATTAGGATAATCCGCTCCTCTCAGCCTTATCTCTTAAGTGCAGGTTGTGTAAGTTGTTTTCTCTGCTAGCCCCTTTTTATACTGCAAAATTCGTAGCATCCTTGCGTTATTCTGATTAGGAAGATTTATTTTCTTGATTTAGAAGACTTTTGTATGCTTATTTTGGAGTCATTTGCATATAGAATTAGTATTTGACCATATCTCTTCAATCCTTCCTTTTTTAGCTCAAAAATTCCTAAATTTCAGCTTATGCAAAATAAAATAAAACTAATTAAGCAACAAATTGGAAGCCTAAATTAACAAAATAGGGTACAAATTCATGCTAGAGTAGAGAAAACATACTAAATATTGTTGTAGAATTTTTAGGCATCAAACTACCCCAAACTTAGAGTTTGTACGTCCTCGAGCAAACAAAAGAATTATAAAATGGATAAACTTCTTCCAAATTTTAAAAAATTGCATTAGCAATATAACTCAAAGACTCTACATGATATTGCAACAATGTTTTTGTATAAACGAAAAGCATGTCTCCTTCTCATCATCCTAATCATGTTTAACCAATCAAGCCACTACTTAGTTTCTTAGGATAGTGTTATGCAAACAAGCTATATGGAAGGAAAATTGCCAATCTAATTCCCATAGGCTTGCTTTTTGCACCAATCTCCACTAATGTTGATTTAAGATCATCTCAAAGATCATTAGGACATAAATAAGCTTGTATTGTTAAGGTCAAGGGTAAATGGTTGAAACGAAGGAAGGAATGGGGTATTCAAAGTGAGAAAACACATTTTTTGGTCACTTTACAACACCAATGCTTTCATTCCTATGCTCAATAATGACTCCCACACCATTTTCCTTATCAACCTTACCACTATTTACAATTACATCCTTATTTCTTAGACTCAATTTTTGATCCATGTTTCACTCTCTTTACTCAACATTTACTCAAAAGTTGCTTAAGATTTTTACTTAGAACTCGGGGGTGTTTTTTTTCATCTTTTTCATCTTTTTTTTTCCGAATTCCAATAAAGACAACAAATTTCATAAAGATTGTGTAGTGAGTTGCTCACCTCTCCAAAATGTGGTTGTGATTGCATTTCCACCCTAAAACTTAGGCCTTTATATAGATTTTTAGGTGAGAAAAATGTCATACTCTCCTCACTTACTTGACCTCTCAAATTACCTCCACCCTTGTGTTCCCTCTCATAGCTCTAAATACTTTTCTATGACCGAATTAATTCTCCCACGGGTGAAGTTGTAAATATTTAGGTTCAAGGTTAGGATAACTATACACTATGAAAGAATAACAAAATGGCTCATAACTATGAATAAAGGCTCAATGGGGATACTAGTGATGATATTTAATATAGGATAGGCTAGAAAGGCTCAAACTACCAAACATGGCCGAGATCACTTCTTTAATAAGGTCCCAAATCAGTTATTTTGCCTCAATTGATCCTTAAGCAGGTTATAGGAGTTAGTCAAATATAATACTTTGCTAAAATAAAATTCATGTAATATGTTTCTAATAATCTCAAACTAATATCAATTATGGATCAAAATCAAATTTGGACTTAAAAAAACAATTTCAGCTTATGTATAACATTGAAACAATATCAAGCATTTTTCCTAAGTTATATTCTTTAGCAATCATATATCATCCTAAAGCATTGAAGTTTATTACAAAAATTAAGCTCGAGGACATGTTTTTCTTTTCAAAAGATTTTCAATAAACTTGATTTTTAAACCAACAATTAAAATTTTAAGGAAATTTCTCACTCCCAAACTTAAAAGATAATATTGTCCCCAATTTTAGAGAAATAATGCATAAAGATGGAGTAAGGAAACTTACCTAGGTGCCACTTATGTTTTGGGTGGGGGAGGATTCCTAAAAGAAAAATGATAACTTTAACTAAATAACTTAATTCAAAAGGGAAAAAAAACAAACATTTAGTTCTAAGTTATAGTCATTAGCTCAACTTTCTCTCTTTTTTTATGGTTCTTCCAAACGTTTGGAAGGTAGCTACTGTAGATAGTCACCCACCACATAATGCTTAAATTGTTGTCCATTAACTTTGAATCTTTCATTGTTCTTTTCATTCAAAATTTCAATCGCACCAAAAGGTGAAGTGTCAACTACTCGGTAAGGATCAGACCACCTAGACTTTAATTTGCTCAGAAAAAGTCGCAGATGGCTACTGTAGAGAAAGATTTGTTCACCCAATTGAAATTCTTTGTCTTTTATGTTCTTGTTATGTCACTTCTTAGACTTTTTTTTAACAAATTTCAGCATTCTCATAAGTATTCCTTCTAAATTCATCTAACTTATTAAGCTGCAACAAATGTCTTTCATGTGCGAACTTTAAATCAAACTATAAAAATTTAGTTGCCTAATATGCATGATGCACTAACTCAATAGGAAGATGACATGCTTTACCAAAAACAAACCTATAAAGTTACATGCTTATAAGAGTTTTAAATACAGTTCGATAAGTTGACAATGTATCATCAAATTTAATAGGACAATCTTTTCTAGCACTATTATCAATCTTTTCCTAATTTTCTTTTAGCTCCCTATTTGATACTTCTACCTGTCCTCTTGTTTGGGGATGATACGATGTACCATTTTTGTGATGCACCCTATATTTCTAAAGCGGGATTGAAATTTGTTTATTTGTGAAATGAGTCCCTTTATCACTAATTATTGTTTTAGGTGTACCAAATCTAGTGAAAGTGTTTTCCTATAAATTGTAACACAACTTTAGCACCATTAGTGTGTGTAAGTGTAGCCTCAACCCACTTAAAAACATAATCAATTGCTACTACAATGTATAAATTACCAAGTGAAGGAGGAAATGGTCCTATAAAGTCAATTCCTCGTACATAAAAAATTTCATAAATCAAATGCGAGACATCTCATCTCTTTTATAAATATTCCCAAGTTGTTGAAACCTATCGCAAGAGGAAACAAATGCATAAGCATCTTTAAAGAGAGTAGGCCAAAAAAACCTGATTTTAATACTTTGACTGTTATTCGATTTGCTCCATAATGGCCTCCAACTTCCTATGAATGACAATGTTCGAAAATGCTTTGAAACTCTTCTTTAGAGACGCACCTTCTCACTATTCCATCAGCACACCATTTAAATAGATATGGTTCCTCCAAAAAATAATGCTTGACATCCATAAAGAACTTCTTTCTTTGTAGATAAGTGAGGTACCGTGGAATTAGATTACCTACCAAATAATTAACAAAATCTGCAAACCATGGTAATTTATTAATTGCTGAAATTGAACTAGGAATGGACATAGAGAATTGTTTCCTTGGGAAACTCCTCTTTTATTTTTTTCTCCACACATCTTTTCAATCCTTGAGAGATGATCAACTACTTAGTTTTTAGTTCCCTTCCTATCTTTTGTTTCAAGATCAAATTCTTGTAAGTGAAGAATCCATCAGAATAATCTAGGTTTGACATCTTTCTTTGCAAAATGATATCTCAAACTAGAATGGTCAATAAAAACAATAACCTTAGGCTCAATTAAATATGATCGATACTTGTCAAAAGCATACACAATTGCTAGTAACTCTTTTTCAATTGTAGCATATTTAATTTGGGCTTCATTAAGTGTGCGATTAGCATAATATATTGACCTAAAAATTTATCTTTTCATTGCCTCAATGCTGCCCCTACAGCATAATCACTAGCACCACACATTAATTAAGGCTTTAACCAATCTGGTGATATTATAATAGATTCAGAGACTAAACATTCTTTCAACACAATAAAAGCATGTAAACACTCATTAGCAAAATTGAACTTAGTTTCTTTCATCAAAAGATTTGAAAGTAGTTTTGTAATTTTTGAAAAAAATTTAATAAATTGTCTATAAAATTTTCACGTCTTAAAAAAGTTCAAATTCCCTTAATAGATGTAGGTGGTGGTAATTTTTCAATCAATTCAACTTTAGCCTTATCAACTTCAATACCTTTAAAAGAAATCTTGTGACCTAAGACTATACCTTGTTTTACCATAAAGTGACATTTTTCTTAATTAAGCACAAGGTTAGCCTCTTCACAACGTTGTAAAACCAATTTCAAATTATGCAAACAAATTTTTCATATAAACAAACGTTTCCAAAAACCTTTCAACCATGTCATGAAAAATAACATTCATGCAATGTTGAAATGAGAAAGGTGCATTATAAAGACCAAAAGGCGTACGCTTATAATCAAAAGTATCATAAGAGCATATAAACATGGTTTTTTCTTGATCTTCAGGTGCAATAGGAATTTGATTATAACCCGAATATCCATATAGGAAACAGTAATATTTAAAGCCAACAATTCTCTTTAACATTTGATTGACAGATGGCAAAAGATAATGGCCTTTTCCTGTGGCATCATTAAGCTTTATATGATCTATTCACACATGCCATCCAGTCACAGTTCTTGTAGGAATTAACTCATTATTTTTATTAGCTACTACAATCATGCCACCTTTCTTAGGAACAACATGCACATGACTAGTCTACTCACTATTAGAAGTAGGAAAGATCATACCTGCATCGAGTAGCTTCACAACTTCTTTCTTTACCACTTCTTGCATCTTAGGATTTATCCTCCTTTGGGGTTGGATCACTAGCTTGCAATTATCCTCCATCAATATTTTTGCATGCAAATCAAAGTATTTATACCTTTTATGTCTTCAATAGTCCATCCTAAGGCAATTTTGTGATTTCTAAGGACATTCAATAGCTACTCCTCCTGTTCACTTATTAAAAAAGCATAAACAATTACATGCTTAGATTTTTTTTTCAAAAAAAGCATATTTAAGATATGTAGGGAGAGTTTTAAGTTCCAATTTAGGAGATTCTTCAATAGGTTTTAATTGCTCTTCTTCTTCTTTATCTCTACAACTTTTTTTCCTCAATCCTTG
>JANVCL010000213.1:18598187-18619003 GCA_026546855.1 Erythroxylum incrassatum | reverse complement strand
GTTATACAGAAAGGACCCCTCCTTGCTCTCCTTCTGCCATATTCCTTTTTATTTTTTCTTGACGTGTAGCTCTTCTTAGCTTTTTCATGCCCTACAATATCTGAAAACTCTTCTTCACTAAGCTCGTTAGACCTTCTCGTGTTCCTTGTGTTCAGGCACCTACAAAAACGCAAGAAAAAGTATCAATCACTCTTAAATATTAGTCACCTAAACTAAATAAGATGTTAAACAAAACAATCCCTGACAATGGTGTCAAAAACTTATTGATTGTAAAAACAAATTACTTGTTTTACACTAAAAAATGCAAGTATATGGGTCATTACTTGTAGTAAAAAGTAGATATCATCCCATAGAAATTGTGCTTAGGAACCACTGAATTCAGGTTATGCTTTGTTTAAGACTCAAATTTGAATAATAAACTAAAAAGCAAACTAAATCAAACAAACTAACAGCGAACAAATAATGTAAAAATAGAAATTTGTCAAGAGAATCAATCAAGTTATGAGAGAGGGGAATTTACCTATCATTAATGCTAATTTAGTCATTTATGTATTTATAAGGTGTCGATTCTAGATGACTGTAGGATTGATTACTCTCTGTCGAGTTATAACCATTTCTTAAATTGTAAACCCTAATCAATTACGGACTTGCAATCTCTCAATTCATAAATTACCCATAATTCTAATTAGTTTTAAAGCTCTCTAATAAACAATTGAGTTTTGCATAGGATCTCTCTCTATGAAATTACCGACTAAATTGATTAAATGGTCAATTAGATCGCCTAACTCTCGTTAATCTAATCTAATCATTTTTATTCAGCTCACCCTCTCAGTTTGTTACCGAAACATGCAAATACATTAATTAATCATAACACCCAAATCAAATAAACATAATTCAACTAGATTAACATTAAATATAAGTAAAATCTAGAAGGAAAAGTTAGAACGTCATTAACAACTCAAAATCTATAACCATACAACTCATCTCAATCTTACGCGTTAAATGAATAAAAAGAGAAATAGGGAAGAAATGAAACTTAAGTTGGACGATTTAGGAAAGCAACGACATTAAGTGATCTCCTATTCTGGGAAGCTTCAGCGTTGGAACCCTACTCTTCTCCCTCTTCTTCTTTTCTCTCTCTCTTTTGGGTTTCCAAATGTAGGCTGAATGTAGAGTCTTTTCTAGGGTTACCTTCTAATACTTTTGTATTATTTTCAAATTAAGGTAATTCTAGTGTCTTTTTTAGGTCTAAAATTCCCCTTGAAAACTCGAATTTGAAACTGACCCCACATTTGTCTGTGCACAGGTCACGATTGTGACCCTTAGTGCACAATCGTGGCCGGTTGGTCTGCCCTTTGTCACGATAGTGGCAAGTTCTCCACGATTGTGGCCTTGTGTTCGACCTTCTTCCACGATTGTGGGCCTGTGTTAGTGCTTCTGTGACAATCATGGCCTACTTGCCACGGTCATGGGACTGTTTTTCATTTGCGTCTCCTCTGAAACTCTTCCAAATCCCCTAAAACACTAAAATCCTCATCACGACACCTCCTATATATAAAATTGAAGTTTAAAAACATGTTCTCACCTAAAGAACACTTAAAACACAAATATTTATGAACTACCACAATTTTTTCACCTAAACACACACTAAACAATCAAATTAATCACTAAACACACATAAAATTACCTATAAAAATGCAATGTAATCTACACCTATCACTAGCTCATCCAACTCTTCTTATGTCTTCAATTCATTCTTGCTCTTTGGTCTATCTTCCAAAAAGTATATCAAATAATAATCATCAACACAGTTAAATTCTTTCATCAATTGTATCTATTTGAAAGCAAGTGGATGTTTAATAAGCAAAAGGAAATATCAAAATTTTGTGCATATTAAACACCACTATTTCATCATTCACACGCAAACTAAGTTAACCTTTTTCATATCAATTAAAGCACGTCTTGTGGCTAAGAATGGTCTCCCTAAAATTAAAGGAACTTTACATTCTCTAGCATATCAACCACCAAACAATCCACAGGAAAAATAAATTTGTCAACTTTTGCAAGTACATCCTTAATTACACCTTTTGGCTTTTTTAATGAATTATCAGCTAATTGTATAGTGACTTGTGTATTTTTAAGTTCATCCAAGCCTAGTCTATCATAAATGGAAAGAGGCATCAAGTTAATACTTACTCTTAAGTCACACGAACATCTATCAAAACATGCATCACTAATAGAGATAGGAATATTATAACTCTCTGGATCTTACATCTTTTGTGGCATGTCATATTGCAAGAGCATGGATGTCTCCTTATTTAGCTTGACAGTTGACAATTCCTCTAGATTCTTTTATATGAAAAAAGATCTTTCAAGAACTTACCATAAGAAGGCATTTGAGTTATTGCTTCAACCAAATGAATGTTAATGTGTACTTTCTTAAATAAATTGACAAAATTTTCAAACTTTTTATCCAATTGCTACTGTTGTAATTGTTTAGGATAGGACAACTTACCTTCATGTTATGGATTGTAGAAGGAATCTTGAATCTCCTTACCTTTCCTTGCTTTGCTAGTTCCTCCCACCTTTTATTTTCTTTTATCTTTCACTTCCTCCCCCTTTCGTTTCCTTTGATAATGATTTGAAAAAGGCTCAACTTTAAATTGTCTAAGGGTAGGTGTTGGATCAACATTCACAAAGGCATGGTTTTCTATTATTTCTCTCATCACTAGGTATGGTTTTCTATTATTTCTCTCATCACTAGGTATGGTTTTCTATTATTTCTCTCATCACTCACCTTAATGGCATGAAGTTGCTCTCTAGGATTTTTCTCAGTGTTACTAGGGACCTAAATTCCTACCAGATATTTGGTTTGCTAGTTAACCCATTTGAGTTTCTAAGTTTCGAATGGAAGCTTCTTGATTTCTGAAGGCTGACTTTGTCTTATTCATGAAAGTTTGGATGTTTTGTATAAATCCTCTTAATTCACTAATGAAGGAAGTTTTGGTTAGGGTAAGTGTTTTGAGGGCTTCTTTAAAATTTAATTTCATTTCAGCTGTTGAAAACCAGGAGGTTGATGGATGGTTTGTGGGGGAGGTCAATTTTTGTTGTTGCTCCAAAAAAAAATTTGGATGGATCTTCCAACCAGAGTTGTAAGAGTTACTATAAGGATTATTTGTTTTGAAATTTCCAATAACAAAGTTAACGCTTTCAGTAGATCGAACATTGTTAAAGTGATTACCTGATTGACATTTTTTATTCAGTTGCTCTTCTCCACAAAAAGCGCATTTTGGCATCCTTAAATCCTTGATTTTCTTAGCCAAAGCATCCAACTTTGCAATAATTATTGAAAAATCATCAATTTGACATGTGTATTTTTAAGTTCATCCAAGCCTAGTCTATCATAAATAGAAAAAGGCATCAAGTTAATACTTTCTCCTAAATCACACAAACATCTATCAAAATATGCGTTACCAATAAAGATAGGAATAGTATAACTTCCTGGATCTTCCATCTTTTGTGGCATGTTATGTTGCAAGAGCATGGATGTCTCCTCAATTAGCTTGATAGTTGACAATTCCTCTAGCTTCTTCTTATTTGACAAAAGATATTTCAAGAACTTAGCATAACAAGGCATTTTATCTGTAACTTCAACCAATGCAATTGCTTAAATAAATCAAGAAAAAATTCAAACGTTTTATCTAATTACTACTATTGCAATCTTTAAGGATAAGGCAACTTACCACTATATTGTGGATCATAGATGGAATCTTGAATCTCCTTACCTTTTCTTGCTTTGCTAGTTTCTCCTAACTTTTCTTTTCCTTTATCTTTGACTTCGTCCCCCTTTTGTTTCCTTTAATAATTATTTGGAAAAGGCTCAACTTTAGATTGTGCAAGGGTCGGTGTTAAATCAACATTCACAGAGGTAGGAGAATTTTTTAATTCACTAGGTATGGGTTTTCTATTATTTCTCTCATCACTCACCTCAATGGCATGAAGTTGCTCTCTAGGATTTTTCTCAGTGTTACTAGGGAGGGTTCCTAGATTCCTACTAGATATTTGGTTTGCTAGTTGGTCCATTTGAATTTCTAAGTTTTGAATGGAAGCTTCTTGATTTCTTAAGGCTGAATTTGTCTTATTCATAAAAGTTTGGGTGATTTACATAAATCCTCTTGATTTACTAATGAAGGAAGTTGTGGTTAGGGTAAGTGTTTTGAGGGCTTCTTTAAAATCTAATTTTTTTAACTGTTTCTGAAAACTAGAAGGAGGTTGATGGATGGTTCGTGGGGAAGGTCTATTGTTGTTGTTGCTCTAAGAAAAATTTGGATGATTCTTCTAACCGAGGTTGTAAGAGTTACTGTAAGGATTATTTGACCTAAAATTTCCAGCAACAAAGTTAGCACTTTCAATAGATTGAACATTGTTAAAATGATTACCTAATTGGCACTCTTGATTCGGGTGCCCTTCCCCTAAAAAATCACATTTTGACATCCTTAAATCCTCGATTTTCTTAGCCAAAGTATCCAACTTTGTAGTAATTGCTGTAGAATCATCAATTTGTTAGGCTCCTTTCTTTAATAGCCATTCAATAGACCAATTGTAGGCATTGGATTTCATCTCCTCTAGTAAGGACTATGCAAATTCGGGAGTTTTGCTCATAAAAGATCTACAAGAGGCTACATCAACATGACTCCTTGGATTTGCATTTAGCCCATTATAGAAAGTTTGAACTTAAAGCCAATCTAGAAGACTGTGATGTGGACATCTTTTGAGAAATTCTTTAAATCTCTCCTAAGCCTCATACATAAGTTCTCCATCAAATTGCATAAATATAATGATATCATTACGCATTTTAGTAGTCTTTGAAGGAGGAAAATATTTTCCTAAGAATTTTTGTATCATGTCTTCTCGTATGGTGATGGATCATGCCAACTGACCCACTCTTAGCTTTATCTTTGGAGAAAATAGGAACAACCGAAGTCTTGTGGCATCATCACTAACTCCATTTTGCTTGAATGTGTCACATATTTCCAAAAAATTAGTTATATGCAAGTTTGGATCCTCACTTGTTCCACCACCAAATTGTACTGCATGTTGAATCATTTGAATAATGGTAGGCTTTACTTCAAAATTATTGCCTTGAATTGCAAGCCTGCAAATGCTAGAACTTATTCCATCAATTGTAGGTGTTGTATAGTCCTTTAACGAATGCTCTCTTTCTTGAACATTACCCTCATATCTAAGGTCTTGAGGACCTTGATTACCCTCATAATGTTCAGCCATAACCTCTCAACTGATAATTTCTCTTTATGGTCTCCTTAAATTTCTGAATGTACACTCAATTTTTGGATCTAAAGGATGAACCTCACCCTCTCCTGATTGAGTCATAAATTGTCTCCAACTTGATGTAAAAACAAAAAATTTAATTAAATAAAGGAAAATTTGCTTGAATTAGTAAGTGCGCGTCTAAGATTGTGTATACAATCCCCGACAATGGCGTCAAAAACTTGATACAAGCTAAAATTTCATCTACCAAGTGCAGTATAATTATAGTACAACAGTATAGACATAGTTCCCATGAGGAATCACGAATATTCAAAATCATACCTTTACCTACTATTCAAGCTGACGATTGTGAAGTTATTGACGAAAAATTAATAAATATACAAAAATACTTAAAGAAACAATTAATTCACTAAAAGCATACCAAAGTTCAACTTTGCCTCACCCCCTCTACCATAAAAAGTTCTAAACATACTTCTTTACATGAATTTGGTAGTTTCCTTTATGAATTTGGTAGTTTCCTTTAGAAAAGTCAGCCATATTCTAGGTTCTAACTAACTATCTAGACTAATTTCTGACATCAAACACCCAGTTTTTTAGGTCATGTAATCAATCAAAAACTATCTAGATGCATTAAAATCAACGAAACTCTTTTAATATTACCCCCAAAATTACCCAAAAGTCTAATATTTCAGGTTGTCTTTGTAATTCTAGCTATGCTTTATCAAGATCTAATAATAAATTCATCTAAGAATTCCATACATGTATCAATTAAAGGTCCATGCTTCAAGTTGCTTTAATGAACAAAATGCAAAAAAAATCAAAGAAGCATTAAAAACAACATAAAGTATAAATTCATGTAATGAAAGATAATAATTAAACAGTCAAATCATAGTACAATAGGGTTCGGTTCAACATCCCTTTGGCACTAAAAAAGAAATTAAGCTAACATGTTTGTAAATAAAAACACAATTCGTAATAAATTTAGACAAAACATGATGGAAATAATATAATGAAAAAACCATCACAATGATAATCCCCTCCTCCCAACCTTCTCTCTTTAGCGCAAGTTGTGTAAGTTGTTTTCTATATGACAATCCCTTTTTATACTGCAAAATTTGTAGCATCCTTGCCCTATTTTGATTAGGAAGATTTTTTTTTCTTGATTTAAATGACTTTTGTATGCCTATTTTGGAGTCCTTCTGAATATAGAATTAGTATATGACCATATATCTTCGATGCTTCCTTTTTTAGCTCCAAAATTCTTAAAGTTCAGCAAGACTTCTGCAAAAAAAATAGAACTAATTAAGCAACAAATTGGAAGTCTAAATTAACAAATTAGGGCATAAATTCATGCTAGAATAGAGAAAACATACTAAATATTACTGCAGAATTTTTAGGCATAAGATACCCAAGCCCTTGATTTACTAGTTATAACCCTAGGTTACTATAGTGATGTTCAAGATGATTTGTCATTGTCTGTATCTCAATTCTTTTGCTCATTATTCTAGGTTTGTCATCTCAGTTGCCCCATGTTATCAATTTGGGGAGTGCGATGGAGTGTGGAAAATGTTACATGAGACTTTGTGAGATGCCATGGCGAATCGTAAAGAAGGTACAATAATGTGGTCAAAATTTAGATGGTAATGCGATCACCATCTTTGTTAGCGTAACGAATTGATCTGCGTGGTTGGTCAAGGACTGCAAGCGCAGACGTCTTGAATACCCACACTATGCCAGAGGTCTTGAAGTGATCCGGCAAAGTTCGTTATTTGATGTTTTATCCTCTTCATAAAGTATGATGCTATAGGTCATTTACTCCATGCTTTCCAAAGTTTAGTATAAAATTTGCTGAGAAAAGCTTTCAATTTTCTGTAATTCTTGTTTCATGCCAAACTTTTTTTTATATACAAAGGAAATTAAACTAATACATCAACAGAATAAACGAACGCCAGGATCAGCTATACATAGCTCCTTCCTTATCCCTGTGATAGAGTGCTTGAGTAGACAGCGGAGGCTTCTGAATAAAATGGATGCTTGGACGGGCCGTGAGGGCTAAGGCAGCCATACTATCTGTGCTATGATTCCCTTCACGATACACGTGTTGAACTGTGACCTCCCAATCTTGGTGAAGCAGGCCGCGGATACCTGCCAACAAGAAGTGATTCAGATTAGTTATGGGAATGGGAAACGAGAGAATGTTAATGACTTCCAGGGAGTCGACTTCTAATATGATCCTGCAATAACCCAGCGACCAAGTCAGTGTGAGTCCCATGTGGACTCCCCAGAGTTCGGTTGTTAAAGGCGAACCGTTGCCAATATATTGGAGAAATCCGCTGCACCACTGGCCGTGTCAGTCTCTAAGCAGACCACCTGTAGCAGCGGTAGCTGAGCCTTAATGGAACGCTCCATCTGTGTTGAGCTTAACCCAAGGATCAATCGGGGTAGACCATCCCACAAGGCTGCCGGCTGAGAGGCCCTGTGGCGGAAAGACACAATTTTCCACTGTTCTCGCCCTAGCTATCCATTCTACATACGTCAATACAGCATGCCGACTATTGTCCGACCATGCAACAATACAGCATGCCGACTATCGTCCGGCCATACAAACTCCGCTTTAAAGATACTTTTGTTGTGCCAATTCCAAAACATCAAGCAAGCGACACTGAAAATGGTAGGCCAATCACTAGGCACCACTGGCGAGCGCTTGCGAAGGTTGTATTGCACCCAATCCTCCTAGTCATGCTGGAAAAAGGCCATATCAACGGTCTCCGATGGGAAGGTCCTCCAAAACGTATGCTCGCAGATAGTCTCGAAGAGCATGAATTTTGGATTCTACCTGACCGCACATATGGCACCTTCTATTAGTCGCAACATGCCGCTCTACTCGGTGTTTGTTCGTCATGAGCTTATTCTTGGACAGAAGCCAAAGGAAAGCTCTAATCCTTTGGGTTCCAGATGGCTTCCTAGGGACTTTGCAAACTGCCCAAAATATGATCCTCAATTAATTCGTATGCAGACGCCACAGTGAATCTGCCCTCATTAGTAAGGCCCTAGCGAAGTGTATCTTTTGCTGTACTCAAAGCATGGGGGGTAATCCCCACGATGTCAATACACGCAGAGGGCGAAAGGTATTGTTAAATCCTATTCCACTTCTAGTCGCCATCATCATTCTGCAAGTCCGCTATAACAGTGTTCAGATCACCGTCGAGGACTGGAGCGGTAGCCACAGCTAGAAGGGGACCCCAATCTGGCAACCAATTATCCACCTAAAAATATATACGTCGAACATTTACTAATTTCCATTGGATACCTTGTTGTACATATTGCCAAGTATCTGCAATACCCCGCCAGAAATTCAAGGCTCTTAACCGAACCAAAGTATGAGGGATGGAGTACATGTTGAGCCGATATTTAGGACGGACTAACCGAATCCATAAGGTTGTGGGTTGAGTAAGTAGAGCCCAGCCCAGTTTAGTTAAGAAGGCATCATTACTAGACCGAATGCGCTTAATGCCTAGACCCCCAACGTTTTTGGGTTGACACACAGACTGCCACTTGACAAGAGGAATCTTTTTGTGGGTTGTCGTGGAATCCCAGACAAAATTTCACATGATATGTTCCAGTTCATCACATAGCCTCCGCGGCAAATGAACTATTTGCATAGTGGAAATCGATAGTGCCAAAATCACCAATTGAGTTAGTGTGCTGTCTAGCTCGCCATCCGGTAAGTTTCCTTTAAGCATTTTCCAGGAGGTGTTGATAGGTGTGTCACGTGGCTCGTTCATGAAGCAACGGGACGCTTAAATATTTGCCCAGATTATTGGTACGCTGAATGTGCAGGGCCTGGGTAATACGGCACGTGGTTCCTGGTAAAACATTCTAAGAAAAGAAAATCTTCGTTTTCTCTGTCCTGACCTTCTGTCCAGAGGCTTGGCAGAATTCCTCCAATGTCTCCCCGATGACCTACGCTTGGGAGTCCATGGCTTCCACAAATAGGACTAGGTCATCGGCAAAAAAGAGGTGAGAAAGATGAAGCCCTGTAGGGCTTAATTTGATCGATCGCCAATTACCTTGCCCCACGGTGCTAAAGATGAGATGATCTAGCTGCTCCATACACAGAACGACGAGATACGGCGAGAGCTGATCACCTTGTCGAATCTCTCGCGTTGGGGTAAACTGCACCGTGAGGGCGCCCTGCCAAACCACCTGCATAGTCGCGAAAGTGACACATTGCATAATGATCCAGATCAGTTGATTCAGAAAACCAACAGCTTTTAAAGTGTTTTGGATAAAATCCTACCGGAGGCGATCATACGCTTTCTCCAAGTCCACTTTGATTGCTAAAAACCCCGTCATCCCCTTTTTTCCTTTTCATCGAGTGGATAACTTCCTAGGCAATGATGATATTATCCGTTATTTGTTTGCTCTGGATAAAACTACTATGGTTCTCCTGAATAAATGGCAATGCTATTTTAGACGGTTAACGAGGACTTTAGCAACAATTTTGTAAATAACGTTGCAGAGGCTAATCGGACGAAATTGGTGAAAGCTGAGCGGGGAAGGGGTTTTGAGGATAAGAACCAGGAGTGTTTGGTTAATATCCTTTTCCTAGTGGTCCTGAGTGAAGACAACCTGAATGAACGTAGCCACTATAGGGCCTACCATTTCCCATTGCTTCTGGAAGAAAAGGGCATTGAAGTCATCTATCCTAGGAGCTTTATCCAAGCTTTAACATTTCTTTCAAAAACTTTTTACCCTAACGAGTTGTTTTCCCCCTTCGTTAGCCTTATTGTTATTGAGCATGATGCGTCTTATCGTTGTTTTGTAAGCATTTTTAGTTCTTTCTTTTTGTTTTCTCCAAGTTTATGCAATTAGAAGGTTCATGTGACAAAAGGAAGATAAATTGCATTGAAATGTATAGATTGAGAAAGAAGATTTTTTATAAAAAAATTGTCAGAAGATTATTTTTAAAAAATGTCTTTTGTGATACTGTTATTGATGAAACAGACAATGTTTTAAAAATTAGATTGGATATCAAATTGGTCAAAGAAAAAGTTTAAGGTTTAAATGTTCAATCTTTATTAAATCGCTATATAATAAATCAGAAGTAAAAATTATAAAAATAAGTAAAATATAGTATAAAATAAAAATACATTAATGATGTCTATTAATATGTAATAAACTAATAACAAATCTAATAATTTAAACTAAAATTGAATCTAACATAAAAATTTAAATAATAATAAAATAAAATTTGCATTTTTATATTATCATTTATTTAAAGACTCATGAAAGTTGAAATATGTTTAAAGAAAGTTATGAGAAAGAACTCTAATTTTATTTTAACTTTTTTTAATGTCCTTTAAACATACTTCTTTATAATTTAAATATTCTATTTTAACACAATTTTAAATTATCTTAAGTAAAATTACTTATATATACTAATTAATAATTCAAATTATTAAACAAATTTATGATAAAAGTAATCATTAGTTTTTTAAAAATAATAATTTAAAAAATTTCAATTAAATTACAAAGAGATAAATAAAACATAAAATTTGATAAATATAATTTATTAGTAAAATTAAATAAATAAAAATAGTAATTCATTTTTTAACAATAATAATCTAAAATAAAATTTTTAATTAAAATACAAAGAGATAAATATAATTTTAAAAATATAATTTATTATTTAAATTGTATGAGAAAATTGAGAAAAACATTTAAAGTGAGAAAAATTCTTAAAATAAAATATTTCAATTTCCATTTTTAAAAAAAAATTCAACTACAACATCTGTGCATTTTGTCTCAATCATTCCGTGATAAGGTACACAGTTGGCGTGAAAAACTTGCCGCTGGGCTCACATTGACAGATTCTCAAAGCATATTGCTGATTTTTGACAAGAAATGGCCGGGTTTTTATTGTATTTTATAAAAGGTTATACAGATAAGCTGATAAAAATTATTCCGGTTCGTATTATTTATTTGAATCGAAATAACCGGTCTGATCCAATTTTAAAAAACATTGGAATCACATGCTATGGTTATGATAAAATGGCATGTTTATTGCATCTACCGTCGGATAACTAGGCCAACGGAGCATACGAAATCGTCTGTTATCAAAATAATATTCTAATTAATTTTATGAGAATGTTAAGTAAATATATAAATGAGATTAAATAAAATATGGTTAAAATTAGTTAACAAAAGTAGAAAACCTATTCCCCGGAGACGTAGGCGTAAGATTTACTGAAAGAACATATGCTCTGTTCTAATTAACTAATTTTTACCGTATTTAATTAAATCTCATCTATTATGTCTACAAAATAAATCCAAATAGAGTTTATGCACCTTTTTTTCCGGTTAAATCATCCGGTATTTGATACCATACAGGTAATCGACTAACCCAAATTCGAGCCGGGTTGAACTATATAAGCGACAAAGCTTTTCCTCACAAGTACAGCTCCATTTCTAAGACTCGAAACCGAGCCTTTGGTTAAGAGAGGAGGAGCCCTAACTACTCCACCACAATACTTGCGGGTGGAGTTTACGGCGTCATATCCTCTGGTCCACTTTTTGTGGATCAACTCTGTGTGATTCCATCTGACCCATCTATTTATGTGAGACTTATATAAATAGATGGATCAGATGAAATAGTACAGAATAGGTACACAAAAAATAGACTAGAGGATCTGGTCCGCAGTTTGCATACCTTGCTAGCTAGTAATAATTCAGATCCAAAAGGACACCAATGATGGGTTCCCACGTGCCCATGTGCAAGAAATCATTACTCCTATTGAATAATAATAATAATTATTATTATTAACATAAATAATTAAAGTCTATTTATAGAATAAAAAGATCAAGTAGTATAAGTCCTAATAAGTCTCTCTCTACTCTTTTTCGTACATAAATGATGAATTGCATTTGGCTGCCCTAGATTTGAAGCCTACCAAGTGTTGTGTTTCAACTTTCAACTTTCAATCTTCAGAAGCCAAAGTCAGTGAAAATGAGTACAAGCAAAAAAGGGATCAAAGTAAGAAATGTTAAGCATGATGACATAGTCAACACAGTAAAACACACCTCTCTTTATAATGCAATTTCAGCTACCACTATTTTCTCCAATGCCTACAATACCCTCCAACTAAAGACAATTAACGAAACTTTCCACCAGGGTATTTACGTCAAATCAAACCCCGTGTTCATACGACAAAGTCTACTTACTACCACCTACCATACCGTATACAGAACTAAATATGTAGAAAAATAACTCATAAATAAACAAACCAAAGGCCCCAGATCCATGATCCATGGAAGCACCTGTTAATCACTAGAATCGTCATCGCCACCAAAGATGGACATGCGATTATAGAGCAAAAGCAAGATCAAAACAAGAAACAGAGCGATGCCGACAGGGGAGCCACTGACTCTGTGAATGGTGTCAGGCTCACCAGTAGAGAAGATGGCGGAGACAAACGAGCCGTGGTCGGAGGAGAGGAACTGTATTGTCAATAGGAGGATAATGGGCAGCAGGAGTAGACCAAGTGGGCTCAAAATCTCGGAGATGGCCTCGGTTATGGCTTCTTGGTCGCCGATAAGTGAAGGAGCCAACACAACTACGAACACAACTACTGCCAGTAGGATTCCATGTGGTGGACCTCTGTACTGTCTCTCCTCTAACATTTTTGCTTTTGTTCTGGTGTTTATACGTGTGTTTGTATTGGTGTGAGTGCTTGATAGTTGGAGTTTTTGAAGGCTTATGTGTGTTGAGTTTGATTCTTCATGAGGATTTTGGTCTTTGCAAATGGAGGATGAGAAGAAATGGGGTCATGACTGGCGCGCTTGTCTATAACAATGAATAAAGGGTTATTTATCCCTTTTGGAGAACACAGCAAAAGAGAGTCGCTATAGTAATTTTGGTACAATAATAGACAATACGGCCATTTTCACTTTTACCAAAGCTTTCCCGTCAGGCAATCAACTTATAGAATGAAAATCTCAAGGCTTATTGATATGGGTACGCAAGTGACTAAATTGTATTTTCTGTAAACAATTGAAACATTTATAGTCATCGTTAACCTCAGTCCACAATGACGTGGTTTAATCTAATTTGATCGTAGTCGTAGATTATTTTAATGAAAATGTTTAGATCCGATCAAAGATCCGACGTAGGTGGACGAAAATATAAAATAGGAAACAGCCATCTGTCTTCAACTACCAAACTCTCCGATAACTTTTTTTTTTTAAATCGAGAAATTGCGGTGGTCATTTTTTAGTTACTTATTGAGTAAATATTTAAATTAACGGAATAACTTGTAAATTATATCAATTGAATATTTTGTATTAGATAAATTTTGACAGATTTAATTGAAAGAGTATAAGTAAAAAGATTTGAATATATAACTTTTTAACCTTATACTTCCCTTTACCAATTCGAGCATCCTAAGAGACCTCCCCGATAGCTATGATAAAATGGAAATCACAACTAATGAGACTGACGGGTATTTAATTACAAATGCTGCATTTTGGATTTTGAATTACTTTCAATTTCAAGAAAAGGAGCATTGGGATATTATCAAGCTCCTGCAATTTAATTGAAGCAACTCCTTGTGTTTTTGGGCCTTAATTTTAGTAAAGAAA
Organism: Erythroxylum incrassatum; assembly: GCA_026546855.1. Classification (NCBI taxonomy): domain Eukaryota; kingdom Viridiplantae; phylum Streptophyta; class Magnoliopsida; order Malpighiales; family Erythroxylaceae; genus Erythroxylum; species Erythroxylum incrassatum. The sequence goes on along the minus strand of JANVCL010000213.1, from coordinate 18,605,074 downwards.
CTTCCCACTTTATTTTAGTAAATAATTATTAAGGTATTTCCGTCCAAATATTTTAGTTATATGGGAATTGATTGTTTAACTTGTGATACTCAAGCTAATGCTCTGTGCTTACGTTGGTAGGCTACCATTTGAACATCCCAAGAGACCCCATTTCACGTTTCCCACTTCACATTTGGAGAATAGCGAAGAAGGTGGTTGTTTCACATGTACGCGTAATGCGAGATGGGGATTGATCGTTGAACTTGTGATACTCAAGGTAATGCTCTGTGCTTACGTTGGCAGGCTACCATTTGAACATCCCAAGAGACCTCATTTCACGTTGCCCAATTCACATTTGGAGGCAAGAGAGAGAATAGCGAAGAAGTTAAGCTGTTTCATATGTACGCGTAATGCGAGGCTCCCGAGTGACTTGATTTCGCGTCTAATAGTAGGAGGTTTCATGCTCTTAAAAGACAAAGCATTTAGTTCCACCAAGAAATAAGGGTTGTACTAATCTATCAAAATTGTTAGACTACCTCATAGTGAAACTGGATTTCATTTGTATATTTTACAGGATGATCTCATAAAATCTAGCATTGTAATCTAAATTGAAGAATCATATATATAGATGAATCATGGAGGGTGATATAGATAAATAAAAACATGTGCTGAATGAAACCAGAAAAAAGAAAGACTCATAGCTTTAGTCAACAAAGCAAAAATCAAAGGGCATTGGACTTTCTAGGTTCCTAGTTTGAATGTTTGTGTGGAACCTGCTTTATGGACAGAATGTTCTCTTTTCTTCACGAATATTTCCATACCTCAGATCCTTTTTGCTTGTGCCTTTCATATCCACAACTTTAAAACCCACATTTTAGCTACTGTTTGTTTCATGTAAGAAAATAGTCAAATACTAATAACTTGATTGTATGTGTGATAAACCATATCATGTTTTTCTTTTCAAATTTGCGTTAATAGTTTCCCACCAATTCTTATCGAATTAAAATTTATGAGGCTTACAGATAAAGTTATTACTATGTAAATATATTTCCTAAGGAAAATTGTGGAAAGTTTATTAGAGTGTCCCATATTGTCTAGACATAAAAATGTTAAAGGGTTTATAAGTGGTAAGAGTCAACTATCCAAACAACTAGTTCTAGTTATTTGGACAATAGTTAACCCAAGCATAATTCTTGACAATAAACTCTACACTCTGCCCATATTAAAAATTCAATAAATTCACTTTTTATTATTAATTAAAAGAAGTGCATGGATGAGAGAAAACCACCTACTTCTCTCTAAATCTAATGGTTGTCTATACTCTTTTCTTCAACATCAATCGACTAACATTCTAAACTTCTTAGTTGCATTTTTGCGTTTGATTAGCTTTCTTATCCTTTCACCCTTCTGTTCTTTTTCTGAGTTGTCTAGTGGTTAGTCACCTACCTGTTCTCATTTCCTTATACCTGTATCTCTCAGTTTAATGTCTCTTTTGATTTCTTGATCCTTACCCTTCTAACCAATTCTTTCCCAATGCAACCAAACTTTCTGTTCCGACAAACTCTTTAGTTACGAAGGAGTAAAAGGCCTTTGGGTCTTAGTTTTCAAAGCATTTCTCACCTTTTTGTATTAATATTTTTAGAATGAATTCTCAAATTCTTCTAGTTTAGTTTGGCCTTTTACTTATTGTGACATTATTCATCCTCATTCTCTAATTTAAGTCACTCACTTCCCCTCTCCAATCTTTTAATTATTTATTCTCCTTCCCAAATCACCCCTATTCTATCCTTTAGTTAAGGTTAGTCTCAATCTCCCTCCTTCAAACCTAATGTCTATTCGGTTAAGCTTTCTTTTATATGGAAACCACCAATAACTCAAATAGGGGGATATCGGTACTCATAGGGAGAAGATTAAAATTGGAGACTATCAAGAACTTATGGGTAAGGAAACTGCTATGATTTTAAAAAAAGAGACAACTAGTAAGATTGGCAATATTTGTAGTACTTCGAATGCTGTTATTGATTCTGGAATCAACAATGCTTCTGATAGAATAAAGAGGCCATCATATGGTAAAGAAGATGCAAAAGCACTCACTTTTAAGATGACTATTCCCACTGACTTGACCATTGAGCACAAAATTGAACATGGAACCAACTCTTATTCCTCAACTTCTCCTATAGTTAACCTAAGGCCTATCTAGAATGATTTATCAAGTTCCTATATATCTATTTATAAGTTCCATTATGCCTCTAGAGATGGTTTCAAAGAGGAAAACAGAAGGGAATTTGGCATTAAATGTTCTAATAAAGGCTCTAAGAGCCACTCCATTCCTTAATGTCTTTACTTTCCTGGAATTTGAGTGGTGTTAATTGTCCCAAATGAAATTTTTGCTTAAAGAATTTATTGTTGGAATAAACCCATGCTAATAGGTAGTTTAAAGACCAAACTTAAGGTTTATAAGTGCAAAAAGTTGATGTTTTTGGATAAGCATTGGTTTACTCTTACTAACCACAACTTTCATCGTAATGGCAGAGTGATTATTACTTATGATCAATACAAAACAAACATATCCTTGATCTTAAACATTGACCATATTATATAGCTAGCTGCTAATCTGGTTTAAGAAAGATCTAATTTTTTTGTTTCCTTGATCTATGGTTCCAATTTGGCCTTTTAAAGGAAAGTTCTATGGAGTAAACTCAAAGAAACTCACCCTACCATATATTCCCCTTCAATCATCCTAAGGCAATTTAATAATTGCTTAGATGCATCAAAATTTAAGGGAAACACTTCCTTCAAGAACTGTAATGGTGATATAAGAGAATATATTAGTGAAATAAGGGTTATTGACCTAAAATTTGAGGGAGAATTTTTTCATGTGGAGCAACAAACAAAATGATACATGGAATATTAGAAACAAAACTAGATAAGGTATTGATTAATGAAAATGGCTATTGAAATTTTTAGAAAGCAAAGTGATTTTTAAGAACCCTCCTTCTCAGACCATAACCCTCTTATCATACAGGACCTTGAGCTTAAATAACCTAGAAAAAGTTTGTTCATATTTAATAACTTAATATCTGAAGTGAAAGGCTTTAAAAAAGTAGTTATTAGGGGATTATCATTTAAAGGTCAAGGATACAAAGCTTTCATTTTCATGAGGAAAGGGAGTGAAGGAAGAGAGTAAGGCTTTAAACTAATGTAGGAACAAACATTCAAAAGGCGATCTCTAATACAAGGGAAAATTTTAATTCTATTTAAGAATGGTCTACTCCAAAAGTCTTGCACTATTATTAGAGGAAAAAACAATCTTACGTGCCTATTGTAAAGCAGTTGAGAACCATAAGTACTCTTTATTAAGGTAAAGATCAAGAATGTTATGCTTCAACGAGGGGGGCAACAATTCAAGATTTTTTCATGGACTATCAACTCAAGGAAGAATTACAATAGAATAACATTAATGGCAAAGCAAAATGAAAGGCATGTCAAAATCAGGGGGACATTAATTAAGAGGTATTTGAATTCTTTAAAAAAAACTATAGGCACCCAAACTAAACCCATTCCTAAGGTTCCTAACCCTTAACCTGTTCTTGATTTAAGGATAATATCTTGTTGTAATACCTTATACAAGATCATAAATAAACTTCTTGTATGCAAATTAAAAACATGTCCTCAACACTTTACTAATGATTCTCGAAAAGCATTATTGCAAGAAAGATTAATAGGAGACAATATACTATTAACTTAAGAACTATTTAGGAATTATAGAAGAAAGAACTGTCCTAAGAATTATGCTACTAAGATGGACTTTAAAAAAGATTAGAAGCTTTCAATTGAATAAAACAGTTCATCTAAGTCACATTATACAGTTTTTAAGTTAATGGGGAACCTACTAATCATATTAAAGGTAAGAAAGGCTTAAGAAAAATCCTTTGTCCACTTACCTATTTATCTTATGCATCAAGACACTCATAAGAATGATGTCTCATTAGGGAGTTGAATCTATTTCCCCTCTTATTTATTAGTGATATTCTATACTCTTAAGGGCAAATGATAAATCTAAAAGCAACTTGATATCATCACTTTCATGCCTTTAAGATATTATCTAGTTTATCTATGAATTTAATCAAAAGTTTCCTAATTGTTTCAGTTGGAGGTCAACATCTTTCAAGCTGGTTATCTACAATAATTGGCCTTTAAGTTAAAGAACCCCCTTTCAAGTATCTTGAGCTGCCAATCTGCACTAGGAAACTCTACTATTGTTGGAAAAGATTTTAAAAATAATCTTCAACTAGCGCAATAAATTGTTTTCATTTACTAGGAGACTTCAGTTGTTAAATTCCATTCTCTTCACTAGTAGTTAGTCCATATCTTCCCCTCTAAAGGGGTTGAATAAATCTATTGAAAAATTATAAAAAGATTCTTGTGGTCTAGTTTCTCTAACAACTAATCTAGAGCAAAGGTCAAGTGGGATGAAATGTGCATGCTATCTAAGGGTGGTCTGGGAATTTAGTCTTTAAAACTCTGAAGCAAGATACTCGTGATAAAAAGAGTATGGAGAATTCTCACTGTAAAAGAGGTGCTCTGGGTTAAGTGGATCCACTATGTATCTTAAAGGGCAAAAGCTTTTGAGAGATAAAAATAAAAGATATAACATGTTTGGTTAACTTTTGAAACTAAGAGAGCTTCTTTATAGACACATCAAATGCAAGATAGGAAATGGCAACTTTACTTCATTCTAGTTTGAAAATTAGAGTAATGTAAATCCTCTAAATCATTGTATACAAATGCCTAACTTGATTCAGTGGTTTCCTTTAGACTCCAAAATCTCCTCTACTATCAACAGCAATAACTTGTCACATGGATTTGTTGGATCTTTCTATTTGGAGAACATTCTATCAAGTTATAGTCCTAACTTATAAGTAGAAGACTCTTATATGTGGCTAAAGCAATCCTTAGGGAAATTAAATAATAAATCGTATAAGGAGCTACTTATAACTAAACGTCAATCTTCTTCCTAATTCATGGAACAATAAGGTATTGCCTCAACCTAGGTAGTTTTCTTTTCTTTTTTTAATGGATAAATTACGACAGGAATCCTTTAGATAAAGTTTAAGGAAATTTAGAATTTAATTGTTTACAAAGAGAATTAATTTTATCATATCCCCAATTTTTATCTTATAGCAAGGATTTATAAATAATAGTACTAAAACCATCATGTCATAATTTTCCAAGTTAATCGCGAATTCTAAGGTAAGGGGAGCTTTTCCATTAAAGTGCACCTTTATAGTCATGGTCGTTCTATAATTTGATGACGAAATATAAACCTGAATGCAATATACCGAACTATAATAGCTGATTTAAAGTTTTATCGGTTACCAACTATGATTGATATGTTTCCTAAACTTGCAACATGATGTAGAAATGATTGAGTAGGGTTAAAGCTAATATTCTTTACTACATCAAACAAATGTAAAAAAAAAAACCTCGATCGAATTGAGACAGGAAAAAGGGAAATTGTTCCAAGAGATTTATTGAACAACCGTGAAGGGAATGGTTACACTTGCAACCCAGAAGGTGTTTATAGATGAATTTTTGAACTGAATCTGTAATATATTCATCAGTCATCCACCGTAATCACACATTGCAAAGGAACACCTACCTTGACCAGGACACTCCTCAAAACAAGAACCGCAATGAAGAGGATCATTTCGAACGTCAACACACTTACCATCACAACACACGAATCCATAAGCACAACTTTGTCCACAAGCTCCACAGTTGTTGGAATCCCTTACCGTATCTTTACAAAACTGCTGAAAGCAACATGTGGTGCCACCCCATGGATTTTTCTCACGATCCCAACACACATTAGGGTCATAGGCACACGAAAGTACTTTCTGCCTACCTCGTAAAGCCGATCTGAAGAAGTTCACGTGTGCTGGAACGTCTGTTTCTGGAGGACGTACGCGGCAGCCGGCGGCAAATTCATGGCAAACACCGATCAACATGAGGAAAAGGAAGGGCCAGAAGCACTTGAAACTTCTTGCAACGCTATATGAAGAAAGCATGGATGCTTGTTACTAGGATAACTCGACATAAGCAATACGTTGAACCAAAATCAAACGAGAAAAACGCTCCTGATTAGATTAGAAGACATTGAACTAAACTGGATTTTTTTTTTCTTTGGATCTGATTTATTAGCTCGGAGCTAGTGAACTTTGTCAAATGTGGTGACATCAAGGTACCCCATTTACGTAGACGATCAACCAAACATGTTTCAGAACTAATAATTATGAACGAGGAAATGAAGTAGACATGAATATGACTTGTCCATATACATACACATAAAGTGGGCAAACCAGTCCTGAAAATACCAATTTTTTACACGAGTCAATGAGAATCTCCTAGCTAATAGTTTTCCATTGTTCTCAAGATATATTTTCCCTTAACTAATTTGTTTATTTAAATGTAAGAACGTCTGATACTTGGTAACCAACGCAGCTTTAAAATATAAGAAGATTTGGACTCGGAAGTTGAGCAGAATTTGTCTCGAGGAGATCAGTGATTGAGAGTAATGATATATTTCAAAAGACTATCCGGTATTTGACGTTCCCTACAAGTGTAAAATAAATTGGTGGGATTCATTAATATACTATCAGTTTGTCATTTAATCCTACAATCTATAGTAGAAAGACTTGAAAGGAATATAAATTAAACAATTAATTCTTGTCATATCAATTCTTTGTTTCTTTAACCCTGCGTTTGGTTGTTGTCTCCGACAGTTGGAGACGGAACGGAACAAAAATTTGAAAACAGAATGTAACAGACACTGGGGACATTGAGGTGTTTGGTTATGGTAGACAGAACAGAGTACACTGTCTTTGTCTCGAGGACAGAATGTGTTT
>JANVCL010000213.1:18574238-18587164 GCA_026546855.1 Erythroxylum incrassatum | reverse complement strand
GTGAATTCATCGATGATGGTTATCTCATTGAGTTCGCAAAACTCATCAAAATTGTAACGTTGTCTTTTCAGGACTGAGAGACGACTCTCATTACTGAGAGGCTCTGCTGTTGTGTAGATTGTGTTTTGGTAAGTGAAGACATGGCTCAAAGGTCGGTCAGCTGGGACTTTTGGATGACTTAGATAGATCTGACACATTTCCTCTTTCATGTAATATTTTTGTATTAGGTTTTTGATGATGTACATAGGCAAATGGGAAAGTCACAATGTAGCTTTTTGATTATGTAAAACGAAATGAGGAAAAAAAAGTTGGGTTTAGAAATATTGTGGTTTCCTTATGATGCTTTATAAGTAAAGAATGATATGATGCCATATGAAGTGAATGTAGTGATTGATCGTAGCTCGCCCTTATCGTATGATATATACCAGAATGATTTCCGGGCGTCCCGGTGCATATCCCTAAGGTAAGGGAGTGCTATAGCAACGCATTATAAAACATGTGGCAAAAGAATGTACAAGAGGCTGGTGACTTTTTGGAGAATTTAGCTCTTTTAAACCTTGGAAATTATACATTCCAGATCTAACTTTCCTAGAATGGTTTACTGCAGCTGTTGTGATTTCTAGACACATGGTGTATTTTAGTTTATTTTCCATTGAATGACTTCTTGTAATTTACTTTATTCATTAATTTAAAGTTACCTTTTCAAAAAAAATATATTGTTCAACGATTCCCAATCCACTTAGATCAAATAGATTAATTCCTACAAAATTAAGGAGCAATGCATTTAGAGGATTAAAACCAGTCCTTCAAACTCATTGACCCTAAATCATTCTTAGACTAAGATATACATTAAGTTAGGAGATCAAAATGATTGATAGGAATGATTGCAATATTTGGTGTTGGTTTGATTTTTAGAATGAATCTAATTTTCAAGTTTCAAGTACAATCTAAAGTTGCTAGGTCCTTTAAATGACAAAGTAAGTCGAGTGATTATAAATAGTAATTAGTAATGCAACATTAGAGAACCAGAACTATCATGAATAATGCCTTCGATTATAATCCAAACATGAACAAAGAGAATAAATAATGTAGATCAATCATAACTCCAATACTTCTACAAATAGATATTATGTTAAGCTATTCAAACTTCCAAGATAACCTACTACCTAAAGAAAGCTTGTTTAGTTTCTAGATAGGTCTCCTAAAGCTTCATTGATAATCTAGATGTTATTAAACAAAGCTTACCAACCAAAAATAAGTTAGGTGGAATCTAGACAAGTTTGATGTACTACATATGTGGTAAAAACTAAGAAAACATCAGCCATTTCTTGGATTTTTGTAGCTTCTCCAATCTTAAGATGTGAAAACTTTATTTCCTTATTAACTAATGGGAACAATTCATCTCTTGGATTGAACATGTTAGATTCACACATAAGGGAGACAACATAGTCTTTAAGCTTATTTTAAGTTGTGGAGTTTATACATTATAGAAAGAAAGGAACTCAAGGATAATCCGAATCCCAATTTGTTCAAGTAACATCCCAAGCTCCTTCATATTGGATCAGACAAATCATTTTATCTCAAATATCCAGCACAACATGAGTAAAGAGTTAGCTTTGATATAGTCAGTAAGCTAGTTGGTTCCCTTCGTTATAAATCAGGATATATGAACTTAATGCCTCTCAAACTCACTACTAAGTTTTCAAGGTTAGGTTAGAAGACTTAAGATACTATATTTCAATTATATATCGTTTTACTGATGTTGAATTCTCTTTAGGATTTCATTGCTTTTTTTTGGCCTTAGAATTTTGGCTCTTGCCAACCTGAATTTTTTACCTTTGCCTATTAATACAATTTCCTTTTCCTTTTTTAAAAAATCAGATAATTTTCTCATAAATGTAAAATTTTATATAGTGTATTAGTTAAGTGGACAAATGTGTAGATGTATTTTTCATTTTACAAGGAATGATATTCATTACAATCTAATAGTTCTAGTGCCCTTTTTTTTCTTATTTTGTTTCTGTATTAAGGATTGGTTTAGTCTTTGGTAGTGAAAATGCTTAAGTTGAAGAAGTTTACCGTGTAATGTGTGTATAAGCCAGTACTGTTCAGTGTTTGTTTAGAGAGTTTCTATAACTTTGTATTTCAATTCCAAAAGGCGTCCCCTTGGCTTTTTTCAGTTTTCTTATTTTATTTTATTTGTAATGGTAGCCCACACTCTATGTCAGTGTCTCATAGTTTCTCCAACGCTGGGTCAGTTCAACCAGAAGAAGATGCCATGTAGGCTCTACAAAGTCCAAATTGCAGCCGTGTAGAGTCCATACTTGCTGGCTTGTGGAGCATAATATTAGGCAAGGTTGTGATCATAAATAATGACAATAAGAGGGGGAAAAAGAGCTATAATGTATATGTTTTCTCGAAGTCATTACAGAATTCATTATCTCAGAAGGTAGACATGTTCACAGATTATATAATATAGTGGTTGAAAACATGTAGGAAGAGATTTAAAGGAGTAGAGTTTGTTCCTTTATTATTGAAAAGTTGTATTATGATTAATTTATTCAGGCTTCCACTTATCTACTTCTGCTTCGACTTCTTTTAATTGATGTATTTGTGTATGTAGTATGTATATATGAACAGGAAAATAGATGAACCAATAAAATTAATACCTTGAAAGGCTAGGGTATATTGTTTTTCATGTTATAATTTTATTACAAAGATGCGTGAACGTATATGTCCAACCTAAGGTCCCACCAGAGATAGGAATCTTGACTAGGCTAATGCCATTCTCAAAGCAGCGCTTGATTTAACAATCTATGCATTCTAAATTTGACAATCCAAATATTGTAGAGGTACTGTCTGATTTGTTGCTTTCATTACCGTGAGCTCTGTGAGGTTTATCTTTCTGACAAGAAGGCTAAAGGAGGCCAAGTAAAGTTGCTTACAACAAACGCATAGTGTCCTTTTCATGACAGCCTCATGAACAGTAGCACAACTTGCCTCTTTATCAATACCAAACAAAATCACACACTGCATTGCCTACAGCTGCATTGTGGTCAAGCTAAGCATACCCACATAGACATGGCTTCTACTTGCAATAAAACATCCACTCTTCAATTCATTTTCATTTGTCACTCAAGTGCATCATCACCTTTAATTCATGCAGAAATGCTTCAGGTCTTGAAGTCAAGGATCTGCTTCCTTCACACCGCCAGTCTTTAAATCTTTACTATAATTTTTAATCATTGATGAAACTTCTCCTGTCAAGTCAACATGTTCTCTGCAGATTCTTTCTCAGCATTTCCACACCAAATGACAAAACTTGAAGATAGTAAATAATAATACTGTTGTCTACGTCCACCAATGCATCTTATTACAAGCATACCAATTGAATTCAACCCAATAATGATCCCACACCGGCATAGCTAAATCTTCCAATATCAAGTTACTGTTTATTCTTTGATTAGAAGAATCTTAATTAGAAAAAATAAGAAGAGACAAATAAGAATTTGGAATGTATATGATAAATGACATGTGAAGACACTTCCTTTATTTATCAAAAAAAAAAAAAGAAGACACTTCCTTTTCCTTCCATGAATAGATGGCTACGGTCAATTTCTTGTCTCTAGGCAGGCATTGGGCTATAGAGGGACCATTGGAGTTTGGAGTTTGGCTGGAAGAGTCACGGGGAATTGTTCCATGCCTAAAATTCTACAAGTACTGTTAACACAACTCCCTCCAATTAGATCTCTCTCTTATCCTCTTCATAGTATTCTTCTCATGAAGTCTGCAGGTCCGACGGTTTCATGGCTTCTGTTTCATCTTGTTCTTTCTCAGTTTTGTCTCAAGATGACGAAAGACCAGGCCTTCAATCCTTAAGGGTACTTGTCTTTTCAATCAATGAATGCATTCTTGAATTCCTAGCAAACACAGACTCCTGGAAATCCTTGAAACTGCAATGCACTTCCAGGCTGCACATTCAAAAGCAAGAGTTCTTTGAATTCTTCGAGCACTCAGTCCTCTCAAATCTTTACTGGGGTATTGAAAACATTGAAGCTGCGTTACATTCAAAATGTCCTGGAGAGAAAATCACTTTACTAAGTGATTCAGAGAGAATGCTTCAGGTCCCAGCACTGCTTGATGAGCACGGAGTCACAGCTGGAATTTCGAACCATTATTTGGTTTGTTTAGCATACTTCTATCTGTCAGTTGTTAAGAAGCTGCAAAACGATGAATGGCAGGTAGCCCTGCACTTTCTTCAAGCAATGCTAGTCTCTCCAAGATTGCTTCGAAAAGAATTTCTGCTGAAATTTGGGAGAAGTTTCTTTTACTCGAGTATTATGCCCCAAGTAGAAGTAATCATTGAACAGAAAGGCTTATCGGATGATCCTTTAGCAGATAGTAGTGAGGGCAGTATTGATGAAGCAGTAAAGCAAATTGCCGGGAGGCACAAACAGTGGCTAATGTATTATCAGGTTATTTCATATGGAGAGATTCCTAACGAGAACAACATAAATATAAACTCTTCTTCCCTGGAAGATGAATCACAGTGCTTTTCGTAAGTCTTCTTTTACTCATTTTCTGCTATTGCACCTTCTATAATTTAATCATTGACTTTTAATGGCACAAAAGTTGAATTTGAACCTCCCTAATTACCCAGGACTAACTCTTGAATGAATAAATGCCAGTATAAATTAGAAGAGAAAAATCATTAATACTTCCCTGTCCTTTCTGTATCAATTACAATAGCCAGAGTAAGTTTGAATCTATATACTTGTGATATCTTCTCATAGCTCATAGTCATTGTATCTCATGACAGGCATGTAGTGACCAGCACTAATGACTATTACAACTCTACTGAGCAAGGACACCTCTTCCAAAACTTTTACACTGTAAGCCTTGTATTAGTTCATATTGGAGCAGAATTCTGATTGACGATTATGCTTGAAATTGAAAATCACAAAAGAGCTATGGATAATCTTGTTTTTATTTACAAAATCGTATTTGTTATTCAACAAATTTGGCTCGTGTTTGTTAACAGATTAAATTGTTATAAATGTTAACGCAGAATGACAAGGTACATCCACTTGATCCTCAAGGACATGTACTTGAATGTCTACCAAATGAACCTAAAGTATGCAGAGAAAATCAGAAACTTCAACATAGTAGTACAGCTCTTAAACATTTGAATCAAGTTCCAAAGTCAAAATTTCTGAAAACAGAATATGAGGACTACTTAAGCATCAAATGCCTCCATGAAGTGCTCCTGGACACTGAATCAGATACACCAACTTCGTCGAGTTCACATCACGATTGTTCTCTGAATGACAGTGATCTAGAGGTAAATGTTTCAAAGCAATTTTACTTACCATTTTCAAGAACCATCCAATAATAACACTCACTCATATCTCCGAAAACCAGGGAACCAATGAATATATTAAAACTTCAACCAGAAGAGCAAGGGAAAGCGACAATAAACTGCAACCAGAAGTCTGTGCTCAGTTACGTTCACAATAGCAGCTATAGCTATCTTTAGTTATTACCCAAGAAAGCAACAGAAAGGTTAGTCTCATAATTATAATTTCTTTCTGACATGAAATTTCTCTAACTTCCACAGGAACCTGCAAGCTCCATGCTCTTCATTGAGTTCAAGGTCCACAAAAATGATCTTGCCACATTCTCCACAACATCAAGTGCAAGATGTAGACATAACAGACTTATTCTCTGGCAGATTTGTCAATTCTGTCAGTGATTTAGATTTATCCTTATCCAAACGTAGATATCATACCAAGCAGAATTGCCTCCTAGAAGAAAATTCAGTTGAGAAGTTATCACAGCGCGAAGTTCTTAATCAGACATCATCCACAAATCTGCAGAGTTGCAAGTTTTCCCTGGTAAATCAACAGAAAATATCTCCAACTAAACAACAGATACCTCATAAGTCAAGAAACTTCAATGAATCGTTCGATATCTCTGGAAAAGATTCCAAAATGGGATTGGTTGGAGTACTTGAGAAAGCAATTTCAAAACTATTTTTCTCGGATGGATTAATAAAGTGTGAGGAAGACTATGCTGTACAAGTTACAACCATTTACGAAATGCTGAACAAGAAAAGAGGGGCAAAATACACAATGTTGAAGGATGTGATTTTGGATCAACTGCTTACAGCTATTTCAAGTTCCAAGGAGGAAAGAATCATAAGAGCATCAGTATATGTGCTTACATCTATAATATCAGTGAACAAGTCTGTTTTAGCAGACATCAAGAAGAAGGGTTTGCAGCTTTGTGATCTCGCAAGTGCTCTGAAGCACAATGTGCACGAAGCAGCTACTCTTATATACTTGATAAATCCTTCTCCGACGGAAATAAAGACATTAGAACTTTTGCCTGCGTTGGTGGAGGTTGTCTGCACTTCAAACATGAACATGGGGAAACCAACGTCACTTCCGATGACACCGCCAGCAGCTTCTTTGATGATAATTGAAGTACTGATAACTGCATTTGACTGTGCAACCAATAATATGCACATGGCTGCAATTACTTCTCCTCACGTTCTCTGCAGGCTCCTAGATCTTGCTAGAAGTTGCAATACAAATGAATATACCTCTTTGGTCAAAGTTCTGATAAAGTGTATGCAATTCAATGGACAATGCAGAAAGTATGTTTCACAAACTATTTCCATTTCCCCCTTACAATATCTCCTGCAAAGTGATGTGGAGGATGCCAAGTTAAAAGCACTTGAGTTTTTCCATGAAATCCTTCACATTCCAAGGTACAAGTTTCAGTTTATGGACTCACATGGTCATGTAGTCAGAATTTTATTATTGACAACGTTATGAATGTGCCTATAAATGTCACTTCTAGGTCCACGCCAAACATTTACCAGTGAAGTTCTAGAGGTTTTTTTTCACTCAACCCAGTTTTCTTTAGATTTTCTATTTGAAGTTGTAACGACTACACCTTCTTGTTTTAAATCATTGATCAAGTTAATTATCCTTCATAGAGACATCTACTTATAAGCAGAATATAATGATCTTTTGCATAAGTTACATAAGTTCATCCTTCTTTATTAGTAAATGATTGCTTCTTTTTTTGGGGGGGTCTCAGATCCTCAGCCATCAGCCTATTGCGAAGGATGAAAAAGGAAGCAAGCACAGACTTGGTGCAATTACTAATCCACCGTGTGCCAAACCTACAACAGAACTATCAACTTTTGGTAGCTAATTTTGTATTGCAATTAGAGATAGTGGTAAGTTACCACATTGTGCTCTTCCTTTACGGGCTTATGTTAAAAAGAGTAATGTATGCTTTATTATTTGGCTGAATAAATGGTGGAGAAAGTTGAACTTCTTCCCAGCTGATGTAGCCAGCAATTCGATGTATCAGGAAAACTTGTCGGTCAAGAGCGTATTCATAGACAAGGCCGTGCAGATCATATTTGAATTATTGGCTTCAGAAAATTGCTCTACTACACAGCAATTATCTGCATTCGTTCTAGCAAATCTTGGAGGAATTTATTCTTGGACAGGGGAACCATACACAGTGGCATGGCTGGTGAAGAAAGCAGGTTTAAGCTCTTTATACCATCTAAACATGATAAGAAACTTTGACTGGATGGATCCAAGCCTGCAGGTAAGATGTGAAAGTGGATGGTGCCTTTTGTTGTTATATTTAGGTATTCAAATTAAGAAAGATCTACCATATGCAGGACAAAGAAATAGACTGGTGGTGCAGCAAAATTGCAAAAGGAATCATTTCCATGGGGGAACCTGTTTTCCATACTCTAAATAAAGGTTTGACAAGTAAGACAAAGAAGATTTCTCGTGACTCTCTCACAGCGATTGCATGGTTAGGATTCGAAGTTGCCAAATGTCCAAAGAGTATAAGATATACTGCATGCGATATCTTGCTCAATGGAATTGAGCAATTTATGCATCCTGGCTTAGAGCTTGAGGAGAGGCTGCTAGCCTGTCTCTGCATCTACAACTATGCCTCTGGAAGAGGTAAAGATCCCACTTATACAGGACTATGACCTGAAGAGGCTCTAATATCTCATCAGAAAGTCAGCTATAGCTAACTTGCGACTGTACAATGTCCTAATATGAAAGCACAGTTATTTACGTTCAATTCCTATCTAGATTCATGTTATTTATTCAGGAATGCAGAAACTAATTCATCTCTCGGAAGGAGTAAGGGAGTCACTGAGGCGGTTTTCAAGCGTAAACTGGATGGCTGAGGAATTGCATAGAGTGGCTGACTATTACTTGCGCTACAAATCGGTTAGTGGTCTAAAGCACTGAGAGTTGCATAAAAAGTCACATATTCTCTATTCTGTTATTTATGTTGTTCTTCACAATAACTTTTTGGTAGAAATAAAGCAGTATCAATTTTTACTAAATGTAGCGTAAGATAGCTCTTCAATGTTATCACAATAATAGGACAGACTCTTAGAAACCCTTCTCATAGTTTCCTGCAAGCCATTCAAGGAACACCCGAGTGACCATCTCTAAATTCAAATTCTGAATGCTCTTGGATTTTCTAGTCCTAACTAGTAACTCAGCTTCCTGCTAGCATCTCTGCTGTTGTTTTCATTTAAATCTGTGCTCCATGGAACTATCTATGTGAAAGATAGATGAAGAGAATTGTTTTGTTTGTGTATTTCTATAAGAGATTTGTACAGCTATTTATACAAGTGATGAAAGTATAAACATGGAAATATAATTATATAGTAGAAGATTTCAAGGCTAAAAATATGTTGCTGAAATCATGGAGTTGACTGTTATGACTGAATCAAAGGCATGCGTAATCACTATGTAAGCATTCAGTAGCTCTCGGGAAGATTGTCCCATCTATCTTCATATTATCAACGAGCATCCATGTCTAGAACATATTGCATTAATGATTAGTGGAAGCAGCACTTCATTGCCTCACATCAACCTTAATATTGTAAGAACAGCGTATTTCTTGTGTGCATACACAAATTATGGAGGCATCGGACAGCAAAAGTGGATCAGTGACTGCTCTCATCTACTATAAAGGACTGCTTCATAGTGGATACTCTGATGGTTCAATCAAGGTATGAAATAGTTCCACATATTAAAGGTTCAACACTTAACAGTACAATTTCTCATGTCTGGGGATAAAAATTCAAGGCTAAAAAATCTTCACAGTGGAAAATACAGAAGAATCTTTGAGTAAAATTTTGAAGGTTTTCAACAGGTGTGGGACATCAAACAGCAATCGGCTACTCTTGTGTGCCACATGAAAGAACATAAAAAAACAGTAACATGTTTTGCACTCTTTGAAGCAGGAGACAGCCTTTTGAGTGGATCTGATGATAAAACTATCAGGGTGTGGAACACTTCTTTCACAAAGATAGTACTGTGTTTGCTCATCAGATCATGAAATCTCGAGTAGTTCGACGTTTAAGTTATGTGTTTCTTATGCAGGTATGGGAAATGGTCTACAGGAAACTGGAGTGCGTTGAAGTTGTTTCCATGAAAGACGCAGTTCGGAAGTTACAAACCTATGGCCAAATGATTTTTGTGATCACCCAAGGTCATTCAATGAAGGTGAAAAAGTAGCAAGTCAAATTGGCTTATAGACTTCACAACTCTTTTAATTCAAACAATGTTAGGCTTGTAAAACCTAACTGCCAAGGGAATATAAGAAATGCTGAGAAACCGAATAACAAAAGTCACAATCACAAAACTGAAATATCTTGATTGAGAACAGAATTTTTATCTTTTCAAATTTCCGGATAAGCATATGGAGATCATGAGATTGTTACTAGCTCAAATTATGAGAACTCATATTAGTATTGCTCTTTGAAATTCAGTTGCAGTATAACTCTTTTAACTTCAGAACTTAATCTTAAACAGGTTGTTGATCCCCAAAGAACGATAAAAGATATCTGCAAGGCCAAAAAGGCGAAATGCATGAGTGTGGTCCGGGGAAAAGTGTACATAGGCTGCACGGATTCAAGCATACAGGTAGGTCATAGAGCCTCTCTTAATTCAACTCATGAAATATGCTTGAGAAGTATTTGACGTCCCTTCTGTAGGAGTTGGCCATAGCAAGCAACCGAGAGCGAGAGATTAGACCACCAACAAAGAGCTGGAGAATGCAAAGTAAGCCCGTCAATTCTATTGTTGTGTACAAAGAATGGATTTACAGTGCAGGTTCAAATGTCGAGGGTTCAAAAGTTCAGGTGGGAGCAATGAATTGTAATATGAATAGTGTATGCTGCACAAAAAGCTTTTATTAATCTTAGGAATGTCTTTACAGGATTGCAGAACATACTATAATCCCCAAGTTTCTATAGCTGAAGTAAGAAATGTACTAACAATGGGAGTTGTGGAAGATTTCTTGTACTTAAATACCAGCTCATCAACCAGCACCCTACAGGTACATGGTGGTAGTTTTTAGTTTCTGATGCTTCTGTCAAGAACCTAAAACCAGAATGCCAAGTAACTTCTGCTAGATTTCATCATTTGGACCCCCATCTTAGATGCATATTGATAGTTTTTTTTTTAATCATAAATTCTATCTGTAAAAGTGCTTTTAGCTGCTTAGGAGGCCATCTTAAGTACTTCTAGTATCTGTTGAGAATAGATTTGGCTGAGAGCAACACACCAGAGAGTTGGGAGGCTATCAGCAGGAAGCAAAATAACTAGCCTCCTTACAGCTAATGACATCATTATATGTGGCACCGAAAAAGGACTTATCAAGGTTAGTTCACTACACTCAGACCTTGATCCAGTTCAATTCAATAATTGCTCTCACTTCAATTCCGTCTCAACACAGGGTTGGATTCCACTCTAAGAATGAGTTGAACACAAAAGGCAGAACCTCCATTTGTTTCCCGTGGTGATTGTTCACTGAGTTGTTGATATTACCATGTAAATATTGTGCGTACTACATAGGTTGGCCTGGAAAGAATTATAGGTATAGGATTCTGTAAAGTTTGCAGTTTGTTTTGGGCAATGAATCCATATAAATATGAACACCTATACATCGATTTATCTGTTCAGGAAAAAAAAAAGTCTACAGACTATGGTTTTATGATTTATTCACCATGTTGGTGTTTTGCAGAGAAATTTGGTTTATCGCAGATGATTGTTTTTTTTTTAGAAAGAAAAAGAGAATACACGAATATGGATTTTTCAGAAGCAACAATTCATACAGCAGTTTTACATACATGTTTTTTAACGTTTTAAAGAAACTGAAACATAAATCTAAGATCCTAAAATTACGCCAACGGAAAGAACGTAAAGAAAAAGAGATAACCATCTCCTAAGTCAGAAAATAAAACATCTGGCAGCATTTTTAAACACGTGTTTTAACACTCCTTGTTTAGATGCTGCAAACTTCAAGTTTCTTCCTAAAACTTTCGAACTTGCTAAATGGCAATGGTTTCGTAAAAATGTCAGCAACTTGATCTTCAGTCTTGCAATAACAAAGAGTCACATCACCACTTTTCTGCACTTCTCTCACAAAAAATATCTTGATATTGAAATGCTTGGTCTTGCCATGAAACACTGAATTGTTAGAGATTGCAATAGCTACTTGGTTATCAATAAAAATCTCTATACTTTGCTTCTGTTCTAGTTTTAAATCAGTCAGGATTTTCCTCAACCAAAGAGCTTGATTCACAGCTCCTGTTGCGGCAATAAACTCAGCCTCAGCAGTGGATTGAGCTACTGTTTCTTGCTTCTTTGAGCTCCATGAAAACATCCCTGATCCAAAAGTAAAACAATATCTAGATGTGCTTTTCATGTCGTCAATTGAGCCTCCCCAATCACTGTCAGAGAATCTTGTCAACTTGAGCTCCTTGCTCTTCATAAACTTGACTCCATAGTTCCAAGTTCCCTTGATGTATCTGATGACTCTCTTTGCAACCCTCATGCGATTCTCATTTGGACAATGCATGAACCTACATAGAATGCTCACTGCATTTAGAATGTAAGGTCTGGTTGCAGTTAAATACATTAGACATCCTATTAAGCTTCTGAATTCAGTTTCATCAACTTGGATAGCTCCATCTTCTTTGACTAGCTTTTCCTTTTGATTCATAGGAGTACGCATTTCCTTACAATCTTCCATTTGAATTTTTTTTAGTATTTCCTTTGCGTACTTCTTCTGGCAAATGAACACTTCGTCCTGACTTTGCTTGACTTCCATTCCAAGAAAGTAAGTCATCAGGCCAAGATCTGTCATCTCAAAAACTGTTTTCATTTCCAGTTTAAATTGATTTACCCAATCAGAATTACCCCAGTAATTAGTAGATCATCTACGTAAAGAGAAATAATCAGAATGTCTATACCATCGTTCTTGAAATATAAAGTAAGTTCAGATAGGCTTTTCTCAAACCCCAAACTAATTAAATAATCATCAATTCTACTATACCACGCTCAAGGAGCTTGCATTAGACCATAAAGCGCTTTCCTTAGCAAATACACTTTGTCTTCTGCTCCCTTTTCCATGAAGCCTTCAGGCTGCTCAACATAGATCTCTTCTTGTAGAAATCCATTAAGAAATGCTAACTTGACATCTAATTGAAATACTTTCCAGTTCTTTGAGCTGCAAGAGCAAGAAGCAATCTGATTGTGTCAAGCCTAGCAACAGGTGCGAGTGTATCTAAGTAGTCAACTCCAAACACTTGAGCATATCCCTTGACTACTAACCTTGCTTTGTGCTTGTTAACTGAGTCATTATGTAACATCTCACCCCCTACTAGAAGAGTAGAATAATAATGGCATAGGATGAGAGTGATTGGACTGAATTAGGACTGTTCATGCATACTAGTATTGGTAAACAGAAAATTTGTGCACATGAAATACCTGTACGTGCATACATGACATTCCCGGTTTTCGTGCCTAATGCAATTTTATTGTGATTAACGTAGTTATTGTGTTTGAAAAATT
>JANVCL010000213.1:18561564-18574138 GCA_026546855.1 Erythroxylum incrassatum | reverse complement strand
TGTTATAGTGGCTTCAAACCTCTCTGGTACTGTTACAAGCAGTTTCTCCACAATTCTCGAATCAGTTAACTCGGATCCAAGCAACCTTACCTTGTTGGCAATGCTTAGAAGTCTGTCCGGGTACTCTTTTATTGATTCTGACTCCTTCATTTTCTGCAATTCAAAGTCTCTAATCAGATTCAACACTTGCATTCCACGAATTCTTTCATCACCTTCATATTCTCCCTTGAGATAATCCCAAATTGCTTTTGTTGACTTTAGTGACATTATTCGTGTAAAAATGGTGGATGACACTGCTGCAAATAAGCAAGCCTTTGCTTTTGATTTCTTGGTCTTGTTATCCTTCTGTGATTTCATTTGGGCCACTGTGGGGTTTGCCAGAAGTGGCTAAATTTCCAGATCTTCTTTAATAGCTTCTCACAGATCCAATGCTTCCAGGTAGGTCTCCATATGCACTGCCCACATCTGATAATTGTCTCCATCAAAGACTGGTGGTGCAATTGCTGAAAAGTTTGACTTTCCTTCCATCGGTTTACTAGCCTCACAGATCCCTCAAGAAGTAAGCTCTGATACCAATTTGTTGGTGTTTTGCAGAGAAATTTGGTTTATCGCAGATGATTGTTTTTTTTTAGAAAGAAGAAAGATAATACATGAATATGGATTTTTCAGAAGCAACAATTCATACAGCAGTTTTACATACACGTTTTTTAACGTTTTAAAGAAATTGAAACATAAATCTAAGATCCTAAAATTACGCCAACGTAAAGAACGTAAAGAAAAAGAGATAACCATCTCCTAAGTAAGAAAATAAAACATCTGGCAGCACTCTTAAACACGTGTTTTAACACACCAAAAGCCACACACCTATGGCTGAAATAATCAACTTATCCTTGAAATAACGAGCCTGCAATAGAGTTGAAGTTTGTACAGACCACAAAAGAAGAGTAAATTTTAAATTTCAGCATTATAGGAGTCGAAAAAATATTGTTTTTCGTATATCCAAAAGGATGCAAAAGATGAAACTTTTAACCTTCTCCAGTGAGTGAACATCTCCAAATAAATTGTAACCATATAAATTTCTAAAATCCATGCAAGAATAACAACCTCATAATGTGTTAGAATGGTTACTTGATAATTCCAAAGTTAAAAGGGAGACTAGGATACTGAATAGGTGGTAGAAAATAATCGTTGTATTATTATGTTATATTACAAGCTGTCTAAAAGTCGAGAATAATGTTCAAGTTATATGCTTCATGTGCAATCAGTAGTAATCTATACTATATTGTTATCTTTGACAACTGTCATTTGACCATGATCAGTACCTTATTATTCTTACATGATCTTTTTGGTTTTAGATATAAGGATGGTGTAAGTTAGAGTAATTTGTTACATGACTTTGTTGTTTCGCAGGCCAGGTCTTGACTTGATTATTCATGATCAGGGCTTGATCTTTCACTCTGCTTATTACTAAAAAAAAAAGTCTTCCATCTGGCCTTTATATATGATCATGGGGTTTTTGTGGAGATCAAAAAGCTACGAGGCATTAGTCCTCTTCCTGGTCTGGTCCAGGATCAACTGTTCTGTAATCCTCTTTTCCAGACATTTTTAAGAAATCATTTAACTTTCCAACTCTATGTATTGATGCATATGATCCAATTCTGCAACTATCTTCACCCTAGGCCTCTGTCATCCTTGACAGATCAAAGGATATGATATGTGAACAGCAACAGCTAAAAATTCTAGGAACCACTCTGGAGCTTCTGACTCTGCCACATTATAATAGCATCTGAATTTTAGTAATGGAGAAAAAGTAATACAATTTTGAGTTGTAACTTATAGATACAGGAATTGGCCATCAAAACCATTTCTCTCACATTTGAAGCTTTCCTTCCAAATCGGTTGTGTTTTGACTTTTATCCTTGCTCACCATTACCTCAATTTTAATAAAGTGATATCTTATCAAATGGAACTAAGTCCATTGGCCAGAAGTATTAGACCAAAATTGCAAAGCCATAAAACCAGCAACTGCCACCTTGCTTGGAGAGCGATTATAAAGCCAAGTAAGAACAAGTGTTCGATATAAATTCACCTACTATTAGCTATCCACCCTTGGATTAAACATTAGACTGTCAGCATCCAACGGTAGCAAACCTGCTTGTATGGCTCTCCCAATATATCATCCTGATCCTGCCATCCAAAGCAAGAAATTTTCTGGCTTGAATACAGACACCTACACGCACATGAACTTAACGATCTTGTCTGTTACTTGAGAAACATTCAACCTTTCCTTTCCAAACCTCTCCATTATCTTCCCATCGAAATTGGATCAGTTTCTGTCAGAAAAAAAGAAAAAAAGAGAAGAAAATGGATTCTGAGCTCATTCACCGGAACAATACTAACACAACTCAGACAACAGAATCGCTTCCTGATCATCTACCAAAACATACAGTCCCGCGTTCTCTCCCAAAAGCTACGAACCCAGTTCATTGCTTGTTTCGCCAACAAAGACTGGTCTGCGTTCTCCTTGGTTTCTCTATTGCTGCTCTCTTCTTCAACACATTCCCTATCTCACCACCTCAACCAAATCATCCAATAACAGACCAAATTTTCGTGTCTGGATCCCCTGTCTCCCTCAACAGACGTGTTCTTTACGAGTCTCAACAAAAACCAGTGAGAATTCCAACAGGCTTGAAGAGAAAGAGTTCCAGGATCTTGGTCACCGGTGGTGCTGGTTTTGTGGGCAGTCACCTTGTGGACCGTCTTATCGCTAGAGGTGACAATGTGATCGTTGTTGATAATTTCTTCACGGGACGTAAAGAGAATTTGTTACACCATTTTGGAAATCCTAGGTTCGAGCTTATCAGACATGATGTGGTCGAACCAATTCTATTGGAGGTTGATCAGATCTACCATTTGGCTTGTCCTGCCTCTCCTGTCCATTACAAGTTCAATCCTGTGAAGACTATCATATCCTTCCTTTGTCCCTTAATAGATCCTTTAAGTTCGTTTTTCGTTTTTCTTTTTTCTAATTTCTTTTCAGCTATATGACTGTATCTCGCATTTTGACAATGTTTGAACTTGCAATCAACTATGGTAACTACACATTGAGATGTATCCATATCAACGTTGATCTAATACAATGCATGCCGCATGCATAGCGTGCACGGTGACGTGTATAATATTTCATGATTAGCAACATATTTTGTTTGGTGTCCTTGATTTGGTTGGATATGTGAGTGTACAAGACAAATGTGGTGGGAACATTGAACATGCTAGGATTGGCAAAGAGGGTTGGTGCACGCTTCTTGCTAACCAGCACCAGTGAAGTCTATGGTGACCCCTTGCAACACCCTCAGGCTGAGACCTACTGGGGCAACGTTAATCCAATTGGCAAGCTTACAATTTCATTTTTCACAAATTGTATCATGAGTTTTGCAGCGTTTACGGATGTCACTTAATTCTGTACAAAAACCAAAATTCCCCATTTGACAGGTGTTAGGAGTTGCTACGATGAAGGCAAACGCACTGCTGAGACCTTGACCATGGATTATCATAGAGGGGCTGGCATAGAGGTTAAAGTTTCTATCTTCATTTTTTTTATTTTCTTGCAAGTGACATTTTCATATAGTTTACCAATGTCTAATATACTTGGAATTTAAGCGTTTTTGTTATATTATTCATCAAGTACTTAAGATATTCCAAGCATTTTATATTGACAAGAAATAAAGGGCTTTGCAGGTGAGGATTGCTCGAATCTTTAACACCTATGGACCACGCATGTGCATAGATGATGGACGCGTTGTGAGCAATTTTGTGGCACAGGTTCTAAGATCATTAATATCCCTTTCTACATCTGCTCTTCTTATATATATATATATAGATTAGCATTTCATTAATACTATAATTTACATTGCACAGGCACTAAGGAAAGAGCCAATGACCGTATATGGTGATGGGAAGCAGACGAGAAGTTTCCAATACGTTTCAGACCTGGTAAATGTCTCTTTTTAAGGCTGATCAATATATAATTGTTAGTACTCTAAACGTGCAAGTCAATTAGAAGCAAATTTCTTTGCTATATCATTGGATCAATCTGAACTCTAAGCCCTTGAATTCATCTTAATGGGGCTCAATACACGAACAGGTGGAGGGTCTAATGCGACTTATGGAAGGTGAACATGTGGGGCCTTTCAATCTTGGCAACCCTGGTGAATTTACCATGCTTCAGCTTGCTGAGGTATGAATCTTTCTTCAGTAGTAGGAAAGGGAATTGACAATTGATTTTAGATGAGCCTTCCCTTTATTGAATTTTCTTGATTCCTGGCAATGTGGAAGGACCTGCGTACTTTAAATTTGCCTTGATATTTTTAGAATTAGTTAGCAATAGTAATATTAACTGATTAAAACTTAAAAAGTGTTTGTGATAGTAGCCTCTTAAACCTCATGTACTAATTTCAAGTCTTTATGTGGAAGAAGAGAGAATTGACTAGTTTAGACAATATGCTTGTGCATATTCAGACAAAGAGCAGTAAGGTATCTTTGGATCCTTTTGGCAGCTAGTAAACGAAATGGCATGTCATTCGTAATTTGTAATTTGTAATGAATGTAGGTGGTACAAGAGACAATTGATCCAAAGGCGAAAATAGAGTTCAGGCCTAACACAGAGGATGATCCGCACATGAGGAAACCTGACATCACTAGGGCTAAGGAGCTTCTTGGTTGGGAGCCTACTGTTTCTCTCCGCAAAGGTCTTCCCCTAATGGTTTCTGACTTCAGACAACGCATCTTTGGAGATACTGTTACTTCGGCCTCCAAATCCTCTGCTTAGTTAGACTCTTGTCATATTTTCAATTCTTGCCATCATTATTTTTCCAAGAATATTGGTGATAAACCCACAAATAAATGTATAACAGAAACACCCCAATGCTGCAAGAATGAATAAATGCCAATCCTTGTTCCTTTTTGTTGAAATTGTTGACTAAACATGGCACCTTTTTCCAATCGACTTGCAATTTTAATTAGACTTCGTTGACATTCTTACATGTGCTCTTTCATATAGTAGTAAGGCTGGTCTCTTTTTCTTAAGATGCTTTATTGATCTTACATTAATTATTAGTAAATATGAAAAACAATGAAAATAAAGTTAGTTTTTTTTATTAATCCAAGTGTGTTATATTAAGGACCTGCTTGTTTTTATTTTTATTTTTGTTTTTGATTTTAATAACAATATTGTTTGTTTGAGCTTTTAATTTTAGATTCTTTAATTTTTCATGACTTGTGAAAATTGTAAAAAGTCATATTTGTTTTCTATTTATGTTTTTTCTTCTCATAATCTAATTTACTATCAACTAGATATAGGTTATTTAATTATTTAATATAATTGTTAATGAGAACTATGTTTAATTTAATTTAATTTAAATGAGTTTCAAAGATGTTGTTAATGTTCGTGTGAAGATTCACACCTATGTATATCACATATACGAATGTGTATGTAGCCCATGTAAGCTTCTATAACTATGTAAATTTGCTATTTAGAGCAAATTTTGTGATATACGATCACTTACACAGTGTATGTAATCCATTTAAGCTTTTATAACTATATAAAGTTGCAATTTAAAGTGGATTTTGAAATACAAGGTCACTTATTCGGCCTATGGAGGTAATTGTGTATATTAATTCCAAAAATCCTAGTTAATGCTATAAAAGGAAGATATGAAGGTTAGATCTAAGAGGAAACAATTTTAGGGAGTCGGATTAAACACTAAAAACGGAAAGAAGAAGTAGTTCTGAACAAAGAACGAGGCAGACACAAAGATTACATAACAAGATTCGACAGAGGGCAACCTTTCACGCAAATTTCTAGAGGAATTCATTAGAGATAGCAAGGTTATATATTATGGATTATTTTATTTCTAATTGTTCTTTTAAATACTTGATATTGAATTTGTTTTCTATGTTTAGGAACTAATTTGTTTAGTTCCTAGGTGTGATGAACACTTAGTTGAGAAGGATAGTATGATATAGTCTTTTATTCGATGCAATTTTATTGAATTGACTTATTGCAATTCAACTATGAGTTTATATTTTTGAACTAATATGTCCGATGTAACATCCTGTATGCTATATCTATAAGAGACAACTTCTTTATTTTTCCCGTTGTCTCATATTTTCAATTTAACCTTCCCCTAAAAGCTACTATTCACAAATTCCCTTTCTTTAATCATTTTTCACCGCCGATGACACAAATCAGTTAGTGTTATATACCAATCTCTTCCTCTTGATGAGCCCGTCATAACTATACCTATTTCAGCAACCATTGTCGCTAGAATCGGCTTAAAAACAGAGGAGAAAAACTGACAAAATATGTCAATCGTCGATCCGTCGCTTCTGGTAGTTGTTACCTGTCATCACCACCACCATTCGACTTGTCTTAATGTCAGGAACAAAAGCCTCATGGTCTCGTCACTAGCCACTGCTTGGATTATTGCTGATGACAAAAAAAAGAGGTTAAAGTTTCAACTTGTTTTTCCTTCAATTTGTTCACATCTATTGAGAATATGAGTATGTTGCTTTGGATAAAGTTGTTCTACTCATCAAGAGCTTTCATTTGGTATAAATATTGTTGAGTTCTGAGATTAAAGATTTTCTTGTGACTGGAGGGAATATTTCAATGACCATAGGAATATTCCAATCGCGGGAAGTACTGTTCTGGCAATAATTTTGGTCTTTTTGTGATAAAATTTCTAAAAATTATACTGATCATTTCTCTCTAAAAACCATAGTGAGATTTCCAACAGTTTGCGAATTAAAAGTCATGGAATATTTAGGTAAGAATAGGAGAAATTTCTAAATTTTATAAATAGACTGCTTAGGCAATTCGGATGATACCTAAATTGTTATTTAAGCCTAATAACTCCTAATTAGAATTAATTGAGATATTTTTCTTTTGATTTACTAGGTATAGCAAGAGCGGGACCCCATCGGAAGGTTCGGACGAACGAATTCATTTATCTTGTAAGTTCATATCGACTTACTGTTAGCGTAGTTGTACTAGCAAATGAATATTGTTTAATACTGGTATAGATGATAACCACATTCATATGCATATGTGTGTGCGTGTATATATATATCAATCAATACTTGTTTATTTATATAGCGAATGCGTATATACAATAATGCGTACCCGCTTTAGTATAAGCCTTTATATCGAATTAACTGAGTGGATACGTTGGGTTGGTTATTGCATACATACATTGGCCTTGCATAATTGAATGTTTACTTGATAAATTGCATGCTTAGTAATTTGATTTGTATTGATATGTTCGATTATGAGGAAGAAAAGATCTATAGGATATGCCACCTGATGGGTATGCATCAGGACCAGATGCGTACGGGTTATAACTATGAGAGTTGTTTTGTTTATGATATTGAGATATGTTATGGGCCGATTCTGGTTGATGCTTGGCTCCTGATCGAACCCTTATTTGTTATGCTTATGACTTTGGACGCTTTGAGCGAAGGCTGATTTGTTAGTGATGCTTGGCTCCTCGCGACCCCTTTAGATTAAGACAGCTTTACGACTATATGAATATAGGAGCATGACTGGGCTGTTAGCAATGCATAGCTCTTCGTAACCATTTGAGGTTTAGAGTAGTGAGGGCTTACCCTTGGAGATTAGGGTCTGAAAAATATTTTTCCCTACAATTTATTTGTGTTGTTGATGAGATTGAATGTATAACATGATGTGTGTGTATTTTGATATTCATAGATGACTGTGCACATAGCATTGGGTATCGTAGGACGGTGTAAGCTTACTCAACGAGGTCTGACTCCCCTTAACTTTATTTTTTTTTCAAATCATCTACCACTAAATTCACAGCAGTGACTTTCGTGATGTGTTCGCTACGGCCTACCTACGTTTGTGTATGTTCTTCCTTTATTTTCATTTATCTTGTATTGTAGCGTCAGTGATAGGATTTTATGAGTTGTAAAACTTCTTTCTGACACGCACTATTATTATTGTATTGTATTGACTTGCTGTGTTCTTGGGGTTTGAATTTATTTTGTCGTTGGTGGTAGGCTTATGTGTGATCTAGGGTTTCAAATCTCAGGTCCCACGTGCCAGTCACGTGCCCATTTTGGGTTATGACAAAGTTGGTATCAAAGCCAGTTCTTGACCCATTCTGCCGGTGAGGACGTTGAGCCCTAGAAGGATTAGATTGTGAGATCCCACATCAGTTAGAGAGGAGAACGAAGTACGCCTTATAAGGGTACAGATACCTCTTCCCTATAGACAAGTTTTCCCGGGTGCGAGAAGAGCAAAATTGTGAAGGCCTTGGCTTGAAGGGCAACTTAAAGCTGATAATATCTATGGACGGTAGTCTGGGCTGTTACATCTGAGATATTAGTCCAATGTTTGATTTCATTTGATTGAGATTGAGAAATCCTTTTATTTAAATAGATCTACCATAATTGGAAGGAGTTGCATGCAAACCTAAAGATAGATTGACCTAAATCCTTTGAATTATGGTCAAACCTAATAGTGAAATTTACGAATCAATTAATGATATCTTAAGGTTTTAACTAGAAAAAGATTTCAGTTAAGTAAATGAGGGTTAGTTGTTAATAGTCTTGAGAAAGATATTAACATGCAGTATGAATTTTCATAGTCCAATTATCAATAATTTAATTGCATAATAAAGGTTTAATGTTTCAGATATCTTAAGTGGATTCATCACCTAAACACTACTTGTTTGATATCTTTTAATCGTAGTGCTTTCTTCATCCTACTTTATTATTATATTAAACCTTAGTTTAGTTTGTTTAGTTTAATTATAATTAAATCCACACCTAATTTGGCAGTTATCAATAATTTAATTGCATAATAAAGGGTTAATGTTTCAGATATCTTATATGGATTCATCACCTAAGCACTACTTGTTTGATATCTTTTAATCATTGTGTTTTCTTCATCCTACTTTATTATTGTATTAAATCTTAGTTTACTTTGTTTAGTATAATGTATAATTAAATCCACAACCTAATTTGACGATTAGATAATATAAAAAGGGTTAATACTAGTACTTACAATTATTGTGGGATCGGCTAGTACTTGTCAGTGTTAACTAAAGCTACACCATGCACTTGCAGTTAAAACCTACAATATCATAAGCACATAACAACCAAGTTTTTGGTGTCGTTTATGGGGACTATAATATTAGTAAATCCTAGCTTTTATTAATCTAGTCATTATTAATTATTTTATTTTATTTTCTTTCTTTCTTTTAGTTTATTTATTTATTTTATTGAATTTTTAGTTTTCTTGTTTTTCACAAATTATGGGGTTAGTTTATGACCCAAGGTAATCCATCAAACTTAGTAGACAAAGATCTAGAGATTGAGAGATCAGCTCATAGAAATCCTTATAGAACTTGACTTAGAGAGTTTGAGTTAAATCGACAGATTGATATTGAAGAATCAGAAACTATGGCAAACCAACCAAGAATTATATTTGATTATATTAGACTAGACCTGATGGGAGTAGAGGCCAGCATTATGAGACCGACTATTGACACTAACAATTTTAAGATCAAGCTAAACATCATTCAGAAGCTGCAACAATCTATTCAATTTGATGGACTATGAGATAAGGACCCTAATGCACATATATCAAACTTTTTGGGATATTATTAATACCTTTAGTGTTAATGGTGCCAGTGATAATGGAATAAGATTAAGATTATCCCTATTTTCATTGAGGGGCAAGGTTAAGCAATGATTAACCTCTCTTCTTAGATCATCATTTACTATGTGGGATTGAGTAGCAAAGAAGTTTCTTTTGAAGTACATCCTGCTAATATAGACTACCAAGTTGAGAAATGACATCTCCTCCTATTCCCAAGCTGATTCAAAGACATTATATGACATATGGGAGAGATTTAAGGAGATGTTTAGGAAATTCCCATATCATGGTCTACCTTAAAGGAAGATGATAGATGTAGAAGCTAGGGTACTCTGAATAATAAAACACCAAAAGTATCCTTTTACCTTATTGAAGACATGGGTATGAATAATTCTCAGTGCTGCTATTCTCGAGCAAGACTTAGCAAGCCAACGGAGGTATATAAAATAGATGTAGTTGCACAATTAGAAAACCAAGTTGAAGTAATAAGTAGAAAGACTGATGGATTAACTATGAACCCCTAATTTTAAGTTATGTAGTGTGAAGTGTGGGGGCTAGGACATTCAAGTCAAGACTATCAAACATTACAACCCAAATATGTGGATTACATGGGGAACGCTCATAGACCCCAAAATAATCTGTATGCTCATAGACCCCAGTATTTTGTATAACAATACGTATAATTCAAGATGGAGGAGTCACCCTAATTTCTCTTGGGGGAATCAAGGGCAGGAAAAGAACAACCCTCCACCAAGATTTTAGCAGCATCCACCTCAAGCTAAGAAGATGAATCTAGAAGACATGATGTTTAGGCTTGTTTAAGAGTCAGACGCAAGAAATCAAAGAATAAATGTTTATGTACATAACTTTGAAATTTAGTTCTTGCATCTTGAAAAGTTATTATTTGAAATATTACAAAGGAGTTTATCGAGTACCACCGAAACAGATCCTAAAGAACATGTCATAGTAATCACCTTTAGGAGTCGAAAAGAGATATAAGATGAAAATGAACCCTAAGAGAAGAAGGAGAGTAATATAGGCATCTAGAGAAAGCTGGAGGTGAAGGGAATATTAAAAAAGTTAAGGAGTTTTGACCTGTCATCTCGTATCCTGGCAAAGTGAAGAAATATCTAACGGATGAGTAGTTTGGTAAGTTCCTTAAACAATTTAAGAAACTCCAGATTAATTTACAATTTGTTGAAGCTTTTCTGTAGATGCTTCAATATTCAAAATTCTTGAAGGAACTACTTACAAAAAAGAAGAAGTTGGAAGAGTTGGTGACTATAATGTTAAGTGGAAGGTGCTCAACAATTCTATAAAGCAAGCTACTAGAGAAGCTCAAAGATCTAGGGAATTTTACTATTCCTTCTCAAATTGGTAGTTTAAAAATAAAAAAGGCTTTCGCTGGCCTAGGGGTAGGTATTAGTATGATGTCTTACTCCTTACTTAAGAAACTACGGTTAGGTGAACCAAAATTTACTAAGATAAGTTAGCAACTAGCAGATAGATCCATAAAACATCCTAAGGGCATTAGAAAGGAAATTCTTATTATCTTTTCTTAATTAGAAATATAGTTTATTCATTTGTTTTTACTTTCATTTAGTTTGACTTTAGAATGGGTGGACATAAACATAAAGAACAAACTAAAATTTAAAGTTTTAATGTTAGTGGAATCAAAACATATTTCTTAAAAGATTAAAGATCATTTGATTTTTTAACAATTTGAGTTAGGTTAATTAAGTTTGGTTGATTATGTTTACTTTTTTAAATGTTTTTCTAAGTTAGTGATTAAAATTTTAAAATATTACAATTTATACCTTATTGTTTGAGAGTGGGTGAAAACCATTCTTCTTTTGGTCCAATCCCATTTGCCTGGAGCCTTTTAAAGTGAGACTAGAATATTTTCATTATTGAGAAATGTCATATTTTAAAATATTACCTAATACCTATGGTTAGTTAACATTTAAAAACATTAGACTAAAAGAGAAAATTGAACCATAACATTTATAGTGGAATACAAGTTAAACACCAACGTTTCAAAGCGTTTAATTTAAACTTTAACATTTGAAATAAGCGTTATGGGGACAAAAAATCTAACAGAATTTGCTCTTTGTTAATAAGATGCCATGTTCTAGATGACTTAGAAATTTTAAAATTTTTTACATAGGACCAACACGTAAGATAACATAGATTTTTAACTTAAAAATAGAAATGGGTCTCACAATACAAAACTCACCGTTTATCTCTATCTTAATTATCCTTAATGAATCAAATTTCCTTAAAATTTTTCCTAATCCCCCCACCAATCATTCTAACTTAAGACCTTGTAGTTGTAAAACATTTTTTTGGTATGTATTGATTGAGCTTAATTGCTCCTATCAAAAATCGAGATGACGGTTTAATTTTTTATATAAAGAAAAATTAGTTAGAATCTGATCTATCTTGACAAAAGTTATAAACTCCTTGGTTCCTTCTTTGCATCACATGTACAATATAATATTGGGGGTGTTAGTTTATAGTGGAGTACTGTTTTTTAATTGACTTTCAGATATTCAAGGCATAAATCAATAAAGCTTTGTTCAAGGGTTTCTACTTTCTACCCTCTATAGAACATCTAGATAGAGCAATAATGCAAAATCCTTTAGAGAAAAAGACCGGGAATATATGCTTACACGGATCAATGGCCCACCTATGCCATTGCTTAATTGGTCCAGCATGACAAGCAGTCACTTCTCGTCTGTAACATCCTGGTTCTAGCGGGAAGGGTAAAATAGTACATATGGGTGTTCAGTGAGAGTTTAACACTGCAATTGCCTGTTCATGCATTATGTGATATACTTATATTGTGAAAAATGAATTTGTTGCACATGAAATTATTTGTACATGCATCCA
>JANVCL010000213.1:18492124-18515181 GCA_026546855.1 Erythroxylum incrassatum | reverse complement strand
ACACAATTCATATACAAAAACACTCATTGAATTCATTTTAATATTTCTAATTTCCACCGAAAGTTCGGGGTCCAACATATGCACAGTTCTCATACCACAATCCTCTTTGGAAAACCCCCCACTTCTTCATTCATCTACAATTCAAGAAGAATGAAGATATCAATCCTATCAAGGCTACTCATCCAGGTATGAACCCTGATTATCTGAAATTAGCACAAGAAGTGGGTTCTATCCTACTTCAACAAGGATTGATTAAGCCTATAAAATCAGGCTGAAGTTGTCAGCCTTTTTACGTGAACAAAAGATCTAAACAAAAGTAAGGGAAAAAGAGGTTCGTAAATGATTAGAAACCTCTAAATATGCTCTTGTAAGATGATAAGTTTCAACTATCAAAGATAAGTACTCAAGTCCCGTTTCTCAAAGAAGCTACAATCTTTTCAAAGTTTGATTTAAAAGTAGGATTTTGGCAATTGTGAATAGGTCCACGAGATAAGTATAAGAAAACTTTTTGTATCTCAAATACATAATATCAATGGACTGTTATGCCATATGGACTCAATGTTGCTCGTTCATTATTTCAGAGGGCTATGAAAAAAATTTATGAGGCCATTCTCTTTAGTACCTTGGTCTACATTGACGACATACTCCTTTATTCAAAAACCCTTGAAGATCGTAAGGCTTTACTACATTCATTTTTGGATTTTACAAAGTAACATGAGATTATGCTCTTAGACAAGAAAAGTCATATTGGGACTCCCAAATAGAATTTTTGGTTATGAACTTCCAAATGAATTTTATCAGCCTGGTTTATATATAGCTAATAATCCATTACACTTTCCTAATGAAAATCTCAACACTAAGTAGATTCAACAATTCTATGGAATTGTTAAATACACCAGATATTTCATCCCCCATGTGACTGATTACACAACTCCATTATCAAAATTGTTAAGGAAGAATCCACTACTATGGAGTAATGAACAAACTAGAGTCGTTCAACACTTAAAGCAAGCCTATCATAATCTACCTACTTTAAAGATTCCTGAGAAAGGCTAAAGTATTTTACAAATAGACGCAAGTCACCATTATAGGGATGATGCCTTAATTAAAGAGATTGATGGGAAAAGACATTAATGTGGCTATGCTAGTGGCCAGTTCAAAGAATCAAAAAAGCATTAACATGCTATTTACAAAGAGATTTTGGTGGTAAGAAAAGGCATCTAAAAATTCAACTTCCACCTTAGCCCTTGTCACTTTCTAATTGAAATCAACAATATAGCTTTTCCAAGATTCTCGAGCCTAAAAAGAAGACATTACCTGATAACCAATTGCTTCGATGGCAAGAATGGTTTTGTTGCTATAAATTCACGATTCATCATATGAAAGGTCCCCATAATATTCTTATAGACTTCCTCTCTCAACCTCACAAACCAATTCATGTACTCTCTCCCCTATTTAAAAAATCAATCCTCTTCTCCTTCCTATCTTAGAGTTCCCTCAATATGTGAAAATAAAAAAACCTCACCTTTACTTACCAAAACTTTGCCGACCATATTAAAAGACATTGTTACTCTTAGTTGAAAGAGCTTGTTCTATTATCTTCACCTTGCTCTTACAACTCTGAATGTTCTACCACATCCTTACCACTTTGATATTACAACACCTTATAGGATAATCTACCATCTTTATGACTCCCTCTCTAAATAAAAACTATTAATGTGGCATTTATGGGCTTTATCTACCTAATATGTATATCTCACTTTTCTTTCTCCTTTGCATGTATATAGACACCTTGTTGATCCCATAAATTCTGACTCTCTCCTCTAGACCTTCCTTGAATGGTTCCATCCTCCCCCAAAATGATGCCTCCAAATTGCACATATCTTTAATAGATACTAGTTATGGGATATTCCTTTAGCTGATCAAAAAGCCTCTATCTTTATCATCCACTGACCTTATAGCTTAGCGGTGACAGGATATATATGCATAATTAATCATATCCAACTTTGGCACACCTCTACTGAATGGCCCAAAGACCATAAACATTTGATAAGTGATTTGTATCATTTTTCTGGATCATCTGTACCATTATCCCAAAGCAACTAAACCAACTACCTGCACTTCTATAGGTTTATAACTAGAAGATTTTGCTCTTCAAAAGCCTATCTCTCCTTCTGTTGGGTATTGTTCTTCTATTAACCAATTTATTGCTATTAGATTTAACATTATTTCTAAGATGCCCGAGATCCACGGCCTCCTGTTTGGACTGATTCATAAATAGATTGCTTTATCCAAGAAATAGACAAAATAGATGAGGATATGTCAAACTCAGATGATGATAATAGTGGACCATGCTCTCTCTATGCACCTGCTTATTAGAAAGATTCCTTCATATCCTTTTAGCATATTCTTTTCTTTTAGGAATATTATTAAGACCCAGTGTTTTCCAATAATTCTTGTTTTTATTATTAGCTTGTATTATAGTGTGCATTATTGTATTATGAGAATCTTCTCTCTAAAGTTGTTTACCTTCATCTTGTTTACTTAGTTTATAAAAGCAAAGCTTCTTTCTTATTGTAACTAAGCAAAAAATCAATAAAATTATTATATTTTTTATACTATATGGTTTCTTTCTAAGGAAGGAAAAGTTTAGGTTGGAAAAGAAGTAAAAGCGTGGTAAAACAAGGGTCTCTTTTGCAATCTAATATTGTTGCTTAATTGATCTTACATTCTAGGTGGCATTTATTTCTTACATCACAGCTGGTGATCTTGACCTATCAACCATAATAGAAGAATTAACATTGTTGAATTCCTGCGAACCTTAAAGATTTATAAGTTAGTAGAAGTTAAAGTAAGACTATAATTTTATGAATATTAAAATTTATCAAAAAAATTGTGGTTGAACTTGTATTTTAATAAAAAACTAAAATCTACCAAAATTTTAAAGAGAAAAAAAAGAACGAACATCTTTGTATACATATTCCTCGAATAGAGAGGCACGGTACAGAAGTAATATGCTGATAGTGCCTAAATTAATCGTGTTTGAATTTAAATCAGTTGTATCCAGTTTATGTATTTCAACCAAACATGTTATCACCATTAATGTGTAAAACAAACTGAAATTAATCGTGTTTGAAGATTGTTTGTGTAAAACTAATTTCAGTTTGTGGACTCTGGACTTACAATCATTTTGAAAATTTGATAATTAATTAATGTTTCGATTCTATTCAATTTAAAAAAAACAGCGTATATAAAAAGATTAGACACGAACTTCGTAACTCACTACAGAAGCAAACAATGGACTTGAATCGACGGGTATCAAACCAAATAGCTTCTATTCAATTAAATAAAAACAACCTATATAAAAAGATTAGACACAAGCTTCGTAACTTCACTACACAAGACTTGCAATCGACGGGTATCAAACCAAATAGCTCGTAACCCAAAAAAAAAAAAACCAAATAGCTAAAAGTAAGGCGCTGTTTTAAAGTTTTTTAAGCAAAACAAGAGGGAGCTTCTCCGTCTTTTGCCTCCAATCAAAGGAAAGGAAAATTCCGAGAAATGAGTACTGAAGAAGCAAAGAGAAGCATCACCGGAAGTCTGCTCGTGAAACCCAACTCCGACGACCGGAAACTCTCTCCGATCGTGGCACCACCCCCCACCAAGAAAATCATCATAAAAAACGCTGATATGAAGGAAGAACTGCAAAATGAGGCGGTTGATATGGCAATCGCTGTTAGTTCTCTCTATAGAAATTTTATTTAAAGTTGGCCCCTTTTTTTTTTTTTTGATTGGATTCTCATCTGGGCATTTTGTAGTTTCTTCTGTTTTTGAGCTTTTCAGTATTGTTTTTGACTTGGTTCAGGCTTTTGAGAAGCACAATGTAGAGAAGGATGTAGCAGAGCATATAAAGAAGGAGTTTGATAGAAAACACGGTCCCACGTGGCATTGCATTGTTGGTCGCAATTTCGGTAATCAATCCTCAAACTCGCTGCTGTTTTTGGCTATTCCCATTTGGCGTTGCCTTAGATTTAGCACTTGTGACTTTGTTTTTTGGGCACTTAAAGTGACCTGTGGAACATTATTTGCTTTATTTCTTATTTGGGTTTGCTGCTTACTGGATGAGAAGCGTTATGCTATAGTTGGGAAGTAGAAATGATAGATCTACTCTTTGTTTGGAGGATGTACACTTGTCTTCAGTGTAGATGCTTTAACGAATGATCTTTTTCACCCCAAGTGAACTGCGGGTGAGAGTTTTTGCTTCAAGTTTCTGAACAGTGTCCTGTAGTTGAATGCTTGAAATGAAATTATGATTGGATGACTGTGATGTGTGATCATATAAAAGCAGAATTGAGGTTTTTCCTGTAAGGCTAAGACATGGAACAGATCCTGAGCCATCCTTAATTTTCCCATGAGAATGTTTATTAAGTGCCAGGCTGAGCTTGGGAGCAAGATGGCTAAGCCATTCACTTTTGAACATTCACTGAGGATACTGATATTAAACTGGAAATTTGATCTTCTTCTTCTTTCCATTATATGAGCAGGTTTACTAAACTGTTAACTTACTGATCCCAGCGAATGGTGATTGAGTAGATTTATCTCATACCATGCCACTGAAAATTATTTGTCTTTGAACTGAACTTGAGGACACCAATTAATTTGGAATTGGCTTCTTGATTTCCTCTTGGCTTCTACCTGCAGCAATGTTAGTAAAAACGACTAAGTTTTTGCTTCCTGGTAGTCTAAGAAAGTTGAAAGGATTTATGGTCCTTCTTGTTGAAAGGCTTAACTCACCCCCAAAAGCTAGCGCAATAGGGGAGGTTTGCACACTATTATAAATTACTGAATGCACTCACACTTGTCCAATGTGGGATTCTTGACACATCCCCCTCAGCTTAAAGTAGGATTGGACATTTGCTGGGCATATTGAGTAAAGGGATAGAACCGGGCACTGCCCCAAACTATTGAGACAAGCGGGCTTTGATATCATGTTGAAAGACCTAGCTCACACCCAAAAGCTAGCTTAAGAGGGGAGGTTTGCACACTATTATAAATGATTGAATACACTCACACTTGTCTGATATGGGATTCTTGACACTTCTCTCCACCTTATTTTGTGGGATAGCAATGGGGATCAAGGGATCTTACTGTGTCTAATTTGATTCTAGAATATCTGCTTCTCACAATCAAAAGTTGGCATCCTTGGAACTACACTATTAGTAAATATAACATGTTTTCATCTTTATCTAGATAATGCTACTTAAGCTCGAAACTCTTCGACGTGCTTAATCCTATTTCTAATGGGTTACTGTTTGACCCAGTCATCCATTCCTAAGCTTAAACTCTATAATGAATGTGAGATTTTACTTCAGATTGTCCATATCTTTCTAGTTGGAGAATGGCAATCCTTTGTTTTTTTTTTCCACAGCGCAACTTTCTCACTGGTTTTTCCTAGGATAAAGTTCAAGGTTGCTTATAAAATCAACTGGAATATATTTTTATTGGAAGCTGGAATCGAAATTTAAGATTGCTATCTATGGTTGAACAACTGGAAGACAAATCTAGAAGCACCATTTTTGGTACATAGTATCTTAATATAGTTGAAATTTGAAACTTTGTTTAAATAGATATTTCCAACAAACAAATTTTTTGTACCTGAAAGTTTAATTGTATTGGCAATTTAAACTACTCCGCTTAGGATTCCAACATTGAAGCATTTAACTATGTTTTATGGAGATGTACTGATTCAATGGGACAAATAATACTGATATTTTCATGATATATGTCTATTGCTTCAATTGTGGGAAAATGATTCTTTGAAGAGCTAGATGGGGTGCCTTTTTCAACAATAGTTTCTGTAATGCTGTGGATGTGATATCAGAGTTTTATCAGTTTCTGTTGAAGACTGAATTCACGAAACATTTTGTTATGATGTTGCGGTAGAGAAATACATAACAATATCTTTAAGGGAATTGATCTTGTCAAAAATGAATGTTTCATCATCAATATTGCTGGTTGCTTAGAGAAAATTCCACCCTGCATTTGTTATTTTAAAGTTTCAATAACATCCTGCATCTTTTTATTTGCTTTCTATGTTGCCATGTACAGGTTCATACGTGACACACGAGACAAACCACTTTGTTTACTTCTATTTGGACCAGAAAGCTGTTCTGTTATTCAAATCTGGTTAATCATGGTGATTGCGGAGATGGTGGCGAGAAGTTTATGAGGCTATACATAGTGCCTGTATGTATTAACTGAAAGCCACAGGAATGGAAACTCTAGCTAGACAACCACTTGTATATTGCATTTACTTGTAACGTGTTTGAGCGGGGACAAATTGCAGCTCTAACTAATCAATTTTGTGTGCCATTTTTCAGATGCTGTTGTTGGTTTCCCTGATTTTTACTGTTATTGTTGTGTGGCCCCGCCGAAACTAGAATGATTGGAAACACATTTTGAATAGAAGGGGAACAGTCACCATTCTTCACGTAAATGTGTAGACAAATCTTGTGAGTGCAGGATTAGATTTTAGGAAGCTTTTCTCTTCACCATGTTTTTTTCTTTTTCTAATCTCAATCTCATTCCATTAAAAAGGAAGAGAAGTATATATTCTTGGGATTGTCTTCGTAGTGCTACTGGTAGGCAATAAGCATCAGCGTACAACTGTCGCTTTTCCAGGTAGGGGATTTGGATATGAAGACAAGTGTAACCCTATTTATTCCATAAAAACCCATCAGGCCCCTACAACTCCTATTTATTTTGGTTTGTCCTCTTATTTATTTTGATTCCAACTACATCAAAGCTGCATAGTAAAGTATAAGATTCCATGGTCCCAAGTCCTTGGATCTTTTTATCATATCAGCTTCTCAACACAATTGTACATCTTTTGTGACAACATATTATACATTTCGCTCAGCCTATGTCACGAAATTCTTCCCATTGTTTTCCAGATTCAGTCCTTGTTCTCCAAGCTAGTTTTGCCTTTTATTTCCCATTGTTTTCTATATTCAAGGTGTGGCTCGATGGTTGACAATATTAGCACATGCCATTGAACTCGTCCTCTATCCTGATTATACAGTTGATGATTTAATATCGTTTTAGTTATTTCTTACCATTCCTTTTCCTCATTTAAGTTGTTACTGTTAACCTTAACATTAATGTTCTTTGTACATTTGGTTCAATTTTGAGCTGGGCTGGGAGTGGTCTCTAGTCCCATTAAACATATCTACTTGCCCCCTGCATCTTTATGCCGTGGTTTCTTAAACAATGAACTAAAGAGCGGCATTAGGACCAAACCTTAACTCTTTTCTAGGACAAGTAGTACTGCTACTTTGCCACTAACAAACAAACTATAGGACAAGAACATGCAACCATGCCATGCAAAAGGATACATTATTCACTAAGAAATACAAGAGAAAAAAAATGTAAAGTTGAATTTGCTTTTTAGACAAAACGGTCTCTTATGGGGACCATAAAGTTGTTCTCTTGATTCCCTTACCATCTTCTCCAACAAAATTGTTCCCTCTAAGTGGCACACTGTCCTCTGAGTGCGCAATCTAAGGTATTACCTCTACAATTGCACTAATATGCGCGCATCAGAAGCATCCAACCCTTTTTACCATTCATCGCCATCCTTCTTAGCAATCAAACAAGAGAGTGTCTGTCCCAAGAAAATGATAGCACCCTTTATATTTACCTTAAAGCTCTTGCATCAATGAGAACGAAACCGCAACAGTTAACTAATGTAAACACCGTGACTTATCACATTGATTTAAAGCTCGTCTAACTAGAAGCTATATACATCCTTTTAACCGTCCTTTAGATTTTTAACGTGTAATTAGGAAGCAATCAAACCATGAGCTCCCATCGGTTGGCTCATCATATGAAACGCCGCCTTTAATATATTTTATGCTTCCGTTCAAAATAACAAAATCAAAGAGGGCGAGAATCTCACTTCCAAAAGGTAGACAGGATAAAACTTGAATATAATTATAGAAGGACGACCAATAAACGAAAACAAAAAACTACCCTACTCTCTTTTCGTTTTATCGCTCTCTCCTTCTTTAGTACTCATTCCCACAGGTTTCAATAGACGAAACCACCCTCCAGTCGGTTTCTGGTGCTTTTCCGGTTGCGAGAGGAGACTGATGATGACGATGATGAAGAAGAAGACGAAGAAGGGGCAGAGCTTGGTCTCATGGTCGTCAATGAACAGTTCCCTTTCCTTAGGCTGTCTTCCTCGTCCATAAATATCTGCTTGCACCTACACTCCACGCTACAAAACGCTCTGTCTCCTCTACATAAATCAGGAAACAACAAGTTAAATGGATATATAACACAAAAATAGACGAAACCCATTAAAAACATGAGCCAAAACAAAACAAAAAACAAAAAGATCCCATCTATAGGTTGAAAATTAAAGTGCTTGAGCCTTCACGGGTTAAGATCTTCGTGCTTCGCAGAAAATAAAAGAACATGGCAGCAGCTTACTTGTACATGTATATATCCTTGGCAGGCAAGAGCTTTTGGCTGCAAAGAAAGCATTGTTGAAGAAAAGAAGGGACTGGGAAAGAAGAGTAAGAGGTAGAAGAAGAAAAAGGAGAAGGCTTGGTGATAATCATAGTCGCTTTGTTGATAACTTGTGGAGTTTTCTTGTTAACACCACTCTTCTGGGGCTCTAAGAGTACACTTAAACCTACCATATCTCATTATAACCCTCTATAATACCTCTCTCTGTCTGTGTAGAAGAAGACGCTTCCCTGGTTTATATGAAACAGTTGAAAATCAATAGGAATGAGAGAGAGAGAGGGAGAAGCAGTAATGGGTCATTGACAGCCGTGGAGGATTATTACTAAGAACTACGATTTGGCTTCTAGTACCTATTAAGGGCCACGTATCTGTTTATAGTTTCCATTTCATTTTTCTCCTTTTCTTTTTCTACTGCTCCGCTGCTTTCTTCTGCTCATTGTACTTGAACCACTTTTAATTTCTAATTCCCTTGAACCACTTCGTGGATGTTACACCTGGCTTATGTCTTATGTGAAATTGTTTGCTCTCAAGTAGTTAAATCTTAATATTATATACCATACTAGATTCAATCAATGGAGTAACGTTAGAAAAAAGAAAAGCTTACAATGCAATTCTAATGTTAAGTGTTGCATACATGAAAATGATTCAGATTGGTTTTTATATTATTACCAACGTAATCATGTTCTTTTTAAGTCGCCTATGAATTATCAATCAAGAAAAGCGGTAAACCACTAATATCTTAATCTAAACTCAATTAAGAAATTGTTGTCCTTTAGCCATAACTGTGTTGTTGAGCAGTATAAAATTTCTTAAACTATACTCAAGTATTGACTAGAGGACTTGAACAATCGGTAACTTCTAGGGATTTTGTATTTTGGGGTAAAAGTGATTTCATGATCACTTTATATTGCTCTCACTTTATTTACAGAAAACACAAATGGTATTTATACCATCACCGTCTGTGTAAAAAGAAAAAGAAAAAATAACACTAGCTACATATACAAAACGCAAACATCATTAACATCTACAATACCCTACATCTACAATAACATAAACTATGCAGTATAAATACAAAGTATTCTACAACTCCCCCTCAAGGTGGAGCTTGGTGCCAATCACACAAGTCTAACTTAGACAACAAAAAAGTAAAAGCAGGAGCAGACAAAGCCTTAGTGAACATATCGACCAATTGAAGCTTAGAAGGAATAGGTTGAGGAAGAATGAAGCCTTCTTTATACTTAACACGAACCAAATGACAATCAATTTTCAAATGCCTAGTCCACTCATGAAAAATAGGATTAGCAGTAATATGAACAGAAGCCAAATTGTTACACCACAACGAAATAGGAAAAGAAATGGAAAGCCGAAAATTAGCCAGCAAATAAGAAATCCATTGCAACTCACAAACCGTAGTAGAAAGACTAAGATATTCCGCCTCTGCAGAAGATTAAGAAACAGTAGATTGTTTCTTAGTTTTTCAAAAAACAAAGCATTACCTAAGAATACAAAAAAATCTGTCAAAGATCTTCGACTAAAAAGACATGCAGCCCAATCCGCATCACAATAAGCTTGTAAAGAATAAGGATTGTTATAAGGAAAGAATAAACTTGTAGACGGACTGCTTCAATTACTTGAGCACATGAATGGCAGTCATCCAATGTTGCTCAGTAGGAGCTTGAACAAATTGACTCAACTGCTGAGTCGCATGAGTGATGTCAGGCTAGGTAAAACCAAGATAAAGGAGATGCCAAACTAACCTCCGATATCTATCTGGATTCTCCAATAAGGGATAGCTAGCATCATCAAACCAACAGTGAGTAGATAAAGGAGTGGCTGCCCCTTTCGAACAAGTTAACCCTGCATCCTTGAGAATATCGAACACATGCTTTCGCTGATTCATATACAAGCCAGTAGATGACCTAGCATGTTCTAACCCAAGGAAATATTTGGCAGAGCCCATATCTTTAATAGTAAATTGTTCATGTAAAAATCGTTTGACTTGATTAATACATGCCTCTGTTGGACCCATGATCAACATATCATCAACATACACAATAAGAGCAATATAATCATTCCCTTCAGATTTAAGGAAGAGACACGAATCATGAGCAGATTGCACAAAATTTTGCTTACAAAGAGAAATAGTAAGCTCATGATTCCATTGTCGTGAGGCTTGCTTAAGGCCATATAAAGACCTCCTCAAACGACAAACTTGATTAGAAGCAGCCTTGGTATATCCTTGAGGAGGTAACATTTACAATTCCTCATCAATATACCCATGCAAAACGCATTATTTATATCCGATTGATGTAAAGGCCATCCTTTGGCAGCAGCGATAGTTATAAAAATTCTCACAGTAACCATTTTAGCAACTGGAGAAAAACACTCATTATAATCCACTCCTTCTATTTGATTATAGACCTTTGCCACCAACCTAGTCTTATATCTATCAACGGTCCTATCAGGATTGAGTTTAACTTTATAAACCCATTTAGAATCTATAACCTTCTTTCCCTTCGGCAAAACAGTCAAATCCTAAGTATGATTAGTATCAAAGGCTGCCAACTCATCCTCCATTGCATTCAACCAATTCAAATTATTTTTAGCTTGTTCAAAAGAACTAGGTTCTTTAATATTAAACACATTTGCTAAAAAGGAATGATAATCAGATGCAAGATAAGAAGAGAATACAAATGGATATGTAGGAGGTGTATGAGAATAAGTAGGCACAACTGGGACAACAATAGGAGCAATATTAGTAACGGATGCATGTGAAACAAAATCATCCAGCCAGTTAGGCCGTTGGGTCACACGAATACTCCTACGAATAGGAGCTAGACTTTGTGCTAGATTAGTGGAGCATGGAGTATCAGAGAAAGAGGGAGCTAAAACATCCAAAGAATCCACATCAATACGTTCAGCTGATGAGGATTCTTGAGACATAACAGACAGTAAAGCAGTTGGATTGGGCAAAGGAACTATTCCTAGAGCCAAGGAAATGGACTGAAAAGGAAAATTATTTTCATAGAAAACAACATCCTTAGAAATGAAAATATGATGGCTTTGTAAATCATAAAGTTTGCAGGCCTTTTGCCCTGAAGAATAACCAATAAAAACATATTTGAAAGCCCTAGGTGCAAACTTGTCTTTATGAGGAAAAGTGTTTGAAGCATAGCACAAATAACCAAAAGTTCTCAGGAAATTATAATCAGGCTCCTTATGGATAAGAATAGAATATGGAGACTTCCATTTCAAGATAAGAGTTAGAAACCTATTTATGATGTAGGTAGCAGTTAAAATCGAATCTCCCCAAAATTGTTTTGGTAAATGGGACTGAAACGTAAGTGCTCTAGTAGTTTGCAACAAATGCCTATGTTTTCTCTCAACAACTCCATTTTGTTATGGAGTATAAGGGGAAGTTTTCTGATGTATAATACCACAGTTGGCAAACATTTCCTGATAACTATGACTCAAAAATTCTTTCCCATTATTAGTTCTAACAACCTTAATTGTAGCATCAAATTGGTTTCGGATATGCTTGAGAAATTTTTCTAAGAAGGTTGAAGTCTGATTTTTGGGTTTGAGAAGGTAAGTCTAGGTTGTTCTAGAAAAATCATCCACTATGGTGAGAATATTGTGTGCTCCACTAATCGACCCTTGCTTATAAGGACCCCAAAGATTCATATACATCAGTCCAAAATATACAACTGTACTAATACTGCTCTTAGGAAAAGGAAGTCTAGTTTGTTTTGAAAGATGACATACATCACATGGTTGTTTAAAAAAATTCATATTATTGAAAGAATTTTGCAACTATTTCAGTACTTTGAGAGTGGGATGGCCCAATCTTTAGTGCCAAAAAACATTATCAACAACACTATGACAGTGTATTGGTTTATTTTTACTATTTCCTAATTGTGTGATGTAAGACAAAATGGTATTTTGATGAAAAGAAGATTTATCAAGAACATAAAGGCCGACAATTACCTTCCCAACTGCTAAGACCTCATTA
This sequence comes from Erythroxylum incrassatum, assembly GCA_026546855.1. Taxonomy (NCBI): domain Eukaryota; kingdom Viridiplantae; phylum Streptophyta; class Magnoliopsida; order Malpighiales; family Erythroxylaceae; genus Erythroxylum; species Erythroxylum incrassatum. The sequence goes on along the minus strand of JANVCL010000213.1, from coordinate 18,502,637 downwards.
GTCACAAGGTCATGTAGAACACAAAAGGCGGCATAAAAAGTGAATTTGGTAGGAGATTGACAAGCTAATTTGTTTACTGAAAGCAAATTATATTTGAAAGAAGGGATAAGAATATTCCCTATGAAATTACTGTCTTAATTGTGCCATCCGGTAGGTGAACAGGGGTATATTTGGCTATGGGAGTGGGTTTGTCAAACAAATCTATATTGTGGCACTTATGATTGGAAGCACCTGTGTATATTATCCAAGAACCACATTCAATTGAATTAACTGAACTAAAAGAATGATTGAAACTGCTACCTGCAAAGTCATTGTAATGTGAAAAGTTGATGACATCTTCTCCCTTGTCTTTTATTTGCATCTGCTTCCCTTGACTTTGCATAAAATTCATAATCCCTTGTTGAATCATTGCTGCCACATCTTGTCTCCAGGATGGTTCCTTTATATCTTTCTGTACGGAGTAATCCAAAGGTGATTCACTCAAATTTACCAACTCCTTACTCATATCTCCCCCCTTTTTTATCCTTGGAGCCCTTATACCAATCCAGATTCCCATGAATTTTGAAACAGATATCCCAAGTGTGTCTCCTGATTTTACAAAAATCACAATACATGTCATCCTTATTCACCTGTTTCTTGGAACTACCTCTACCAACTCCTTTCCCACTATTGCCACTAGAACCACGCACCAACATTACACCGCTCATATTATCAGCAAATGAAATATTCACCTCCTTATGTTTTTCAACCCTAAAAACCATTGAATAAGCCCTATCCACATGAGGCAAAGGATCCATTACAAGAATCTGACTCCTAATAGCATCATACTCCTCATTCAAACCTATCAGAAATTGTACCAATCTATCATTATCCCCAAATTCAATCAATTATTTAAGAGACCCACATGAACATTGCTTTAGGGCTCCACATGAACATTGTGGAATGGGAGCCAAGCAGTTCAATTCATCCCATAATCGTTTTAGTTTAGTAAAATACCTGGAGATAGATAATTCTCTTTGTGAAATTGAGTTGACCTCCCTCTTAAGCTAATACAGCAGTGGCCCATTGCACTCTCCATATCGCCTCTCTAGGTCTTTCCACAAATCCCTAGCTGAGCTTGTATACAAGAACGACTCGAGATATCCTTGGAGATGGCATTTAGTATCCACGATGTCACCATAAATTCCACCTGACACCATCAATCATAATCTGGTGAATCTTCCCTTGGCCTCTCACATTTTCCAGTGACAAAATCGAGCTTCAACTTTGCCCCTAATGCGATTCGCATCGCACGATTCCACAATAGATAATTATTCCCACTCAATGGAGTCATGACAAGCACCATTCCTGGATGATCCGAGTTCTGTAAGAACATCGGATTCTCCTCTCCAACCACACTTCCAAAGGAGGCTCTCAAACTAATGTCGTCGACCATGACTAACTTCGTGGATTTACCCAGAAATCTCTGATACCATGATCAATCTGTAAATTCTAGGGATTTTGTATTTTGAGGTAAAAGTGATTCGATGATCACTGTATATTGCTCTCACTTTATTTACAAAAAACACAGATGGTATTTATACCATCACCGTCTGTGTAAAAGGTAAAAAGAAAAAGAAAAAACGACACTAGCTACATATACAAAACGCAAACATCATTAACATCTATAGTACCCTACATCTACAATAACATAAACTATACAGTATAAATACAAAGTATTCTACAGGACTCGTCACAAACCCTAAACATATCCAAGGCAATATATCCACACATGCTCGAATGGGGAGGATAATGCATGAAACATTCAAAAGATTCATTGAGGTTGATCTTAATTGTTAACCTATAAGACAATTATGCATTTCTTGTAAAGTTATTTGACCATAGGTAAGGGCATACCTTACCAATATAAAGAATGCACATCGACTAAACTTGCGAATTTCATTTCATTTTCAGGCTTATCACCATTTTGTTTATTACGATCTAACTATAATTTCATTTTCAAGCTTTACTCTCGACTTCCAAGAAAGCAAAGAGGGGGTATGCAAGCCTAGATATGTTTTATCTTTGCTCTTAATGCATGAACTTCTACCTTTTTCAGATAAATAATGCTATAGGTAATGTTAGTTTCTACTTTTTTTAAAATTTTCTAAGAGTTTATACTGTAAAATTTACTAATTACCTTGTAATATAACCCATTGTGTCACAAACTATTTTATTTTAACCAAACATTAAAAATTATAATAGAAGATAGAACAAAATGATACTACACTCTAATTCATTATGTTAGATGTAGGAAATAATTCAATAAAAGCTCATATTTGAAATTCTAAATCTAAAAAAAACTAACTTATTGTTATCCAAATTTGTTAGATGTTAAAGTCGAATCATTATAATTTTATGGTAACTAACCATCTAATTTTAATTATTTTCTTTCATTAACCCTGTTTGTTTGTTTGGATAGACCATAGTTATCGAGATTTTATTTTATTACGCTTGATTAGTTGGTTGGAATTAATTAATACATTAAAGAAGAATTTTTGGCTTTATCCTCTCCTCATCAAAAATATCTTTAATACTTACCACTTCATTATTATCAACATTAAATTCATCATAATCTAAGTCCACTAACTCTCCACCAACATTAAAATCATGCAAGATGTTTAAAACCCCATTAATCCTTTATAAAATTATTATTCAACCCCGTCCTCTTTAGAATAGTCAAAATCATTTTTTTTATACTTCAACTTCCTTATCATATTTTAGATTTTTAGAGTTTGAAGATGATAATTGGTCATTGCTACACCCATATTTGTTTATATTGTTCAACTAGATGAACCGTATTTGCCTTAGCTTGCTCCATCATTTCAATTTGGTGGCTTGAAGTTGCCTTACTTTACTCATCTACTTCATCTTGGTGACTGAAGTTGCCTTTTTTTTTGGTAAACTCATTTTGTTAAGTTATCTTATAATATTGAGAATCCTAAACATGTTAGCTTAAGTTAGATTGTTGATTTTGCTTCAATTGATTACTTATTTCAATTAGTGCATCTTCTATAATTAAGACTTGGTTATTTTGAACAACTATATTAGCTCATAAGCAATCAAAGGATACTTCTCAAATTCTCATAAGCAATCAAAGGATACTTCTCAAATTCAACATAAATTTATAACATCTTCTTATTACCTTTTTTTATTACATTGCTTATAGTAATGACATGTTGATCATTCTCTAAAAGTCAATTTCATCCTTAAAAGACTTACATGAAAATTTATATGAAAGCTCTAATACTTATCTGTGCTTTTGTTTTCTCGTCGAATATGAAATCAATGAATGAGATTATGGCTACCTCAATCCTAAAATAATCCACACTACCCCTTTGTGCCTTATCTTTGAACTGAAATTAAGAACTCCATCATAATGATATTCAAATTAAGTTTTAGGTCTATTAACAATGTAAACATTGGCAATATTACAACAGAACTATATATCATTGATAAACATCATAAATCATAGCTAGCTATAGATGATATGGACTAACTATGTTTATCAAATCATTCAATCAAAGTTAAAGATAATTTAAAACTCAATATAAGCTAGATATGATATAAATTATCTTAAAACAAATATATATGATTTATGTATTTGGACTAATATCTTGTGATGTTATACATCTTTAACGAAACTTAAAGTTCATCTTACTAACCAATTGAAACATTAAGCATAGATGATTTTCATGTTAAATAAACTTTTATTTTGTATATCTTTAATAACAAAGGAATTACAAGAACAATCAAAGTTAATGATGATTTAACACTCAATATAAGCTACATTTGATATAAATTATTCTAAAATATATATGATTTATGTATTTAGAATAATATCTTGTGAAGCTATAAATGTTTTGATTAGAGGTTATCATCTTCACCCAAACTCAATGTCCAGCATATTAACCAATTGAAACATATAAGCATACATGATTTTCATGTTAAATAAACTTCTATTTTTTACATCATTAATATAAAAAAAGGAATTATAGCAACAATGTAGGTAATCAAATACTCCCATTTGAACAAGAAAGAAATTTCTATTATTTATACTTTTAATGGCTCGAAGAAGGAATTATGTCCTTTAATCTACCTCACCTAACTTTCTTTATGCTTCAAAATGCACTTCTCATCCTAGCAATTTTGACACAATCTTATATTATGGGATTGGAGCAACAATGGTAACAAATTTAGTAGGATAAATGCTTAGGGAATGGATTGTAAAGGAAAAAAATGATTTGGGCTTTCATTTACATCATTAGAGGTGTATGACATCGTGCTATTACAAAAACAAAACATTCAACTCACGAGTTTTGTTATGCCATGTGCATCTATTAGTAACAAAATGGAGAAATGAAGAATATATCATGCACTTATGGTACTTTAGGAGGTTGTATGTCATTATATAGTTATGTTGTGACAAAAATGTCCGCACAAGCCTCCAACTCAACGAATTTGAGTAGTTTGATCATCCTTTATTTGGACCTTTATCATCTAATTAATAATATAATCATTTATAATAATTAATGATATGATAATTTATAATTTAAAATTTGATTCCTTTAAGTTAGTAAGTAATATGTGCTTAATTGATTATGATCTATTCCATAACACTTCGAGTGTTTAATGATACGGAATGCTTAAGACATTCACTTTGGTTTTAGGTACAATTCGAAAGTGAAAGAGCTAAAGTGAGTCAAAACACTATAAAAAAGAAATAAACTAAAAATAAATAAATAAATATTTGAGCCTTTTTCTTGAGATTCACACTCACTTGTTTTCATAGAGTAAGAAGGAGAAGGATTACAGCAAGAGAAGGCTAGAAAATACATAAAATGAAGAGCATGAGGAATGAAGAGTGTAGAATATGGCTCATGGCCAGGCATGAAATTGTCATGGTCATAAGACACCTCTCACGATCATGAAAATTATGTCATGGGCTTGAGACATCTCTCATGGCCATGACACAACATGCATGAGCATGACACTTAATTCACGCCCAGGCAAGGTAGCTCCTAGCCATGAGAATTACAGTCATGGCTGTGAGAAATGACAGCTCACTTAAACCCTGAGTTTTTAGTATAAAAACATTGTTTTGTGATAATAGAACCTATGTTTCTTTTGGGGTTTTCGTTTTGGTAGCAAAGAGTATCCATTTTGAATAAGAGAAGGGGTAAAGCTCCATTCCTTCCGAGAACCATAGAGGGCTAGCTTTCTGACGCCAGTTTGGAGGTGATATCGACATCGAAGAACCCGATTAAGCATTTCTCTCATTATTTGTTGTTCTTTCTCTTAAGGATTGATTATGTTATCCTATGTTTAATGTTTGGGTATTGTGTAAGGATGATTGAATACTCTATTTGATTGCTTTTATATATGAACTCATTGCTAGAATTTGAATATAATCTGTAATTGTTATGTTGAGATTCATTGTTATATTGAGATTCATTTATGGCAACTAATAACTTTTAACCATTAGGGATAACATAACCTAGGTTAAATGACCCAAGCTTGTGTGGTTATTTCCTCGATTAATCTATTTTCCTAACTCATAATGTGACTGTCCAATTAATTCTAGACAGCTTGTTTTAGGTTAGTTGATAGTTAGGTCTAATTAATGAGCTCTTCTTAATTAAACACGACCCAAGTTGGAGTTAACAGAGCTTATTGTTAACCTATGATTAATAGTTGGTAGGAGAGGTATGAGAACAACAATTCAATGAAGTATGTTTAATTGTGTGTAGGACAAGAATGAACTGATGACCGGGTCCCTAATGTATTCATCACTTTTCATCATTTTTAATGTTTTCTTTAAATTTTTTTCATTAGTTTAGTTTTATTTTATTTTCTTATTTGAAAATGAACAACCCCCCTAATAAACCTAGATACTGATTCTTTTCATTTCAACAGTTTTACACATACTCTCTATGGAGTCGACCTAAACTCACCACTGCTCTAATTATAGGTCTAGTTATTTTGAGTAGTGTTATGATGCGCTACGTTAATTTTGGCGTCGTTTCCAAGGAATGCGATGAAGTTTTAGTTTTTTATTAGTGTTTTGTATATATTTGTTCATAATTAGTTTTTATATTTGTTTCATGATCTTTTTACTTTTTGTTTAGCATTTGTGTGTTAAAAAATTAAAATTACTATGTATGAAAGTAATTTTTCTATAACTCATACTCCTAATCTTATAGCCATGTTTGGAGTGATCATACAAACTTTAGTTATGGATGGGTTAATTAACATAATTACTTCCTTAATAGCATGTTGGACACATAAGAATTCTCGTATAGACAAGAAGCTTCTTGTCATGACTCAGGTACATCTTTGAAAGACTTGTTTAATATTATGAATGCTAACAATATTCAACTTCAATAGGGTATGCAATAGAGCGTAACAATAGTCCCAGGAGGATATGATGCAATTTTAGAAAAATATGATGCAATTCCACCAAGATACAATGTCTAGACTCCAGAATGTGGCAAACTAGGTGGGTCAGTTGGGAGAAGCTATCAACCGGCTAGCATCACGAAGTGACTCGAGGTGTACCTAAAGGGAATTATTATAGAAACCTTATAAAGTGAAGAGGAGCTTAAGAATCTTGAGAGAACTACTTAAGGAATTGCTTGTATTAAAGAAGTGGAGGAGCTCGAAGCAAAAAATGAAATATCATTTAGCTCAGAAGTAAATGTTGAGTCCTTTATTATTATTAATATGAACCCTTCACCTTTAAATAGTAGATGGAAGAAATTAAACGAGGAGGAAAAAGTTGAAGAGAAATTCGAGATACTCCAAGAGTGTGGGGACTCAACAAAGATTGAGATTTTGAAGATAAGGAAGATGTTGAATATTTATGGTCATCCACTGAGACCCTATCTTGAACAACCTCATGTGAAGAAAGCTCAAGATGTGACACCCAAGGATTACAATTTTGTCACGTTAAGAGAAAAAGGAGTCAAGCTAGTGACAATAAACAAAGGCACTTTTTGGGAGGCAACCCAAGGGAAGTTTATTTCTTTTCTATACATTTTCACATTTCTTTCTTATAAGAATGTATGTTTTTAAGTTTTTTTTTCTAACTTATTTTTAAGTTTTCAACAAAAAGAGAGAGAGAATCAAACAAACAAACAAATATTTTCTCATTTTTGGTTATGATTAGAGAGTGAATTGACTAGAAAAATTCATGGAAACCTAAACATGTACTTTCACTTTTATGGTAGGTCAATACGTATTATCTTTAGAAGAGTAATGACTAGTGATAGACACAAGCCAGTAAGATTTTGAGCCTTTATAGACTAACACATTCATATCAATCTCATTGTCTTTTGTTTGTTGTGACCTTTTATGGCATGCACATCTTGAGTTTGCTTTAATTTTCTATTAAAGACCACATTTTGATCATATGCATTAACATGGAAATGATATAGGCATTCTTTCTTTTTATAAACTACATTAGTCAAATAGCTTATCCCTTGATGTGAGTTTTCCCTTTGTTATGCCCCCTTAAGCTTTATTAGCCTTTCTTTTTGTGCTAACCACATTACATGCTTTAAACCTAATGAAATGTCCTATCCAAGCCTTAAAGCTAATGAAGCATTTTTTGATTGTTAATGATTGTGGATGTACAAGAGTATAAGTCTGGGGGTGTGCATATGGTGGGATGGTTATAATAATTGGGATGTTATTTTATGTCTTATCAATGAAATTCCCATGTTGATGTAGCTTCTTTCAATTTTTAAATACAAAAGACAAAGAAAGAAAAAGAGAAAAGAAAAAGAAAAGAAAAGAAAAAATGTTTAAATAAAAGTATTTAGGAGGAAAGACAATTGTTTTGCAAAGTTATTTATTATTAATGTCTCCTCCTAAAGTTGTATGGAATGGGTAATTTGACTATAATGCATATGTGGTAGATGTGGCATTGAAAGATCACTCCTTGTAGTTTCAATGTATTGTCATCAATTGTATAAGTGATTCCTTCTAGTTGGTTATGCTTCATGTGGTTTATGGTGTGAGAGTTTGAATTTAAGCTAGGAAACATAGTTTTTGCATTCATCTTAATTAAAGGACACAATTATAAGTGAATGTTGGTTTTTGTGATTAATGGTACATTGAGTGTTTTCTTTGTTGCACTAGCTTTGATGGCTTTTATGCTATTTTACCCAAATACATCTCACCTTACTCTTGCTTACATCACAACCTTTAAAAGTCCTTTGATTCATGATTATGCATATGAACTGATAGTTGTAGCTTAAATGATGTTTTAATAGGCGTTTTATTATGTTGTTAATTAATTGATTCATGCATGTTTAGGTTTAGAATTGTATTAGTTGGTTAGATATTTATGTTCTGAGTGTTATGTGGGTTAGAGCATGCTATTGAGCTTTAATTTTGTCTGTTTGAAGTGCTTTGATGTATTTGTTAATGTTTGAGATCAGATATCAAACAACAGAAAAGATTTGGAAGAAGCCCAATGGAGGACCCAGGGCCATAATCGTAATAGAGACTCTTCCAGCAGGCCACGATCATGGCTTGGGGGGCCACAATCTTGACAGTGATCTTTCAACAAGCCACAATCTTGGCCTATGTGAGGATAGACGCGAACCTACTTCTCGAACTTAATTTTGCACATGTTATTTTAGACTTTTAGGCTCAGGTAAAACCTAGTTTTTACCCAAATTAGTAAAAGAATACGTAAGAGAAGCAAAATGACCTAGAAAAGAAAACCTCCTTTTGCCACTTTGGGAAAAAAGCGATGGAAGAGGAAGAAAGAAGAGAGAGACGAAGAGAAAGAAGAAGATGGAGCTTCAGCTGCTTCAACCTCTAATCCTCCAAGTTATCTTTTCTTCTTTTCATCTTTTAATTCGTTCATTTGATATATGAGATGGAATTGATGATGATGAACCTTGGGTTAAGGATGTGCTAACTTCTTTTAGGGGTTTATAATTGATTTAATTTCAATCTAGTTGCTTTTAATGTTAATGATGTTGGGTGTTGTAATTATTTGTTGTAATTGCATGTTTCAGTAATAAATCAAGAGAGTGAATCAAATGTAAAATGATTAGGTTGGTTAATGAGAGTTAAACGATCTAATAGATCACGTAAATAATCAAATAAGTAATTATACTGCGAGAGATATCGTGTGAGGACTCGATTGTTTATTAGAATGCCTAAGAACTAGGTTGTGGGTTATTTGTTAATTGAGAGATTACTTATTCAATAACTCAATTTAATTAGGGTTTATAATTTAGGGCTTAGTGATTATAACTCGAAAGAGGCTAATCTACCCTTCGAAAGTCTATGACTGACATCACATTAACACAAAAGTGACTAAGTTAGCATTGATGATAAGATAAATCCCCTTTCTCATAACTTGTTAATCTTCCTTGATTGAATTTCAATTGTCAATTGGTGGTGCTTAAATTTGATTTCTTATATTAATTTAGAATTCTCATTTCAATCACTTCATATTCGATTGTTTACTTTTTTGTTTAGTTTTATTTCCATTTTACTTACACTTTTAGGTCTTACACAAATTAGGACTCAAATAGTTCTCTAATTCCTCGTGGGATTGACAACTCATATACTATGCTACGACCTATGTGCTTACGAAAATATTGAGGGCTTTATAAGATGAACCTTAGTGGTGGAGAAATGAAATGATTTGCAAAGTTATAGAATGTCACGATCATGAATGGTGTTTAAACATACTCGTGGATCTATCTTATTTAAACACATTTTATCCAAGCTTACCTCTAGATTGCTTAGTTTCTAAAGGTGATGAATGATGATTGATCATAAGTAGAAGCATTGAATGATGAATTGTTGCATGATTTTTGAAAATTATTCTTCTTTACTTATGACTATATATTCTTGAAACATATAGGAAATGAGTAAATGTTTTTGAGTCTATGATTTTGATTATGATGTTTTGCCCGAGGACAGTCAAAAGCTAAATGTGGGGGAAATTAATATGTGCTTAATTGATTGTGCATTTACTCTATAACACTTAGTGTTTAATGATATGAAACGCTTAAGACATTCACTTTAGTTCATATTTGGTTTTAGGTACAATTTAGAAGTAAAAGAGCTAAAGTAAGTCGAAAGCACCATATTTGAGTGGTCATCTTGAGATTCACACTCAATTGTCTTCATGGAGCAAGAAGGAGAAGGATTAGAGTAAAAGAAGACAAGAAAATACATAAAATGAAGAGCATGAAGAATAAAAAGGTAGAACATGGCTCACGCAAATGCATGAAATTGTCATGGGCGTGAGACATCTCTCACGCCCATGACACAACTTGCATAGGCATGATGTTGGGTCCGCAACGAATTATGTCTTAACTAACATCGCTTCAATTTTTTTCAATCATTATTATTCTTCATTTCAGTTTCCTATTTTGAAATCATGTATTCCATAACTTCAACTCATTTATTTCTTCAAATTCTAATCATAACCATCAATTCG
>JANVCL010000213.1:18450603-18461407 GCA_026546855.1 Erythroxylum incrassatum | reverse complement strand
ATCATTTAATATTTAGTTGGTTACGTAAATTTATAAATTGAGTCATTTATGTTTCATACAAATATGTAAACTTAAGTTTATTGTTAATTTATTGAGGCCTTTTTTTTAATTTCACCTCGGAACTATAAAACTATAGGAACGACCCTGTATAATAGAGAACAGTTTCTCCACATCTTTCACAACTTTTGTGCTAAGAAAAAGGGGGGAACCTTATGTGAAGTACTTAACAACAATTGTCTAACCATCAACTTTATAACTCTGCCAAGAATTTGAGAACTGAGTACATAAGATTAGTAAAGCTTAAAAATTCTGAATTTGCAGTTGTTGTGCTTTAGCCAGAAAACGAAGCAATGAGAAATTGAGAATTGAGAAAAGAAGAAGGTAAAGCGTAAAGAGTAAAGCGAGAATGGTTGAGTAATTTTGATTTATGCAATTATATTAAACTGATTAGTTCAGTGACAAACCGTCCGGTTTACTAAAATAATGTCTGGTTCATTAATAAACCGACCAGTTTTTATATAAACAGGATGTAAAATAAAACTGAACTGGACAATCAGTCGGTTCATACCATTTTTAGTCTAATCAATTTATCCGGTCTAGTTTTTAAAACATTGAAAATAACGTAATATTCTTCCCAATAACTTTAAGATAAATCTTATAATGGTCACTTATGTACTTTTATATAGTTTGTATTATATTTAATGACTACCATTTGAGTTACCTTTAATTAAAATATTATATAAATAGCATTAATACATAGCATTCGGAAATCTCAATTCAAATGATTTGAAAATCTCAATTCAATTTCTTACTTATGTACTCATTATAAAGAGAATTATAACTTTATTTTTTTACCACACTAAATTCAATCTAGTTGTAGAATATTGTAAACTAATATTGTTAAGTACGAACTCTTTCGTAATACGTCAGATGAATTAGTAGAGATGAAAACGTTAGTACTCATATTATTGTAGGAAAGAAATTATATACCTAACGTCAACTATGAGGAACAGAAAGTGGTGGATAACAAGTGAAAACCGATCACTTGTTACTTTAATCCTTCTTTTTTTTGTGTTAACTAATATCATCCAATGAGTGGCCACCGAATCTTGAGCATGCACCTAATGACAGTATCCAGTAGTTGGTCTACAACCACAACAAATCAGATTATAAATGATAAGTGATCTTGTTTTTGACTTTTGGAAATCAAAAGTAGCTAAATTTCCATTCTGTAGCTTCATAAATGCTGAATCCTAGGTTCTGTTTCGTGAATATGCTAGTTGGTGTCCCACAGCTCTCAACTCTGAAGTCAAGTTCATAGGCGTATAAAAAAGAAGACGCCTCACCCTGCATTTTTGGCTCCATTGAAAAGGTCATATGCCTGTGCAAAGCAATTGATTGAGAGGCTTATTTATGGTAATCATCTTTTCTATTGATGGGGCTGTTACAAACACACTTAAAATGCACTCTAACTTCTTTGGTGAACTGGTTACGGCTGAGGGTGCTTAAAATGGATTGGAATTTACCATTGTGAGAGACCTCTCAACTGAATTGGACCTGGGATGGATTTTATTCCCAGTATACTCAGGCAACATACCCGTCTCTTATTTATCAAACATATCCAGAAGAAGTTGACTATTTAAAAGTTTTTAAGTTTAACTATCCTTTAATTAGATAGAACATTCATCCTCAGAAAGGTCAAAAAGAACTTAAAGCAAAAACTTGACAGAGTTATGACTATTAGGAATCTTTTTCTTAGGCTAATCAAGAATTTTTGGAAAAGAATTGTTATCCATTTTAATGACAAAACGATAAAGAGTGAGGTGAAAAGCAAATTTTTCAATACCTCTTTTTACAGCAAGAATCCCCTTAAAAGTATACCCAGGGTGCTTAGAAATGTTAGTTTAATTACCTTTAACTTGATTTCAGGTGTATATAGCTGGTGCTTAGAGTGATATTCCTGTTGGCTCTTCTCTGTTCCCTTTCTTTCAGGCTCTACTAAGACGAGAGCCACTCCCAAAAAAAGAAACCCATAGCTTTATAAACTAACGTGAGACCAACATCTTTTAAAAATACTAAATAACTAATGGTATTTTAACATTATTAGTGGTTAGAAGTCAATTTAAACATCTTCCAAGCGAGTTCAATTTGAATGTTTTGAAAATATTAAAATTTATTTGAACACCTTAAAATATTATGTTCTATTTTAGACGCAAATATAAATATTAGGGCTCATTTTGCTCTTATAGCCTTTCTTTGGTGGTTGGTAGATGTCACGTGGTTTAGTGTATAAGAACATGTCTTGCAATAACTTGGGGTTTTCATGTGTATTGCATTAGGGATACATGTGACTAGATTGAGAATTAAAGAGAAAGCTATTATGTTATATGCCCACTTGACTGATATTCACATATAAACTAGCTTTAGCATAGAATGAAATAGTTTCTGCTCGATTTGTAAAACAAAAGAAGGAAATAGTTCTCTCCATATCAATCTAATTGTATTTTTTTCCAAGGAAACAATTACACTGAACGTAAGGGACAAGGGATCTAGTAAGACATTAAAGTACTCATAGTTTGAACTAACTGCCGTCCTGCAAAACAACCAACAGCCGAGAATCGCCAATCTACTTTTTCTTTTTCAAGATCTGACTTGTCTAGAAGACGAGGAATAGAACCCTTGACTCAATCTGAACAATCTTTCCTGAAAATCTCTGCATTTCAGTTTTCAAAAGCAACTGTTTTGAAAAATGCACCCTACGTACCCTCTTCACATACGACAGTTTGGTCTCCATGTGCAAATGAGTCACTCTTGCCAACCAAGTGTTGGGCCTTTAACGACTCTCTTTCCCAATCTGTCTTGTAAACCACTACGAGGATTGAGACAACACATGTAATTTGAGCAGTAAGGAGACCATAACAAAGACCCAAAAATCCTAGTTTCCAAACAAAGGCTAAGACTATGGCCACTGGTGCGCCCACCAAGTAAAATGAGTAAAAGTTGATCCCTGCCCCAATACTGGGTCTAGCACTTCCTCTTAGAATACCACAACTTGTTGTTTGGGGGCAGTTTGCTAGCTCACACACCCCAATAATTGGCAGCACAATCATTGTTAGCTCAAGAACATCCCTATCTTCTGTGAAAACTTTAACCCATGGTTCTCTTCCTAAGGTAGTCCACAACAATCCAAATAACGAGGTCACTAGAGCTATTCCTATGGCAACCACGGTTGCCAAACGTGCCTTTACTGGTCTGCCAGCTCCAAGCTCATTTCCCACTCGTGTAGATACTGAGGCACTAAGTGATGTTGGTAAGGTGTACATAAGTGAAGTTGTTTGAATCACTATAGCAGACGCTGCTAGAGCAACTCTTGGTTTATCCAAGTAACCCGCAAGAATTGTCATAAACTCGTACCACCACCACTCTAAGCATACAGCTACACTGCTTGGTATGGCCAATCTAACCAAGACCCTCCATTCTCCTCCTAATGAACTTGCTGAAGATGGTAATAGTGGCTGTGGTGATGTACTCAAAGTTTGTTCAGGCGTGCGAGCAAAGTATATGTAACATAGAAGAAATGAAAGGGTGTTAAAATTGGAGATAAAATTTGAGATTGCTATTCCAGCAACTCCAAGGGAGAGAGTGAAAGCCAAGAATATGGTGATAGGGAGATGAAGAAGTGCAGAGAAAAAAGTACACCACATTAATGGCCATGTGGTCCCTTTGCTGCGTAAATATATGCGTAGAGGGTGTAGCAGGCTATTAACAATAAGGTCAGGAATGGCAAAGAGACAGTACAGGCTTGCAACTTGAGTTATATCAGGGTCTTGATGGAGACTAAGCATGAGAGGTTTGAGGTTGACCCATAGAAAGCCAATTGGTACTGAAGCAAACAGTAGCATGATCATTGTTCTTCGCAGAGTACGAGATGCTAAGTACATGTTTCTTGAACCGAAAGCTTGGCTACATAGAGGCTCCATGCCCGTGGCCAGACCTGAAAGGACCGAGTATCCAGTGATGTTGGTGAAACCAATAGCTAAAGCACCACCGGCAAGCTCGAGACTTCCAATCCTTCCCATGCAGACAACTAGGACCATGTTTTTAAGATAACTTACCAATCCCATGGTCGTTATGGGGAAGCTTATGTCGGCCATTTTCTTTAGCTCCTCCACAAGCTATTCAATTAAAGAAAACACAAAATGAGAAAGCAAGAAGTGAAGGAAAAAAAAAAAAAAACAGAGTTGGAATGATAAATCATGTAGTGTGGAGAAGATATTTTTAATTGTGTTTTCAAGATTTTGTACCTCTGGCATTGTCGGGTACGTGCGGGAACTGTCTGCTGCGACCATCTTTTGATTTCTTATTTACCTGATGAGCATCCTTTACTTCTTCCCTTCTGTTTTGAGAGATAGAGCAACAAACTTTTGGTCCTTAGATTTATAGAGAACTTAACGATGGTGGGTAGGGACAGATTCGGAGAGAGTTACTAAACTGATATTGATGAGCAATCAACTTTATAACATGTAAAAGTGGACAGTTTGGTTCGATCTATAACACTATCAAAAAAAGTGAAGTACGTAGAAAAAGATCCCTCAAAACCCCACGTTTTAACCGTGTGATATATACTGAATCTGTGACCCTCACCCTAGTGTTTCAATATCAGACTTTGTCATTTTCCAAGATATAACCCAGCATATCCACTTTCCCTAGTAAGATCAAGATGATCCGCAATTACCTGAATGTGTCTACACGTGAGGAAATAAATTCGACCACCTTCATCATCAATGGCCTATAGTGATTATCAAATTCCAACTTTCATTGCATATTCCATCTTTGAAATGTATTTACCATTATCTAGGATTAGTCCTGGCTACGAATTTCGCATACGAAGACAGGAAAAACTGGGAAATTATGTGCCTGTATGTTTGCCTCAAACTTTGGAGATATTTAACGAGACAGTTATCGAGATTCCTAGATACTTAGGGAATCTTGATAATATAACTCAGAAAAATGTTAGTTCAGAGTCACCCTTTTACACGTATGTTATGTTGGAATAATTTTTAATTAATTTTGAGCTTATAATATATATATATATATATAAAGGTTGAGCCAAATTAAAGTGATCTAATTAAAAGCATCTAATAGGGTATGAACCAATTTTATATGTGTAGAGACCAAGATAATAATTTCTAATTTGATGATGAGCTAAATTAGAAATGTTAAACTCATTAGGTTTAGGGTTTTACTAGTATAAAAATATAGTTATGGTCCTCAAATTAGAAGTCAAACTATTAGGTTTTCTCTTGGTATTCCCATCAATAGTGAAAATCACAAAACAAGAGCCAACATACCAATTTGGAAAAACTATATGCACACTGGTGATAATCAATATGTGACAATTATCAAGTTTTCTATATAAAAAATAAGTCGGCCTAAAGAAAGTTTATTGATAGAAATGATTTATTTTTAATTTCTGATTACTATACAAAGAGTACCACTTATAAATTAATATTTCTGTCTAAAGATTAAATATTAATCTTGTATTTGGTATCTTGTGAAGAGAATTTGCCATAAATTGAGATTGAATTTGACTGAGTATTATCAAGTTAACAATGTGAGCATATTTTATTTTATTTAATTCAATTAGTTCTTCTGTTGCTAATACACTACAATAAAATTGTAAATTGCTAACGGAAAAAAATTCGTAGTAAATTAGCGACAGAAATTAATTTCCGTAAGTAAATTTGTCAGAAAAAAGGTATTTTGCGACAAAAAATTTTGTCGTTAAAAGAGGAGGGAATATTACAGCCAAACTTTATTGACAGAATAGTAAAAGTCATCGTAAAAATAGACGTTAATGGTTCTCAGTAAAAATTGCGTACGAAATTTAACAATTGAAAAAAAAATTGTAGGAAAATTTCCTACAGAAATATCATTCCATATGAAAATTTCCTACGGAAATATCTTAACATATGAAATAAAATATGGTCAATTGGTTATCTTTTGATTTTTCAATAATTCAATCACATATGAACTAATTAGTTTCATTTAAAAGGAAAAGAAGGCATTAATTGGCAAAATAATTAAAAGTTCATTCAACAAGAATATTTTCTCTTTTTCATTAACAAAAAAAAACACCAAAGTTATTTATCTTGTGTTAATTGTTTCTCTCTCAATTCTTTAAGAAATAATATGAGAAGCAAACTGACTTTATTAAAAGTTAATACGACCAAGCTCTAAGTGTCAACATATTATTCCTCGATTTCCTTAGATTTGAAGACTTTGTGCGAAGTGTAGTGGTCAAAGAACTCTCATAACCACTACATTCAATTCTATATTATTTATGAAAGTAATGATTGGGCTCAAGATATTTTTTGCCTACCCAATCTTGCTCCTTTGTGACCATCAAGACTTAACTATCCTATAATTGGGCATTATGAGACCAGGCAATGAAGACAATCATGTAGAAGACATGTTCTAGCTCCATTATGATTCACGAGTGTAGAACAACTATCATGGTTGGGTATAGAATAAGCTAAAGTATATTGATTAAATGTGTCAATTATTGACTAGGATATATAGTGAGAACTGTATCCCATCTGGCATGGACGCTACACAATTTCATAGAACATATAAACTGACTGTGCTAAAAAAAACAGCATTTCCTATTTCCTATTTCATCATTTTATATTTACTTTTAAGACATGACAACCTAAGTTTTCTCCTACATTAACCTGCTTTGACGCAACCAGAAGAAAACACAGACCAGGCAACCAACAATTAGAGAGGGCCACTTAAGACAAAGGAGGCATCAAAATGTCAACTGGTTTATCTGCAAATTTTGTGGGATCTGACACGATGCTTTTAGACTGAGATGATGAGATCTATTAAGTGATTAGCCAATTACTGAGACACCAAAGATTCTGAGGCATTTGCATGAGAGAATTCAAAACATAAAAATTGACTTTTCCCACGGATCGACGATGAGTGAAAATTGTTACCCGATGTATAGATCTGAACACCAACAGGACATAGTTGATGAAAAACCATAGCACATGTGACCATTGGACATATCTATGTAAATATATAGAAACATGTTAACCCTGGAGCGTTTGGTTGCATGTGGTTAGTGTCATCACTTAATATATCATGTCTATTTAGTATATTGTATATTATTTAGGAGTGAAATTAATGTAATTCATGTTACTTCTTATAAGCGACCATTTCATCACAATAGCTTAAGCTATTGTGTGAGGCCAACTTAATTGGTTTTATATATTCACTAACACACCTCCTCAAGTGAAAGCCCTTTAGGCTTGAAACTTATACAAGCCTACTTTACCTTGTGCGGAATAATAGGTGGGTGGTAGGATTTGAACTCACGACCACTTGGTTACAAAGGCTCTGATACCATGTTAAGTGACCGTTTCACCACAATAGCTTAAGCTGTTATGTGAGGCCAACTTAATTGGGTTTATATATTCACTAACACCCTTCATCAATTGGATTAAGGTATAAGTTCTTTTGTATATTATTGATGACTTATCTTATTAATAGTCATGTTTTAGTAGAAAAATAAACAGGAGAAAGGTAAGAACTAAGAAGTGTTTATCCAATTAATAAATCCAAAAGGTATGCTATTTTGGGCCAAAATATGAAAAGAGATACACAAGAAAAATAAAAGAAGATCAAAATTTGAAACAAAAAAGAGAGAAGAGCTTTAAAATTGTAGTTTGATTTTTCTTGTGTATTGATAAAAATGTATACAAAATAATAAGTAATTAAACTAATCACCCTTAAAATAAATTTTGAAAAATATAGTCTTCCAAGGCACCTTTTTCCTAACATTTAACGTAATCAATAAATTGTGTCCCCTTTGAATAATTTTTTTCCATTGATATAGAACTAACAGGATCTCCCTTTGGAACAAGTTAAGCTTCAATCATTGTACAGTAGTGTGTGGAAGTTCTTTATATCAATTGTAAATAGTCATTTTAAATAAATATCTCAATTATTTACCTAATCTTAAATATTAATTGAAATGTATTATATGGATAGCAATAATTTCATAACTTCATATTCCTTAATCTTTTTTATATAAGTTACGAAACGATGCTTATCAATCCTTTCTATTTTTATATTTTAAAACTACACAAATCTTTATGAACAAAGTGGGAATTTAACTATTTACTCCTAAAATTATGTGTTAGTAAGTTAAAGGTTATAATCATTTGTCAAAATTCTAAATATTGGAAGTTTTGTATTTGATTTAGCAAAAATTACTATTAAATTAAGAATCAAAAATTATTTTTCTAAATCTATGTGGGAAATTTTAAATAAACTAATATATCTTATTCTCAAATATAATATATGACCAAATATTTTAGAAATTGAACTATTCATCCAACTTCGTAGAATTAAACAATTGACTACTTATCAAAAGTACTAGTAAGAAAAAAGAACATTAAATTCTAATAATAATGAATTTCTTGAAATTGTATTTGAAATAAAAAATTAAAATGTTTGATATCAACTGAATTTAGATTTGTATTAGCCTTATTAAGCTTAAAATGTCATTCCATCTTAAATTTTATAGCAATAATTAATTTTAGAAACTATTGATTATAGTTATAATTGCATAGTTAATTTGATTTCAAATATTTAAGGTAACAATCTATCTATGTAGAATCTACTTCAAATATTTATTAGTGATTATAATTATATGAAACTTTGAGACCATCTAAGCTAAATCTCTTGATACATAAACCTTGCAAATTAAACTAACTATTAACAATAATTAAGCTATTTTCTAGTTAAAATATTTCTCATAGCATGAAATATTCACCTATTAAATGGTATGCTGCATTGGATTTATTAGAAGTACAACATTTTAAATAAAATGAAAGCTTTGAAAAGAACTCAATTGAATTTTATAGATATGAAGTGCTTGATTAAAATAAACATGCTATGTTTATTATTATTTTTAGGTACTTTAATGTTTAATAGTAAATTTTATAAAGTTTTAAATTAAAAAAGAAGAAATTGAAATGCTTGAGTTTATTTAGTTTGGTGATGAGGTGGTGTGAAAGTTATGTTCTCCTTATCTTGATTAATTCACTTCCCTATCTCCTTCTCTTAAACCTATTAAAAAGATATTATAGTTGACTTTAGCAATTCTTTGTTGGTGATAAGTCTCCACTTAATTTCTTTCCTATCTTTGCTCATTTTATCTTTACAAAGCTAAATTAGCAAAATTTCATGTTTAAATAGTATTTTTTGTTTGTTTGTTACAGTTTCCTTTTCAAGAATTCATATGTACCTATAGTTCTAATCAGAATGATAAAGAAAGGAAAAGGTATTAATGAGTATAAGTTAAAATGTAATAATATGTTATCAAGTATAAAGAATGTGTTTTATACTAGTTATAAAAATTCATTATTTTGTAAATAAGTTATTCAAAAAGCTAAAAAACTTAGACAATAGGAGCTCTCCTCCAGTCTTCCCTTTAATAGTGTCTTAGTAAGTTAGTATACTTCTCCTAACTCTCTCTCTCTCTCTCTTCCTTTTTATTCCTTGGAATCTTTTCTTTTTATTTATTTCCTTGGTCTCTCTCTTCTCTTTTCTCCTCTCTCCTTTGTTTGGTTGTCACTTTCTCTTCTATAGTTTCTTTTGCGCCCCTTTTTAGCTTCTTTTCTTCTTTAACTTCTTTTCTTGATTCTTATTATAAGCTTCTTTTTGTATCTCCTCCCTTATCTTCAGACCTCACCTTCATTCCTTTCTTACATCCTCTATCCTTGGCTTTTCTAACCTTTTCTTATCTAGAGTTGTGGGTGATGAGAGTCCTCTCCATTATTTGTGCATTTTACTTGTTGAATGCAAAACATACTACTAGTCTTATGCTCAAAGCTGCAGGTATACAGGTCATACTTATAGTTAAAAGCAGATATCGATCCTACAAGGATTGTGCTTAGGTTTGAATATTTTTAAAAATTGGATAATATGGTTTGGGACATGCTAGTTTCCTATGGTGTGTCCTTCTTAGAGTTATTTATTTAATAAACATACAGTAAGTTATGATTGTGTTCCCATTCATGTTCCTCATAACTTTTAGAAAATCTCAAACATAAAAGTTTTAGAGCTTTTCCTAAACTTTCATATAATCTTCAACCATCTTAATTAGATTTTGGATGAGAAAGTTATTTCTAATTTAAAAAGTATTATATAAATTGTGTATTTGATTAACAAAGCTTAATTTATTTTTGTTTATAATTAATAATATTTTGCTTTACCTTAACAAATTAATCAACCATAAATTTATTAATTTTAAATGATTATTTTATATTAAACTAAAATTTTATTAGATATATACAAAACTAAATTAAGTCTTACTTGTTTGACATCTAATTTAAACAATGCTTCTTAATTTAGGAATAACTTCCCCATCCAAACTCTAATTAAGATGCTATGAAAAGCTTAAGTTGTGTCTAATTTTTTCTTTAATTTTTATAGAAAAGAAATGAAGAACATAGTCTAAGTGATGCAGATGTCTCAGGGCATGTCCTTTGTAAAGTTGTTTATTAAATAAACTGTAACACCCCACTCCCGCATGACCCGAACCCGACATCGATGGTGATATCTGAGTCCGTGCCCCGCGAGAGTGGCGTGCTACAACACTTAGTTCGTCAAAAACTCAGTATAAACTTTTTTTTAAGCATACGTGAAAATCGATAATCGTAACTTTGGGCCCACTTTTATTCAGAAACATTTTCATTTATAGTAGTTGCCAATTTTGTTTTTCACATAC
>JANVCL010000213.1:18394561-18408376 GCA_026546855.1 Erythroxylum incrassatum | reverse complement strand
GAAATGGAATTGGCTTTGAAGCCCTTCATGAGAAGTGTAGTACTGTGTTTGATCTTTTCATAGGTATAAAGTATGCAATTTTTTGACATTTGTGCAAGGAGATATACTGTTTTGAACATTACTGTCCAGATTGGGTCAATTCAGTGGGCAGATTCTTGATTGAATTATTTTGACCTATTTAGAAATTGAACTGAGATATATGTTGTTCATGAAAGTTGTAGGTATTGTTTTGATCTTTCCATTGGTATTTATTGTGCAATTTTTGACTAAAGAAATGGACAGTTATTGAATTTACAAAGTACTGTACTGTTTTGAGAGGCATTGACTGGGCAGTAGCTTTGACTGAATTCTTGACACCCTTAGGGGTGAAATTGATTTTTGTGTTCTACATGAACCTTATAGAGGGTTTCAAGATCTTTCCAATGACATAGGGTTTGTAATTTTCTGATTTGTATGGAAAGAGTTATTGAATTTTGAAATTCGAAAATTGGAAAGGGAAGAAAAAGGGAAGGGACTCGCGACAGCGAGGGATCTCGCGATCGCGAGATGACCTTTTTGACGGCTCGCGAGTGCGAGCCGTCGCAACTGCGAGTTGATGGTTTGAGTTACGGCTCGCGGGCGCGAGCCGGTCGCGACCGCGAATGGCTCAGATAAAGGTGTGGCTTGCGATCGCGAGCGGCTTCGGTGAAGCCGCACTCGCGAGTGCGAGATGGGATTTTTCTTTTTATTTATTTAATTGATTTTGAGCTTCTTTTGCTCATATCTTGTCCGCCGGACGTCCGATTGACCTAATTCTTGAGGCATCGGATTCATATCATATTGAATTTCATTTTATCAGAATTTGAAAATTTTTGAACGGAAAATTGACGTGGGTCCGAGTAATGGTTTTTGGCCACTGTTTTATTGATTTTTGGATCTATAGAGGTCCGAATTGAGTACCGTCAATGCCGATAGATTTTTAATTTTTATACGGATTTTTATGATGAAAAATATTGGATTAAGGCCGGGAATATCATGAACATGCATTGTGCACCTTCTAAGTGTTACATGTGCATTGAAATAGTTCTGATTGAGCATTTAATAATATTTTTATACTGTAACTGTTATAGAGACACATTTGGAGCGTCGATCCATCGACGGTACTGCGACTTCCAGGTATTAGCTCGGAAGTACAGGTGAGTGACTGAGATGGCTTTCACTCAATTATTATATGTTCACTGTGGAGAATAATGGAGGGATTAGGGTTGTGATTGTTTATGACTTGATTCCGGACAGGTGGTCCGATGAATTAGGAGAACTGACATAGAAGTGTATCTGGTTATGATTCTGTGAACTGAATTCCTTTTACTGTATGAAATTGTGATACACGAATGGCTTGTACTGTTACTGCTTAATTGTGATATACGGTGATAAATTGCTTGAAGTGTTCTGGATGTGCACATTGTGCATTGCTTGCTACACTGTACCATATTTCGTTGCCTCTACTAGGGCAGACTGTTTATACTGACTGTTAAATTGAGCATATGAATTGCATACATCAATGCATAAACTGATAATAACAACAGTTGTGACCAGAGTCGCCACTGTTACTGATACTGATACTGAAAAAGAGCCTCGAGCTCAAAGGGAGTCCTACTCCCTACACGCTAAGCGTCCACTGAATACTATTCACTATTTATGCGCTCGGTCACAACACTATAATAAAAGGGGAAAGTGCCACATGTGCATTGTATACATACTGGACTGATTAACTGAATACCTGAAATGTCTTTTTGCTGTATATAATGATATGATACTGCTAACTGTATTATTTATGTGACTGTGTTATTATTATTACTGTAAATTGTTTGTGTGATGCATGAATTGGGTCAACCATCGATGATGGTTCCTCACTGAGTTCGCAAAAACTCACCAAAATTTTGCATCTATTTTTCAGGTCTTGAAGAATACCCCGTTTGACACGGGAGTATATCTACTGTAGGCAAGTGAAGGATAGAGGTCGGGATCAGTTCGTGTCTGCATTAGTGTCTCATAAACTTGTATTCCAAGAATACTCTGTATTTTATAATGAGCCCATTTTGGTTATGGCTTTTTGTTTATTAAATGATTGTAAATTATTGTTGAATGCTTGTAATAACTGAAAATGATTGTATTAACTGAACATGCTTCCTTTTAACGTGGGCTCAAATTGTTTACTATTTTTCGCGCACATGAGAGTAATGAAAAAGCAAATGGCTCAGATTGAATGAATGTTTTAAAAAAATCATATACTGAGTTTTGACCGACTGATGTAGTACGCCACCCTCACGGGGCACAGACTCGAGTATCGCCAACGATATCGGGTTTGGGTCACGCGGGAGCGGGGTGTTACATCAGTCCCCTTATTTCCTCTTCTGAATTTTAGAGGTTGTGTAATAGAATGCCCTTAAGTCTGAAAGTATCTTCTCTGATGGCCAACAGTGAATGACAAGGTGATTTTAAAGGTTTCACATCCCTTGTGGCATATTTTCTCTAACAAATCATATTATAGTCTCCTTAATAATAACACAATGGTAATCATGTGGTTCTCACTTCTACGACATAATACCATCATTCCTAAAGCAACATTCATCACTTGGCTAGCTATCAAGAATCAACTCCTAACAGTGAAACAATGGCACAGTAACGCTGATGACTTAAATATTCTTTGTAACTCAGCTTCTGAAGACTGTGATCATCTTTTCTTTTAATGTAATTATTTCAAAGCCATTTGGAGTCGTATTATGCACTTGTTACCTGCTCAATATGGCAGTTATGATTGGGAGTTTGTATTGCAGTGGGTAATTACCAAATCAAGGAAAGTAGCTCCAAATGTAGTCCTATTTACTGCTACCTTCTCAATATCCATATATGGCATTTGGAAAGAAAGAAATAGTCATAGATTCAACGATGCAAAGGAAGAGAAATACCAATTAGCTAACAAAACTATCATCCTAATTCACCCAGGCATTTTTGCTAAAGATGCACAAAGGTTCCTTACTATAGACATGAAGAGAAAATGACAATTATAATATTTATGAAACTTGTCATTTTTTGATCTGCTCTTCTTACTATTTTTCTCGGTTAGCATTTGTAATATATAGTAGTTTCATTTTTATCTTTGAACTCATTATAATGGTGTAATAGTTTCATCTATTGTAATTTATCATTCATTTACCAAAAAAATGGAGAGGTGAAATCCTAACACTCCACCTAAAAGATGCGAGAAGATTGTACTTAAGGACTATAAGAGGGAAAAAGGAACACTTAGGAAGAGTTGAGGGGAGAGGTGATCAAGAATGATATAGCACTGTTGGAATTTACCGAGGACATGGTGTAACGTCCCCTATACAGAACTCATAACCACCTACACACATGACACCCAAATTCCTATACATACATTCATGGCATACAATTATATTTGTTTATAGGGATTGTCATCACTCATTTATCTATTCAATATTGTATATATACATATTATAAAATTTCATATCGCTTAACATTATCATTTAAAAGTAGTATTATATCATTACATTTATATGGTAATCCAAAAGAGATATTACACATAACTTAAATTCTTAATGTATAAGCCAAATATTTATAAGCCAACCATTGATATTCAAAGCTCATTAATACAAATTATTCATGTTGTTTTGCTGTATCTCTTATTTAAAACTATTAAATTTCCTTTCTGTGTTAAGCCTATACATTTTCTATAGGTGTGGATAATGGGAGCTGTGGATATCCAAAGATATCAAATTGTAGATATCTGAAGGCATCGAATTATGGATACCCATAGGTATCGAATTGTGGAGACACTATAGTCTCAAAATGAAGACACTAGTGGTGTCAAACTGTAGCAGTTGTATTATACCCTATAGGCATGCCTATCTATCCATCACTAAGACAATGAAGCAGACATTGACATTTTCCTTTAATCATTTACCAATTTTATGATTAATACATTGACAAGTCATACGATATTCATTTGAATTCATAAAACTTGTATGTAAACTTGCATGGTTAAACTAAGCAATAAATATGCATATAAATCATCTATATATATGTAAATTTCCTTTCACATTTATGTTCAATCTTAAATTTCAATGTTTAATCACCCCCGATTCAAATATGGTAGGCCATATTTCATTTATTTCTAGGTGTTTGAAAATTTTCATAAACATTAGAAAAGATTATAATATGGTTCAGTGAAAGAAAAAAGGAAGCAAAGCTCTCAAAATAGTGTAAAATGGGCTAAGCATACGGTGGGTCTAAAAATAGGCAAACAAATCAGTCCAGAAGCGAATCACACAACAGTCTCCACTTGTTCTGTAATTTTCACATAGAAAAAATTCAAATTAGGCTTTAAGGTCCGCTAAATATTTGTTCCCCTATATCTCTAATTTCCATATCATCAAAGATTAGGCTATTTGGACTTCTAGGTCAAGAGATAAGTACCAAACATCACAAGCTGCTCTAATATAGGACAACATCATATCATCATTTTCAATCTCAATTTCCTATATTATAAAGCCATAATTAGGTATGGGCCTCTTCTAGATAATCTTATTTCTATGTCTTAAGTTTCATTTCCAATTGGAATCACCCAATTTGAAGGTCTATATGTTGAGTTATAACCAAAATAATAGGACTGGTTCGAGTGAACTGAGAACCTAAAATAAAATTTCACCAAACATGAATCTCTCTCGTCATATTCAACTAATTCATACGAATTAACACTAAACCACCATTCCAGCAACCATTACATGCCTAAATCAATCTTTGTACTCATTAAAATATATACAAATAAAAAAATTAACTAAGTGGAGTCCCAAACCTTGAAATTTTCTAATAAGCTCTTTTTTAGTATTTTTCCTTCTCTTCCTTTTGGCTTTACTTGATTCTCTAACTAGAAAGCCACAAATTCATATCTCAATCCCATTCCAGCCTTATAATTCTAGCTCTTAATGAGCAAAGCAAGAAAGATGAAGATGAGAAGAAAAACCACAAACTTTTACCTTGATTTTCACTTAGAATTAGCTTAATCCCTTATGCAAAATGATATGATTAAAGAGATGGAATGAAAATGAGGTGAGAAGAGAAAATTTTGGAGTTAAAACACTCCATACACGTCTCTCTCCCCACTCTTCAACTCCCGACTTCAAGAAGTTTCTAGTCTTACACTCATGTTTCAATCTCACTGGTCCATATATTGATTTTTGGCAAAATTGCACATTTTGTCCTTCTTCTTCCTTTAATTCTCACATTGACATATAAAATTGTCAATTGATTTCATTCTAGTTCATAACTCACATACAATTATTCATGTCCATGCCTAAATGAAGAAATTACCAATTAACCCTTATCTTTTAAATTAATTACCATTATGTCCCTTACTATACTTAGATACACTTAATTCTTTATGTTCACTTCTTAATACACCCTATACATACTATAATACTTCTAAGGTATATATTGGGTCCTTACACATAGCCCTCGATTGAAAATTTTGGTGTACTAGGATACTAGTAAAGAATCTCATATAAAGGGGTGCTTCTCTTTCTTATATGATTTTTAAATATTTTCCTTCAAGTCTTATGTCTTGCAATTACCCTAAACATTTAATATGTAACACTTCCCTTGTAGTTATTTAGCCAAAATATTTCCTTATTAAGCCTAAACATTTTCTTATCATGATTTGTTTATTTTATTTATTTGCTTATCTTCTTTTTTATTTCTTGTTTGTTTTTTTATTTACTTATTTTATCTTTTATTTTTATTCTTTTATCTCTCCGAAGAGATTTCAGGACGAGATCCTCTGTTTCATTCCCTCTATTTCTACTCTGTGCCATCCTCTCTTAGCCACAATTTTTTAATTTATGGTTGAGAGAGGATGGCACATAAAAGAAATAGAGAGGATGAAATAGAGAATCTCATCCTAGAGATTTCTCAAGTCCTGTAAATTTTATACCATTTTTTGTAGCGATACAATCATTACTTACTTGTAGAAAACAATTATTTTCATGTATGAAATTTGCGACTGAGAGGGGATGACATAGAGTAGGAATAGAATGGATGACATAGAGTAAGAATATATGGGATAGAATAGAGGATCTCATCGCAAAAATTTCTCAGCTCTATAAATTTTATACCTATTTTTTGGGTAGCAATACAATCATTACTTATTTTTTAAAAAAAATTCTTTTTACCTTATTCCAAATCTTGACCCATCTCATTATGAATATCTATTCCCATTGTAAAAACTTCCAAATTATTACTTAATTCCAAATTTCACCAAACAAGTTGCTCTTTTATTACCTAGTTTTAAAAGTGTTTTTTTTTCTCATTTTATGTCCATTCTATATAAAAAGTCATGTTTATCCTCTTGTAGCTTTCAAAATATTTTAAACCTTTTGGGACCAAAGCCGAGGTCCGTATTATACAAAAAATTTTAAACCTTTTTGGACCATAGCCAAGGTCCGTATTATACAAAATATTTTAAACCTTTTTGGACCATAGCCAAGGACCAAGGTCCGTATATATAATCGCCATTCTAGTGAGCTTATGCTTATATGTCTTTTCATTTTTGTTCATTCTCAGCTATTTGTACAACCACGTAAGGACGTGAAGCCCCCACATGTTTTGCTCGCTGTAAAACATTGTCTGTGGTCCCGTCAACACCTTCGCGTGCCCATGGTTCGCGAAAGTTGCAACCTTTTGTTCGAGGAACGCCCCCACACCAGTAAGGCCAACAGAGAACCAAAAATAAAACCGTGGCCGAGGGCACTTACCTTTCCTCCCTGTATGCATTGTTGGTGATTCCCTTCCTTTTTTTCCCCTTTTTCTGATATCATGGCCTATACGTTCACTTTAAAGCTTAGTAAGCACTGCAATAGTTTTGTACTAAGGTACAGAAGCAACTCTCACCATTGATGGAGGTAACATCATAATAACATTCCTTTTACGGAAGGTAACAAATTATTATTGTCCCTAAAAGACTGAGATGTGAATTTGTGTGTTGTATTTGTGCTAATTATTGTATATGATTATATAACTTGCCGTAGTATTATAGTTGTCGAGCTGGTAAAGAGAGCAAAATTTGAAAGGATTCTAATTAAGTGGGGCTGTAGCTTAGCTAAAAGAAATGATATGGTGTTCCTAGGGACTTGGCTTGCTATAGAGAGAATCAACTTCTCCCGAAATTGATTGTCCCAACCAAGGAAATATTCTGACTTGGCTAGGAATCTCTTGCAAACGTATAATTTCCACGAAATGATGGTTATGGGGCATCTTGACCATCATTTTGATTTGGGTTTAAGTTGGATTTGCAGAACACGAGCTAGGTTATGCATTTTGGAGGAAGGAACCTTAATTCCATACAAAAATGATGCAAACGAACTTAAAGTTTATAAGAGAGAGAAAAAAAAGAAAGATCAATCAATCACAAACTTTAATTTGGTGGGATGAAAATTAAGAATTGAATTGAAATTAAAGATCAAGGTTGAAATTCATATTGTTTTAGGATTCCTTATTAGATAGGAAGTAGTAGTATTATGTCATTCTTATTTTAGATATGTTATCCTTGTATAGGATTTATAAAATTTCTATTATAATAGGATTTAAATTAGAAATTCTTTTCCTACTAGAATAAGGATTCTTATAACTCTATATATATGTACTTAGCCATTCATTAATAACAAGCAATCTGGAATTTTTCATCAAATTTGAGTTTTCAACTATAAGGTGTGATGCTTTCTTCTAAAAGTGATTCTTAGGCCCTAGGATTGAATTTTAGTATCGTACTATCTATTCTTTGTGTTCTTTCCTAAAATTTCAACTCTCTTAAACCTACGTTCTAGTCATCTAAACCTATATTCTAGCCATATTAAACCTAAAATCCTACACCTAAATTTTCAACAATCAGACCTTAAAATTGCAGCGATCCAAAATTTGAAAATTCTACATTCCTAGTCAAAATTCAACCTTGAAACCTAATATTTTACTAGCCTAATATCATCCACAGTTCTTACATCAAATCTTCTAGCCTATCGCTTGAATCCTATTGAGAATGAAGAGCTAAAGAGACAAGTTGAGGAGATACTAAAAAAAGGGATTTATTTAAGAAAGCTTTAGTTCGCGTGCAGTTCCAGCACTTTTGACTCTTAAAAAAGATGGAAGTTAAAGAATGTGTATTGATTGTCGGGTGATCACTAAGATCATAATAAGGTATAGATTTTCACTACCTCGTCTTGATGATATGTTAGATATGTTGATTGGAGCTACCATCTTTACTAAGATAGACTTATGAAGTGGATACCATCAAATCAAAATTAGACCAGGAGATGAATGGAAAAGGACTTTGAAAACTAAAGAGGACTTTATGAATAGTTGGTGATGTCATTTGGACTCTTTAATGCACCTAGCACTTTTATGAGAGTGATGAATCAAGTGTTTCGACCATTTATGGGCAAATTTTTATTGGTATATTTTGATGATATATTAATATATAACAACACTAAAGAAGATCGCTTATTACATCATTGTTCTATTTTTGGGTTTTATCATATCCTACCATGGAGTGGAGATGGATCCTGAGAAGATTAGAGCCATTCTTGATTAGCCTATTCCAAAGGATGTGCACGAGACAAAGAGTTTCCATGGCCTAGCAACATGCTTTAGATGATTTATTTATAATTTCAACACCATAATGGAACCCATTACTAATTGTATGAAGAAAGGACACTTTGCTTGGTCAAAGGTAGCAACTAAAACATTTGAAGAAATTAAGAAAAACATGACTGAATCTCCTATTTTATAACTTCCAAATTTTTCTAAGGTATTTGAAGTTGCTTGTGACGCATCTCTTGTAGGAATTGGAGGCATACTTAGCCAAGAAAGACACTCAATTGCTTACTTCAGTGAGAAGTTAAGTGAAGAGAAGCAACGATATTCAACTTATGACAAGGAATTTTATGCAGTAATACATTCTCTTTACAATTGGCATCATTATCTCTCATACAAGGAGTTATTCTATATTCGGATCATGAACCTTTTAAACACTTCAAATTCCAAAAAAAATT
This sequence comes from Erythroxylum incrassatum, assembly GCA_026546855.1. NCBI lineage: Eukaryota > Viridiplantae > Streptophyta > Magnoliopsida > Malpighiales > Erythroxylaceae > Erythroxylum > Erythroxylum incrassatum. The sequence continues at coordinate 18,399,278 of JANVCL010000213.1, read as the reverse complement.
GAACAAAAGGCATGTATTATGGCATGAATTTACAGAGCAATTTAACTTTATTGCTAAACATCAAATAAGAGTTGAGAATAAGGTTGCAGATGCGATGAGTAAGAAGAATCATTTATGGTGAATTCATGGGGTTCGATAAAATAAAAAGAGAGTATAGAGTATGCTTTAGATTGAGATTTTGGAATAATCTATTTAGAAATTGCGTTTAGATAAAAAGATCAATACTTTCCTTTTGTGATCCACGATGACTATCTTTTCAAAGGAAATCGACTTTGCCTACCTAATACTTCTATAAGGGAGTATGTAATTTCGAAATTACATGGAGGAGGAGCAACAAGACACTTTGGAAGAGATAAAACCATCACAATGGTTGAAGATCGCTTTTATTAGCCTTCCTTAAAGCCAGATGTGTCTAAGTTGATACGACAATGTCGAACATGTCAACTAGCTAAAGGAAGGAAGTAAAATTATGGATTAGACACACCATTACCCGTGCCTCATGAACCACGACAGGACATAGGTATGGATTTTTTCTTGGGAATTCCTAAAACTATAAGAAGTTATGATTCTATTTTTGTAGTGGTGGATAGGTTTTCTAAGACGAGTGATTTCATTCCATGTTCCAAGACTTATTATGTTGTCCATATAACTAAACTCTTCTTCAAAGAGGTTATATGTCTCCATGGATTGCCTTTAACCATCATCTCTAATCTTAACTTAAAGTTTATGAGTTATTTTTAAAGAACTCTATGGACAACATTGAACACTAAGCTTCAATTTTCAAGTTCTTTCCACCCTCAAACCGATGGACAAACAAGGGTGGTGAATAGAAGCTTTAGGGACTTATTAAGATGTTTGGTTGGAGACAATAGGAAAAATTAGGACTTAATTCTTCTTATGGCAGAATTTGCATACAACAATTCTATTAATAAGTCTACTAGTAAGATCCCTTTTGAGATATTTTCAGGAGTGCAACCAAGGAAGCCCATTGATCTAGTTCCTTTACCACAAATAACAAAAGTTAGTGTTGAAGCTGAAGTTTTTGCAAAGCACATAAGGGACATCTTTGATAAGATACGACAATAGACAACAACTAGTAATTTGTCTTATATAGAACAAGCTGATCAATATCATCGGTTAGTGGAATTCAATGAAGGGGATATGGTGATGGTTAGGATTCATCCAAAGCATTTTCAAAAAGATAAATATAAGAAACTTCATTCAAGAAATGCTGGACCTTGTAAGATTATCAAGAAGATAAGTGTTAATGCTTATGTTTTGGAATTACCAAGTGACATGGGAATAAGTCTTATCTTTAATGTTGTAGATTTAATTATTTATCATGGATAAGATGATGAGCAATCTCCTACTACAGTCGTAAGCATTCCAACTATTTCTTATCTTAAAGAAGAGATAGAAGATGTTCTTGATGAACAAATTGTAGCTACCAAGGATGGAGGATATCGACAATTTCTTGTCAAATGGAAAGGAAGATTGACTTCTGACATCACTTGGATTTTAGAATCTGAATTTCAAAAGTTGAATCTAGACTTATATGATCAATATTTATCAGATTCAACGTCGAGGATGGCTTCAAACAAGCCGAGGAGAATTGATACAAAAGAACTTAATGTTTATAAGAGAAATAAAAAAGGAAAGATCAATCGATCACAAGGTTTAATTTGTTGGGATGAAGATTGGGAATTGAATTGAAATTAAAGATAAAGGCTGAATTCATATTGTGTTAGGATTCCTTATTAGATAGGAAGTAGTAGTATTATGTTATTCTTATTTTAGATATTTTATCCTAGTTGTTTAAGATTTATAGAATTTCCATTATAATAGGATTTAAATTAGAAATCCTTTTCCTACTAGAATAAGGATTCAAAGAACTCTCTATATATATACTTAGCCTTTCATTAATAACAAGAAATCTATAATTTTTTACAACTTTGAGTTTTCAATTAGAAGGTGTGATGCTTTCTTCTAAGAGTGATTCCTAGACCTTAGGAGTGATCCCTAGTTTCCTACTATCCATTCTTTGTGTTTTTCACTAAATTCCAACAAACCTAAACTAAATTCCAGCCTTTTCAAACCTATAGTCCAACCATATTAAACCTTAAAATCCTAAGCCTAAAATTCCAACAATCAAACCTTAAATTCCCATCTTTACAAAATCTAAAAATTCTGCATTCTGAGCCAAAATTCAACCTTGAAATCTAATATTCCAGTAACCTAATATCATCCACACTTCCTAATTTTGTGCTTTTAACTAATAGTTCATAATTCTTCTATTTGTCCTCAATTAAAAAAATAGGAATATCATATTAAATATCTTAGCAATAAGTTTTAAAAAAATTATTGACGAGTAGCATTTTGATTATGATTCCCAAGAAAAAGAACCAAAAGTAATAATTTATGAACACAAACATGCAAACTTTGCTTGGCACATATATGTATATATTAAAATAATAAATTAATAATAATTAAAAATAAAATAAAAAGACATAAAAGATAGTAATATTAAATAAATATGTGTAAATAAAAATATAAAAATAAGTAATATAATAAATATATAACAAGGTAAATAATAATAATAATAATAAAAGTAAATAAATACACAAATACTCAAATAGTGAAGAATATAAGTAAATAAATAAATCAAACAAGTCATTATGAGAAAATATTTAAGCTAAGTAAAAAAGTGTGGCTAAATAACTAAAAGGGAAGTACTACATATTAAAATTTTAGGCTAAATATAAGATATAAAGCTCGAAGAAAAATGTTCAACTTTACTCCAGTCTTAAAACCTTCATACATATTATTAATAACTCATATATAGGTCATAGGAACTCATTTAGCTTCTAAGCACCTTCAAATGATTACCCTAATACTATGTCCTATGTCCTTTATACCTTCATTCAAAAGGCCATGAAAGTATCTCTGTCATCTTCTTTTTAGCCTTAAGCACTCAACATGCTTAATCTTTTATACAATGAACATGATCTAAGTCTCTCATTTTTTCCTAGCTCTTGCTAACTTAACTATATCCTTTTCTCCATTTTTTGTTTCCAATCATTGTATAATTTCTTATAAGCTCTGCTTTTAGCTTTTGAGATTATCTTCTTTGTCTCTTTCTTTTCTAGTTTGTAACTCTCTACCTCTGTGGTGATATCCAATAGAGTTTTATAGAAACCCTTCTTAATCTTAACCTTTTCTTATACATCTTCATTCCATTACTAAGACTTCATCTTACTACCCCTAGTCCTTTAAGAAATACCTAAGATCTCTTTAGATGTATTCCTTTAAGGAGTTGCTACTCTCTCCCATATCTAGATAACATCTCCTTTCAATTTATACTCTTCTCCATATATGACTTTATCCTTAAGTAGTTCCACTATATCTCTTTTCAGATTCCACCATCTAACTCTAGTATACCTCTTAGAACTTCTTTTTTCCTTCAACCCTTAATTATAAGATCCATAAATAATAATTTATGTTAAGTTGATAATCAAGCGTTAGTATCACCTTGCAATCCTTGCAACTAGGTGGATTGCTCTACTTTACGAGAACGTAGTCAATTTGAGCTTTCCTAGTTTTACTTTAAAAATATTAGGTGCTCTTCATTTTCTTGAAAAAAGAGTTGAATAAAGCCAACTTAAATGTTCCCATGAGATCCAACAAAGTAGTCTCATAATTATTCCTATCACTATATCCAAAACTCCCATGAGTCCATGAATATCTGTCTGAGGTTTCCCCGATATGACCATTAAAGTATCCTACTATAACAACTCTCTTGGTAGGGGAGATCTACATAATCACCTCATCTAGCTCTTCCTAAAATTGACACTTAAGTTGTTCCTCCAATCCTACTTCAGGTTTATAAGCACACATCATATTGAAAATTAAACCTTTCACTACAATCTCTAAGGACATAATCCTATAATTGGTCCTCTTTTTCCCTAACAGCATGATGTATGAAGATGAAATAAATATGAAAGACAAAAACAAAATGCCTATACAGCATATTGGCTCCCGTTTCCGGAATCCAACCTCTTGACAAAATACCATCGTACTAGAGCGTGTTCCTTGTAATCTCTTCTTACTCATAACTATCGTCGATCCATTTCCTTGTAATCTTCTCTTGCTTTAATGCCAAACATGTTGGGGCCTGTTTACTATAAACCTTGTGCATATTATTGCTCGTCATACAAATGTGAGCGTAATCCAAATCAAATCATAAAGCTTAAAGCTCATGCCATTTCGTTTTTTTGCTTTTTCCATAACACATCTCACTTATATCTAACCATAATTCATGTGAAAAATTCATCATCTCAAATCAATAACTTACTCATATAATACCAAATTTCAACTCCACCTCATCCATATACAAATTCATATATAATCTACTCAACATCATTGATATATAATTCATGATTCCTTAACATCAAAGAATAGAGTTTTACAAACTCTAAAGACATTCCATGTAGCGCCCCCTTACCGCAGAGTACATACCGGGATGCCCAGAGGTCACTCCGGTATATATCCCACGATAAAGGCACGCTACGCTCAAAACTACACTAACTCCACCTAGCATCATATCAATAATTGCGTATAAAGCATCAATATGAAATCCACAATATTTTGAAACCAATTGTTTCCTCATTTCATTACTCAAAAACAATACTATACATTGTGATTTCAAGTCTTACTACAT
>JANVCL010000213.1:18368051-18381355 GCA_026546855.1 Erythroxylum incrassatum | reverse complement strand
ATTAATGAATGAATTATATTTTAACTAATTATAGTAATTAATTAATTATATTATTTTAATTAATTATATTTTAATTGATTAATTAGTTAATTACTATATGTTAATTAATAAATGAATTATATTTTAATTAATTACTATATTAATTAATTAAAAGTATAACAAAGTAATGACTCTCATTCCTCTCCTATTTGAGAGGAATGGAGCATTACCTTAAACCTAGGAATGAAAATATTACCTATTCAATGATAGCATCTTACCAAACAATAATTTTCATTCCATACCCATACCTATTTTTTCAAACCCCCAAAACAAGCACACCCTAAGTGTCTAACGAAGTTATTTAGGACTTATTAACAAAAGCAATAACTGAAATCATAACATCCACACCCTTCTTGTGTTAGTACTAACTTGAGTATTGCAGTTGTTGGATATAAGGATTTTCCTAATCTAGTGTATCAATTTATGAGTTCAGTTTTACTTGTCCAATTCAGGTTTATTATGAATCTTTTTGTTCCTTCCCCTCCAAATGATGTAGACACAACAAGTGAATGCAGTCATGAGCACAACTGAGTCATTATCCTTCCCCTTGATCCACTTGACCACCCATTGTATAATATGCACCTAATTTCTATCATTGCAATGAAGTTTCATTTTATGTTGTAAGCATACCAGATGGATTGCGTGTAAGGGCATTCAAAGTATAGATGTTGTATTATTTCAACTTGGATTTTGCATACTGTACATAGAGAACTGGGAGCTTTCATCTTATCCTTGGTCCAAATCTTGTTTTTAATTGCTAACTAGGAGGTGGTAATTGCCTTAGATACCAGGATATCGGTAGATATTCATACTTCTTAACTAATTAGTTTTCTTTAATTTTTGGAATTTATTTCAATTTGATCTCTATTTTTGGTTTTTGTGTTATAAATACAAAATTAAAGTATTCAATTTGTTGATATAAAGCTCATAAATTGAAAAACAAACTTAATATTTTGTGTAAACACTTGGCCGTTTGAAGTGGATCAAATATATAAGAATTTGGTAATTGCTAGAACAAAGTTTAATAAGTGAGTGTGATTTGATTATGTTCACCATTATACTTGGTTCAACCAGATTCTGTTGAGGCTGGATGTTGCTGTTTGGATCCATAAGGTCTGTGGATATGGCTTCTGAAATACCTGCAAAACAATAAAAGACGCACCGGGGGTGATCGCCGGCAGGCCCCTCTGATGCTTAAGTCAGTCGTTTGGTAAGGGTTGTGGTCGCCAAGAGTAGAGAAAACTAGGGTTGCAGTATCGTACCTATATCATAGCTGAATAGTACCTTATATATGGAATAATTGCTAGGTTTAGGTCTTTACGTAGGTCTTGGTGTTTGCATGGGAGACGATCTCCTACTACTGGGCCGTCGATGTCTGGGCTTGAAGTTGGGCCTCGTTTGGCCGACCCAACCACCAATAAATATAAACTACCTAATATACCTTCAATAATTTTTATAATACCAATTATTTCTCCTTACCCTAATAACAACCAATACATTTCTATATATTTATTAGTTTTTTTCGTAATACTAATTATTTTTCGTAGTACTAATTATTTTTCTTTATTGTAATACCAATTACTTCTATATAAATAAAATATAAATAAATTATTTTTAAATATAAATCACATATAATAGAATATAATAAAATTTATTAAATAATTAATAATAATATTTTATATAATTAATAATAAAATATTAAAATTTTATTTTAAAATAGAAAATATTTAAAATTTTTATTTTTCACGGTTGTGACTTGAACAACTTACAATTGTGACTTTTTAATTGGATATTATTTCTATTTTAAAATCATAATGTCAAGCCTCCTATAACAACCTTTTAATATAAGGGATATAATAGTTATTTATTATACATTATATTTCATTCCATTCATCTTTCAAACAATATTTTACCATATTAAATTATAAACTATTTCATTTCTCTCAAACAACTTTTTACTATATTACATTTCATTATATTATAAATCATTCTGTTTCGTTCCATTACATACTATTCCATTCTATTAATTAACATCCAATCAAACAGGCTTAAGCTATCATTGAAGAAAGGGAAATGGTCACAGCATCCTCCAGCATACAAAAGCTACTCCAAGTCGTGACTAAGAATATCCTCGTCGGTCGCAACTATGCCACCACGCTAAGGGACTAGACAATGTCGTCCTCAAGGTGTCTTAATATTTTGGATACCGTTTTGTGATTAAAAGGTTTAGTTTATGTGATTGTGAGGAAATTCGATAAAAGATGCGAACTTGAAATTGTTCTGGCCAAGAACCTGTGTTGTTTATGAAACCCATTTCCTCTTACTTGGAAAACGGATGCGTAATCAAGATTCCACATCCATTGGAGTCATTGGATCATGAAGTGGAGCTAGCTGTCATCATCAGACAGAAAGCTCATGACGTGTCAAAGGCTATTGCGATGGACCATGTTAGAGGTGGCTTTTTTGTAGTTTCTCACGAGGTGTCCTTTGAGTTCCCCAACTATGGGAAAGCACCTTTAAGCCATCTACACCCAGATTAATCCCCGCTCGAGTCGGGTAGGTCCTTTGTGGGAGGTAAAGCTCTGGCCTCAAGTTTTAAACGGCTGCATACATGAGGGGGTTTTGAACCCGCGACCTCACTTAAGATAGGAGAGCCCCTTACTAACTCACCTATGCCCTGAGATTGGCGGCTTTTTAATTTTTATTATGTTAGTGTCGTAGTGATTGATAGTCCATTATGTGGTATAAATTAGGGATGGTAAGGTGAAAGCTAGTTGACGAACTACAAGTTAGTGGAATGATTTATGGCGTTTTAGGGTATGCTTTTGCTTCGGATATGACTGCAAGGGAAATTCAAGTTGCTGCTAAGGTAATAAAGTTTTTATTCCCCCTATGCCTACATTCAACTATTTGGAAGTAAAAAAAAGACTTATCTTTTAGATTTACCTTAGATAACTTCCTTTTCCCTCTTTATGGCATCATAAAAATGACTCAATATTTCCTTCTCATTATTATCAGTCAAATGAAGTACTCATAATAAAGGCTCACAAACTCAAATGATAAATTAACATTGAGACTAAAATTTATAATCTTTAAATATAATTTTAAAAACCTCCAATTCAGTATTAGACCTAGTATGTTAAGATGCAACACATCTTTCATTTGTAAACATTTGCCTCTACTTCTTCTTCATCGAAATAAAATACTAAAGTGATAAAAAAAATTAGTTGTAAATCTTGTGATAAAAGGATGACACAAATTCCCCCCATTAATGAAATCTTTTCTCATTAAATTCAAGATACATGCACGATTATATAAAAATTTGGTCACTTTTTTTTTACTTCTTGTACAGTTTCATCAATAATAGGGAAATATATACTTTTTCTTATATTTTCCAATATCATTTCAATATGGTGTGTAGCACAAAAATTCCAATAAAAGAATTGTATCTTCTTTGCAATCTTCAGCCAACTGCCTTATAAGTAGAATCATTGTCCATAATAAAATGAATAATATTTTTTGACCCAATTCCATTCACCACTTCATCCAAATATTTGAAACAAAATATTAGCATTGCTAACAAAGTCAGATACACTAATAGATTTCAAAAATATCGTCCCTTTTGTAAAATAAATTTAAAAAAATTAATAATAGGCCTATGTCTTCTATTTCTCTAGTTATCACACATGATTGAACACCCATAAATAGCTCAAGTCATTCTTTGTTCATCCAAATAACTTTTTACTTTATAAATAGAGCTAGTCAAAAGTTTATCTCTATAGTCATCTAAAGGAGCTTTGTATCCTAGAATATAAGAGGCAATAACATCAACCATAGGCTGATAATAATAAGATTAAGTTGCATTGAATTTTATACCTGAATCACACTACCATTTAGTCATTGTCATTTCCACATTATAAGATGCTTCTCTAGATTGTAAGGCACAACAAATTAAAGGCTCAACTTTAGGAGTTGTTCGTGGTGGAAAAAAATTAAACTTTTGTCTTCTTCTTTTCCTAACATCAAGTACAACATTCCCTTCTTATTGTGTAGGAATACTATCACCTTCAATATCCTTACTATTATCCTAAACATTAACAAAAGACTTTTTACTACCAATTTCATAGTTCAATATTTGTCTTCTATCTTTCTTATGTTGATATTCGTCAAGCAACATCTTCGTTTGTTATTTCACGCATCATGATTATCTTTCTTACTAGGTTTTGTATCACCTTTGACCCCAATTAAATATATTTTTTAATCTAGTGACTCTCCTACCTTTCAAATACTTATTACAATATTAGTAAATGATATGGTTCTTCATTCTAGAAACCAATCTAATATGAGTCTAAGTTAGATCATCGAATCTTCCGAAATTTAAAGCGACTAAATTATCATGAATACTTGAACTTTCCTTCATTTACCTTTAAAATTAACAAAGACATATGTCAAAATTAAATTATTAAATTTATTATCAACTATTATCAAAATAATGTATATCACTCAATTCAAAACAAATACAAATGCATATTTTAGATTCTAAAAGCACACACACAACTGGAACTTTAAAAATATACGTGCATCTTATATTCAAAGTCAATATTTCAAGATTTGTTATTACCAATTACTGATGACATAAAATATTTGGAATAAGTTGTATAAAATAACAAGAAGAAATATAACAACTACAACCTCCCTATATTCATACGATATAAAATTGCAAGTGAACTTCATTAACCTATAAAAATGATTATTGCACTTCCACAATTAGAACTCATTTTGTGTGATTACATAATTCAAACATAACTCACTGTTACAGCCTATTTTGTATTATTACATAATTCAACAATAACTATAACTCATATAGTGTGATTGCATAATTCAACCATAACCATAACTATACATATGTTTGTGCGATCACATAATTCAACATTTTAACCACAAACTTACAAGTACAACTTTTTATGTATGATTACATAATTCAACTATAAATTAACATCTTTTTAACTTTTTAATTAATGTTACAAATTTAATATTTCACTAAATATTTTTCTATCTAGTTTTCCTCCATAAACTATAAAAATAAACACACACATACACACACACACAAACATACATAAATGATCTTTAAACTTTAACTTTATATTACAAAAAAATCTTTTTAATTTAGTATAAGATTAATTGATTAAGGAAATTAGTTAAATATATTAGTAATGAAAGTTTAGATATATTGATTACTGAAATAAAAAATCATGCTAATTTGTATAGTTTAGATATAATTCTTAAGAAAATAATTAACGTTCACAAAATTAAAATTTAGTTCTTGATTTATCTTTAAATTCTATAGCTAAATACATTTTTAAATTTTATTTATTAATTTCAGTTATAAACTTGTAAAATATATAGTTGTAATTGATAAAAGTCAGAAATTTCAAATACTTAGTGAAGCATTAATCGCATAATTTTTTTCCAAACTCAAGCCACAAATTTATCAATCTATAATTCTACAAGTCATTATATCAAATTATCAAGTAGCCAAAAAATCATCAATCTACAATTTCACATATGATTGTATCTGTAGCACCCAACTCCCGCAATGACCTAAACCTGACATCGATGGTGATATTCAAATCCATGTCCCGCGAAGGTAGCGTGCTAAAGTACTCAATAAGTTAGAAATGCGTATTTTTTTTGAAATCAATAACATAATATGCGGAAATTGATACTTAAATTGGGCCCACATTTATTTATAAACATTGTCACTTAACACAAAACCATCAACAAAATTTTTCAATAGCCATTGGGCCCCTTACACAATTACAAAACACTTGAGTCATTTCAGAATACAAATTGATACAAAAAGATGTGGAATATACAATTCAATACAAAATAGGAAAAACACAAATGCAGATGCATCCTGACCTCTAACCTTTACTTGAATGCTGCATGTATACTCCAGTTGGCCTAACGGGGTATTCTTCTGATCTTGAAAATATTTGCAAATTTTGGGTAAATTTTGCGAACTCAATGAATAACCATCATCGATGGCTCATCCAGTCACATAACACATAATTCATATATCTCACTTTATTTCACATTTTACATTATTTCACATTTCACATTATTTCACATTCAATACACTTAATCATTCATATTATGCATATGTAATGCACATGAGACTCACTTTCTATTAGTTACTTTGTTGTGACTGAGTGCCTAAACTGTCCCATGTAGGGCTCATTGATAATTGTCCCATATAGGGCTCATTAAATGTTGAGCTTGAGGCTCTGAATCACTTTTGAGCTCAAGACTCATTTTCACTCGTTGAGCTTTAAGCTCTAATTGTTGGCTATTCTAGTTACAACTGTCGTTATATTTCATGCAATGGAATGCTTCACTCACAATTGCATATCTCATTCAATCACTTTCTCATATCATTAGACCTTAGTCCGGCATTCCACTTTGAAGTGGAGAATTCACACTTTCATTCATATACAAACACAAATACACATTCCTTACATATTTAACAATCACATTCACATACAATTGGCACTTCAATAACTCATTCATATATCATGATCATCAGACCTTCATTGTCCGAAATTCAACAATCAAATCACATTCATAAATATTCATAATCACTCAATTCATAACATAGACAAAACAAACAATCAAGTAAGACCATCTAGGTCTACTCACAGTACGCTCCAAAATAGCAGTTGCTTCCAAATTCTGGATACTCCTGTATGCAGGTGTTTAACCTGCACATCACAATTTGTGCAATACACAAATCACATCCGTTACAAAACTCAAGTATGCCCAAATAGTTATATGGGCTATGTACAATACATGTTCAATGACAATCCCAGGTATGTGTTCTAAATCACATGTTAATCTCATTCCCATTTCATAATTCATTTGTATCTAGTTGAACTTAGATTTACACTTCATTTGTACATGATCATTCTAAATTCTCTTTCCAATCTTTACCCTTTTTATAAGCTCACTTCTCAAGAACACTTGGTTACTCTATATCATAACTTAATTTCTTGTCATCTCTTTTCTAACCTCATATGATCTCATAATAACCAAATTCTCATCTAATAGGAATTCAATTGAAAATTTCATAATGCAAAATCACAAAAATTGATTCTAACATATTTAAACTCAAGCATTTTTTTAAACTCAATAAACTAGAATCCTTCCAAAAATTCAAAGATTCAAATGATCATACCTTGATTATTCACCAAATGAAGAGATCTTTAGCTTAAATGGAAGCTCTTTTCTTCTACTTTTTCTCTTCTTGAACAACTTCAAAATTTCTCTTGAAAACTAAGGAAATTAAAACCCTAGCTTGTTTTCCCTTCTTTCTCTCTTTCATTCTTTTTCATGTTTTCTCTCTCTTATCTCTTTTCTCATCCACTCATTTTGCTTCTCTAAAATCTTCTCATTTATGTTCCTTTATTTATAATCAAGACATCACCTTTTTTCCAATTATGCCCTTAATGATTGAAAATTGTCCCATTTGCTCTTCCATTTACGCCTTATGTCTTTTATACTTAAGTATCTTGCCAACAGTACCTTTAAACAATCTAACATAACATTTTCTTCTAGAAAAATGCCCCCCATTATCTTAAGTTTCTAATGCCACCAAAATCATTCCATTTGGTTCAATGATTCAAAAGATATACTTCAAACATTTTTGGACTGCTCTTATTCAAAACAATATACTATGCGCAATTTTCATCTGAAATTTAAACATTTTAGAGACTGAATTAGGTTTTAATTTCTTCATACCATTTGTAGATCTATGTCTCTAGTTTACTACAAATCAAACATCATCTAATTTAGAGTTCTATTGATCCCGAAATTATCAAAATAATGAAGTATATTCAGTGAGATAACACCAGTTCATATTATTTAAGAACACACTTACTGTACCTGTCCCACTCTTTCCACTCAATCTTTCTTACTTCATCTCAAATAGCTTCGATTTGTTATGTAGATGTCGGACAAGACTTACGAATCCGATGGTTCAAGAATTAAGTCATTTGGAGGTCTAGTGAAGAAGTTATGTTCAAAGGAAGCACCTATGTTTATGACCTCAATCAAATTGAACCTATTTTGGCACGATTTTCATAAATTTCACAAATAATGTCAGATTCATCTCATTTTTGGACTATTGGAAAGAGAACTTTGAGATCTACAAGTTTTATGAGGACCTTAAAGATCAGTTATATCTCCTGACTTCTGTAGCGTCTCACTTTTGTATCGTCTTACTTTTGTATAATTTTACTGTCACTTCGTCTTACTTTTGTATTGTCTTACTTTTGTATCGTCTTAAAAATTCGTCTTAGAACATCGTCTTAGAATTTCGTCTTAGAATTTCATCTTAGAAATTCATCTTAAAAATTCGCCTTAGAATTTCGTCTTACTTTGGTACTCTCCAGAACATCTACACTTATAAAGATCATAACTCTCAACTATAATGTCCAAAATTTTCATACTATATACCATTAAAAAGATAAAAGAACGATCTACACCTTTCCAGAAGGCAACTTTGCTAAAAGCTATTTATATCAATCCCAAATTTGCCCCTAAATTTTGAAGATGAATTTTTCATTCATACATCAACGCACTGCATCCAATTCTTAACTTCATGACAAATTTTGAGATTCTTAGAGACAGAATTGAAATTCGATGTCTACATAAAAAATGTAGCCATATGTGTCTAGTTTAATCCAAATTAAGAATCATCTTGTTTGGATAACTAGAGAAGACGTTATGGCTAACAAACTAAAGCACACTCAGGGAACATTTTCCAGATCACTACCAATTTAGTTTCTAAATCTTTCCTTCTCACCACTCATACCAAGATCACTCTTTCTATTCCCTCTACTTCTCATTTTTAATAAAATCACATTTAACATCAATTATACCTAAAAGTTGTCAATAAATGCATGTGACACATTTTTATATGCAAATATTCAATATTTGTGTGAATATATGCTAACATTATTCATGAGCAAGAAAATACATTTTCTTAATCTCTTTTTGAGCTCCCATATATTGAAATTTTAGGTCCTAACCCTTAATATGGGGACGGGATGCTACATTTCTCCCCCTTAAGAAATTTTATCTTCGAAATTCTCATCTAATTGATCAATACGATAGAGATATCAGTTCCTCATATGTTTCTCCATTTCCCATATACTTCATCACTCAAATTCTCTCTTTCCAATGACCACGGTTGATAACTCAAGAGATCCTTCAGTCACTGATTCAGCTATCACACAATCTTAACTATTTCATTAGTATATTTCAGATTACTCACCAACTTTTACTTCGTATATTGTCAATTTATCTCTGTTGATCATGTCATTATTTCAAAACCTATTCACACATCACATATTATGAATCTAAGACCTCTTTCACAAGTAACACTAACTCATATTAATTTTCATACAGACCAATTCATATAGCTTAACTTATCCTTTCCCCAAATCTGAGCACACCTTGCTAAGGTGGTACTCACAAAAACACTTCATCTCTCCTTTGACAATTTACTTCTCTTTAGTGTAAATACATTAAATTATTATGTCCATTTCACTATATTTCTTAAATCTGGTATCACTCCACTTAACTCATTTATCTTTCATAAGTCACTTTACTCTTATTTCAAATTCATCTCACTCACTAGCAGTATCTCACATTTACTATGGCCTTAAACCATTTTAACCCCTCTTCATCTCAATGTAAGGGTGAATGACTACCTTTTTGTTATACAATGCCCCATCCCGTGTTATAATGATGCCACTATGGTCACAATTGTAATGCCTATAATCAATTTGCATTACACATTAATCTCATCTTCCTATCAACTCAAAAATCTAAGCTTTAAGAACATCCCCAACAATTAGAACTGTTGGTAATTCAAACATGTAATCACTTAGTCCTACATTCTTAGCCCTCAATTACCCCTTTTGATGTGTTCCTGAGGATGTATATCATAGGTTGTTATTGCACTTCTCTAATAATCTCTTTACTCAATCATCTTTATCAGGTACACATACTTCTTATTTCAACCTCCAAATATCATTTTTCCAATTTCCACTCGAAAGTTCATATTCGTTTTCAATTCCTCTATGAGACTCACAATTTTGAATCCTTAGCTTTTAGGTTTTCTTGCTTCTTTCCAATAAAATTGTTCTAAAATACACTTCATTTGCCCCATATTTCAGTCAACATTTTGCACTCTTCCTTCCGCTAGATTTGGTAACCTCAATATTTGAATTTGCACTATTTCATTATAGGATTGTCCATTCAACGTGTTAGATTACACACTACCTCAGTATAGTACTCATATGTACATTCCTTTCAAACTTAACAGTTTCCTCAAACTGACATAATTTGTACATTCCAGAAATGACTCTGCACATCTAATGTCTCCAAGACTTCAAAACAATTACTATCATAGCACTTCTAAACCATGTATCGGAATCAACTCATAAGACTTTAATTATCTCATGCTACCAAAAACCACCTTTTTACTATTACAACAGATTACATCTTAACCTCTAATGCGAAACTTCATTATATACTGCATAATCTCTAAACCCAAATGATAGTCTTATCATCAGTGTCATATTCCTCAAATATTCAAAACGACCCTTTTTACTTTTCAAATGCACTCAAAATATTATCTATGATCACAGTCACTAATTGATACAATTTGCTAAGGTAACTTAAATCTTCAATATCATAATGCTATTAGGGTATTATTAACTCCAACAGAAATAACTCAAATTTCCTTATACCTAAAATTAATTCTTACAATTTCTTAAGTTACTAATTCCTCAATTAAGGTAATATTATCTCAAGTCATTTTTAGTTTCCCCACTTGACTTCTTGTCTCTAATGATTTTCTCTTTTCATTTGATTTCCTTTAATTCACCTCGGCTTATTCAAATGCCTATTCCATCGTACTAGTTTCTCCACATATTTTCAATTTATTTGAATACTTCACTTTGCTTGTTGGTATCTTAGATTCAATTCGTATTTCCCCGAACATATTTACATCGAATACAATGTGGACCTATATTCTCCTCACATTTGTAATAGTGTCACCTTAAATTTAAAATCCACTCACGTAGTTGGATACTTTACATCAAACAAACTGCATACACTCTCAGTAGCATTTTCCACTTCCTATACTTGAGTCTCCATTTGAGATATGATTCCACTATTCACTGTGATTTATTACACACTCGTTTCCAATTTGTTTCTTCATTGATCACTCTTAAATTGAATCGTCTGATCTACTTAACTCGGTTTAGGGAAATTCTTCTTTGAAAGAAGATTTCTTGCTACAATCATCGATATTGTTCGTGAGATCCTTATCAATCAACTATTTTTTTCATAATTACTTATGAGTCATTCTTAGTACCTCAAGAATATCAATTTCAACTATACATCATATCTTAATAAGATCAATTTATTCCATAGCTTGTATGATTGGAACACCCTTTGTAATGAGGCTCTGTGAGGTACTAGACAATTTCATTTACTCTAATACCTTGGCGCATAACACCAAAATCATTACATCTTATCTATAGATGTCTTTATATTAATTTACTAATTGGTAGCTTATGCTAAGGATACTTTAATCCCATTCAATTGTAGATAACTGTTCTCCTTTTTGTGTTAGTCCCCGATCATAGGGATTATGCCATAATCGTATTCTTCTTCTTTTTCCTCAATTCATCACATATGGTAACATCAATAACAAACTCAATTCCTTCCCAATCGATCACTACAAGTACTCTCACGTCTTACTCTAACTCATTTTAAACTTTGAACTATAGGAACTATGATTAGCACTTATTCAATAAGTCATCGATTACTTCTTATATCATCTCCATACATATTATTCACATAAGCTTAATAGTTTCACTTGTCATGGCGATCCCACTATTAGATGTGCACTCACAATGGCAAATCAATCTAAACTCAATAACTTTTTCATATTTCGCTATCATCGTCTCATCTTCAAATTGTCATTTATTTCATCTCACACATATGTGTACTCAATCAATTTATAATTGTAGGGGCATAACCCATATGAAGCTTAAACCTCCATTCCACAGATATATTCTTATACTGCATCATAAACTCTCATATTGATACTCACACAACCATTCTAAGTCCAAGTTCAACCTTTCAAGGTCTTATCAACTTGGCTTATACACTTTAATCTCATCATTTCTACTTATATACTTATTTTTCCTCAAACAACCCATGACAGTATATTCATATTTATATCACCTTTGAGGACATATCATCGAAACACAATAAAATAATACATCCACCGATACAGATACACTGAATTTTTATCTATTCTATCCATCCATATACTATTTATTTTATATATATATATATATATACCTTAACCAATCCAAAATTTCCGATGCAAAATCATTATGAATTTCTAGTCTCAATTTTCCCTAATATCTCTTTATACTAAATTACAAACTCTTATCACAATACTCACATAACCATTTTGGTTCCAAATTCATCCTTTTATGATCATAACCATTTTATTTCATTCTATTCTATTTGCACACTTTAGTCTCATTTTTACTCATATTCTCATTTTTCTCAATCAATCCACAACAATATACCGATTCACGCCTATATCACCTTCAAGGGTACATATCCCTTTGGATGAACCTTTATCTATCATACAAAACCAAATACTAATTTCTATTTCCAATATGTCCATAAAACTTTAGTTTCTCACATTCTGTCAGATCATCAATTTTTCTCAATGCTTCTAACCGCGCAGACTCTTAAGGAAATGCTCATGCATGTGACTCATACTGGGGATCAGTTGTCGCTATCTGATATGAAATGACTCACATGCACGTAACTTGACACACATTTCAGAATGCCCATATAAGATAGTACTTCTAGGTTCTGATACTACATAAATGTAGCACCTCACTCCTACAAGACCCGAACTTGACATCGATGGTGATATCCGAGTCCGTGCCCCACGAGGGTGGCGTACTAAAGTCAAAAGTCGGTACCAATTTTGTTTTAAATCGATGATAAATTTTTCTGAAATCACTACTCAAGTTGGGTCCACATTCATTTATAAACATTGTCACTTAACACAAAACCATCAATAGAATTTTCAATAACCATTGGGCCCTTTCACAAATACAATACATTTGAGTCAATTCGAAATACAAATTTATACAAAA
>JANVCL010000213.1:18344962-18367951 GCA_026546855.1 Erythroxylum incrassatum | reverse complement strand
GAAGCTCTTTTCTTTCTCTTACTTTTTCTCTTCTTGAACAACTTCAAAATCTCTCTTGAAGGCTAAGGAAATTAAAATCCTAGCTTGTTTTCTCTTCTTTCTCTATTTCATTCTTTTTCATATTTTCTCTCTTATCTCTTTTCTCATCCATGCATTTTGCTTCTCTAGAATCTTTTCATTCATGTTTTCTCCTTTATTTATAAGCAAGATAATACTTTTTCTTCCAATTATACCCTTAATGATTGAGAATTGTCCAATTTTCCCTTGTACTTATGTCTTATGCCTTTTATATTTAACTGTCTTGCCAACAGTACCATTGAACATTCTAACATAACACTTTCTTCTAGAAAATGTTCCCCGTTGTCTTAAGTTTATAATGCTTCCAAAATCATTCAATTTGGTTTAGTGATTTAAAAGATATACTTCAAACATTTTTGGATTGCTCTTGTCTAAAACAGTATACTATGCACAACTTCCATCTAAAATTTAAACATCTTAGAGACAGAATTAGATTCCAATTTCTTTATAGCATTTGTATCTCCATGTCTCTAGTTTACCAAAAATTAGAAATCATCTTATTTGGAGCTCTACCGATTCAGAAATCATTAAAATACTGAAGTATGTTTAGTGGAATAACACCAGTTCATAAAACTTAAGAGTACACTCACTGTACCCGTCCCTCCTTTTTCACTCCATCTTTCTCACTTCATTTCGGATGACTGTGATTTTGTGGACATGCATAGTAATGTATTACGAGTCCAATGGTTCAAGAATCAAGTCAAATTGGTGTCTAGAGAAGAAGTTATGACCAAAAGAATCAAGCATGCTTTTGTCTTCAATCATACTGAACCTGTTTCGGAGAAATAGCCATAACTTTCTATAGAAATTTCGGATTGAGGTGTTCTTTTGATGGTTCGAAACAGAACTTCAAAAGCTACAACTTTCATGAAGACCTTGAAGACAAGTTCGATCTTCTGAAGGATCAAAAATGGAACAGAAGATAGAATATAAATAGGAACTAAGATGATGGGGAGGAACAGTAATGTCATCTTAGTATGAATAGTAACTAAGACAAAGTGGATGAACAGTACTATCGTCTTAGATGAACAGTAACTAAGACGAAGTAGATGAACAGTAACTAAGACAAAGTGGATGAACAGTACTATCGTCTTAGATAAACAGTAACTAAGACGAAGTGGATGAACAACAACTTCGTCTTAGATGAACAGTAACTTCGTCTTAGAAGTGGATGAACAGTAACTTCATCTTAGATGAACATTAACTAAGACGAAGTGGATGAACAGTAACTAAGACAAAGTTTTCTTCCTTCTTTCATTTGCATCGTCTTACTTTTGCATCGCCTTACTTCTGTTTTGTCTTACTTTTGCTTCGTCTTACTTTTGCTTCGTGCTACTTTTTACTCTCCAGAACATCTCCCCTTATAAAGATCATAACTTTTGACTCTGATATCCAAAAATTTCATACTACATACCGTTAGAAAGATAACAGAAAGATCTACAACTCTCAAGAAAACAACTTTGCCAAAATTTATCTAGATTAATCCAGATTTTCTCCCGAAGTCAGAAGACGAGTTTTACAATCAGCTCCCAACGACTTACACCCAGTTCTCAACTTCATGGAATTTTGAGACTCTTAGGGACAGAATTGAAATTCGATGTCTTCATACAAAATGTAGCCATATGTTTTTAGTTTTATCCAAATCAAAAATCATCTCGTTTGGATAACTAAAGAAAAAGTTATGGCTAACAAACTAAAGCACACTCAGTGAACATTTTTCAGATCACTACCAATCTTAATTCTAAATCTTTCCTTATCACAACTCATATCAAGATCACTCTTTATACTCTCTCTACTTCTCATTTTCAATAAAATAACATTTAAAAACAATCATAACCCGAAGTTGTTAATGAATGCATGTACCACTTTTTTATATGCAAACATGCAATATTTATGTGCATATATGCTAACATTATGCATGAGCAAGAAGAATGCATTTCTTTAATCTTTCTTTACGCTCACATGTACTGAAATTTCAAGTCCTAACTTTTCATATGGGGACGAGATGTTACAGCACGAAATTATCAACTATCAAGTACTCAATTATCATATTATTGATTCTACAACTACAAGTCTTTCGCAGATTGCACTATTGTAGAAAATGAAAAACCAAAAACCATACACCCACTGTCTACTACTCCGCTGACCCACACAGACTTTATTATAGAAAACTAAAAGTCACACCCAAACCACTGTCTAGTGTCTACTGATCCACACCCACACGGCCACACAACCACACCATATGTGACACACATAACACACATATACAACACCATTGGTTCATTCCTTTTCAACAAAAAAAACACCATTGATTCATTCATCTTTGGGAAAGCACATTTTCATACATAATGGAGAGGAGGGTAAGAGACGGATGAGGACTAAGGAGCTGAAGAAGATGAAGTAGGTGACCGTGACACTTGAGTAACAATGGTTGGCAATGAGCCAGCGACCGAGAGCCTAATAAAGAAGTAGCAACAATGAGGGATAGAGGGTTGGAGACAACACCAGTAAAGGGAGAAGCAACAATGTTGGAGAAGAGTCGAAAATGGCAATGGTCACTAATGGTTATGTGTGTGAGAGGTATTTTGGTTAATCGGTGGCTATGAACCGAGAAGAGTGAATGAGACTGAGAGGAAGGTAGCAGCTAAAGGGTTGTTTATTATTCTAAAGGGTTGTTTACAAAAATGAATAACTTATACCATCATTTGACATTAAAGTAGAAATACTAAATCATATAAATCATTTGGTGATTTGTTATACCCAATTCTTAAGACAAATTTTGGCAATTTCTTGATTTCACTTCAACATATAGCTTAGGCTTACTTTGACAATGTTTTTTTTTGGATGAAATTAGGTCTATCTAATTGGGATTGGAAATATTTAGTTAAAGAAAATTATCTTAAAAAGCAAAATGTATAATTTTCTAGTTCTACCCCAAATTGTTACAAGTAATTGTCTTTCACAGTTGACATGCAATTCGTTTAGCATTGGGGAAGAATAATTGAATCTCTTTAACCAACATAGTGAAGTATGTCGTCCCATGTCGGAATGATGATATGATTTCTTTCTTGTATCTTGAATTTGGCCAGCAGTTAATGCTAAGTCACATGGTTCATAGTTTTTCACATAGGTTAAGGTTTTTCATAATGATGGTTGCTTTGTAAATTCTGGGAGTTACCAGAACCTGGAAGTTAAAAGTTAATCAAACTTATAGTTTCCCAATAATCATTTTAGTCTTGATGGAATATGTTTTTCACACTCTCATAATTCTGTAAGAGTTGTAGAAACATTTGTGTTGTAGAAGCAAGTTGTTTAAGTTTTTCTAGATGTTGTACCTTCATATGTGGGAAATTTCCCCCATAACTTTCAAGCCGTAATATTAGTTTTATATTTTTTAATTAAAAAACATAAACTTGTTCGGTTGAGTTTTTTAAAATAAAAATTGAAAAAAAAAACTTATTTAGTTGAATTTCTAATATAAAAACTGAAAACAATAAAATGATTAGTTTTATTATCCTGTTTCTATAGGCTTGGAAAGGTGCAATATGTTTTTGTTGAGTGGAAGGTTAGGTGTTGTGTAAGGTTTTATGTTCCTTTTGTAACAGCCCATATTTTATGCTTTCGTTTAAGGAAACTCAAATGTCTCCTTTGTTAATGCATAATGCAATTTGATTCTAGGATTGGTGATGATGTTCAGAGGAGAGAATAGAAATAAGCACTACAGTTGGTGCCATTACCAAAGTTGTGTGCCAACTTCAAGATGGAAGTGTGACAACTGATGAGAAAATGATCATCCTTTTCTATAGTTTTGATTTCTTAATCCTATTCTTTTTTTTAGGATTGTTGTATTTTTCTTCCATAATATATAACATGCAAAATATATCAACAGAAACTAGGATTCTCTGTCGACATCTTCCATCTCTAACAAGGCATGCAGTCCCTTTTCAATTAATCCAGTTGATGTATGTCATGTAGCTCTATCAATATGTCACATGATAGCAAAAATCACATTGCTCAAATATAATTTTTCATTTTTTAATTAATAAATTAATGAAGTAATGAAATTATAGGCCTATTTTATTTTATTTTCAATGATAATGGAATTCTGCTATAAATTACAAATTTTAAGTAAATCATTTATAAATCAATGATTTAAGTTAGATATGTTTGTAAAATTAAAAATATGTTAATATATATTATATAAAAAATAATTAACATAAGTGTATAATTAAAAATAGAAACAAGATAATAAAACTAAACAATTTTTTATTTTCAGTTTTTATATTAAAAATTCAACCAAACAGATTTTTGTTTTAAATTTTTACATTAAAAATCTCAACTAAACAAATATTTGTTTTTTAATTAAAAAAGAATAATGATCTCTAAATTATTTTAAAAAGCTCTTCAATTTCTCCTTTAAATTATTCAATTATATATTAATTTCGTTTTGCACCTAACCTTCCGCTCTTCAAAAACATATGGTAGCTTTCCAAGTCCATAGAAGCAAGATAATAAAATTAAAAAAATTATTTTCAGTTTTTATATTAAAAATTAAACCAAACATATTTTTGTTTTCAATTTTTACTTTAAAATCTCAACCAAACATGTTTTTGTTTTTTAATTAAAAAATATATAACTAAAACTAAAAATCACAATAGAAAAACATAGATAGAACCGAATGATCTCTAAATTATTTTTAAAAAGCCCTTCTATTTCTCTTTTAAATTACTCAATTATATATTAATTTCGTTTTGCACCAAACCTTCCACCCTACAAAAACATATTGTAACTTTCCAATTCTATAGAAACGGGATAATAAAACTAAACATTTTTTTTCAATTTTTATATTAAAAATTCAACCAAATAAATTTTTGTTTTCAATTTTTACATTAAAAATCTCAACTAAATAATTTTTTTAATTAAAAAACATAAAACTAAAACTAAAAATCACAATAGAAAAACAAAGGTGGAACCAAATTATCTCTAAATTATTTTTAAAAACCTTATATTTCTCCTTTAAATTACTCAATTATATATTAATTTCTTTTTGCACCTAACCTTCCACTCAACAAAAACATATTGCAACTTTCCAAGTCTATAGAATCAGGATAATAAAACTAATCATTTTATTATTTTCAGTTTTTATATTACAAATTCAACCAAATAAGCTTTTTTTCAATTTTTACATTAAAAATTTCAACCGAACAAGTTTATATTTTTTAATTAAAAAACATAAAACTAAAACTAAAAATCATAACAGAAAAACAAATGTGGAACCAAATGATCTCTAATTTATTTTTAAAAAAGCCTCTCTATTTCTCCTTTAAATTACTAAAGTATACATTAATTTCGTTTTGCACCTAACCTTCCACTTTTCAAAAACATATTGTAACTTTCCAAGTCCATAGAAAAAGGATAATAAAGCTAAACATTTTTTTGTTTTCATTTTTTATATCAAAAATTCAACCAAATAAATTTTTGTTTTCAATTTTTACATTAAAAATCTCATCCAATAAGTTTATTTATTTATAATTAAAAACATAAATCTAAAACAAAAATTCGCAACAGAAAAACAAAGCTGAAATCAAATAATCTCTAAATTATTTTTAAAAGCCCTTCTATTTCTCCTTTAAATTACTCAATTATATATTAATTTCATTTTACACCGAACCTTCTGCTCTACAAAAACATATTGTAGCTTTCGAAGTCCAAGGTCCTCGA
Organism: Erythroxylum incrassatum; assembly: GCA_026546855.1. Taxonomy (NCBI): domain Eukaryota; kingdom Viridiplantae; phylum Streptophyta; class Magnoliopsida; order Malpighiales; family Erythroxylaceae; genus Erythroxylum; species Erythroxylum incrassatum. Next base: position 18,362,152 of record JANVCL010000213.1, on the reverse strand, counting down.
TCGGCACAACTTGGAATAATGGTTGAAGGCCTCATACTCATGTTTTGCAGTGACCCTTACCTCCGGAAGCACGTGAGCTACAAGTTCAACACTTTGTGGATCAGTCAGGTAATTGGCATTGGAATGAATTTCAATTCCTTCTCCCATCTTTATTTGTTTGTCCATTGCAGGTATTTTACCACCCCAATCCCAGTTCAGGCTGGATAAACGGATCTAGGGAAAGTCTAACTTCGGACGATTCACTTCAGCCTCAGCCTACGCCATGCTTAAGGATCCTCCCACCAATGATTTGAGCGGACTTTGGAAACTCATATGGAGCTGGCAAGGGTCTTTGGACAGGATCGCCTGCTGACTAATCAACAACGTCTCCGTCGTAGGTTGATTTTGAACTTGGCATGCCATCATTGCCAAGCCGATGAGTCCTCCCTTCATGTGATGTGCGACTGCCCCAGAGCGAGGAGTGTGTGGCTTCACTTCCCTCTACCTATCAGCAATTTTTTTATTCTTCAGGGCCAGGAGTGGCTTCACAGTAATCTTCAACGGCACCCAATCGGATCTACAGTGGATTGGCCCCTCATTTTTGGTACAGCCTGCTGGTTCCTTTGGTTCTGGCGAACAGATCTTTGTTTGAGCCACAATTTGCGTGGCCGTCCTCACCAGGCCATCTCATTGTGGACTATGCGCATAAGATCCACCACGCAAAGGTATGGCACAACCGAGCCTTTCTGGGTCAACCTTCCCGTCAGGAGCATCTCATTGGCTGGAGCAAACCGGCCTCGGGTTGGGTGAAATTAAAAACTGACGGGGCTTGTAAACGTTCTACCTTATCCGCCACTGCGAGAGGCATTATTCGAAATAGCTCGGGCACTTGGCTAGGCGGCTTTGTTCAGAACATCGGCTGGTACTCGTCGGTTTCTGCAGAACTTTCGACTGTCCTTTCTGGCCTGAACCTTGCATGGGACCTGGGACACCGCAAGCTAATTTTAGAATTTGATTCTCAGATAGTGATGTAGATTCTGTCGGACTCCAACAACCACAATATGTCGCACAATCCTCTCATCATGGGCATTAATGAACTGCTAAATCGCAACTAGGTTGCGATCTCCCATCATACTTACTGCGAAAGAAATCACTGTACGGATTGGCTCGCCAACTATGCTGTAACTTTTGACATAGGGGTTATCACTTTTATACATGTCCCTCGGGGTGCACCTCGATCCTCGTAGAAGATATCATTGAGATTTGTCTCCCACATTGCGTAATCTATAGTTTATGTTCCTTTTGAATAATAATAATAAAAAGTTAACCGTTATCAAATTGAGTTATCCGTTGTGAATGGGAACACAATGCAGGTAGATGGAGAAATGCGGCAAAAGGCTTACCAAGGACACGATTTTCAAGATTCCATATCTCATCAGCCACATAGGTTCAATTATGATACTCTTTGAAAGAGACTTTTCCTATTTCAGTTGAAATATGATCGTAACATTACTCTCAAAGTTATAGGTTAATAGGATAATTGTCGAGAAGGGAATGTAAATGCTTTTAGTTGGCAGCTGAGGCAGATTCTTATTTGCACTCATCATCCATTATATTGGTTCATAGAAATAAATGCAGTATGATAGTTAGAACTACATTTTGCGTTTATCATATTTCGTCATTTCCGCCGGGGATCAAATTATTTTACCTGCAACGTCGGCAAGTGCATGTACCATTGTGCTGCTTCTATTTAATTTTAAAGTTGATCCTGGGTTTGATTTAAGGAAATGTGAAAAGAAAAGGATTAAAGGTTTAGCCCCTGTCTTGTATCCCATGGGCTATCCGAAGAGGCTCTGTTTAACCTCAGAAGTCGACTGTCCTTATCTCTTCGTGCAGGCACACCACAAGGTGCTGGGGCTATTAAGACAGGACAAAAAGTAACTGCGGGCATCACGGATCTTATTGATGTTAATTTTAATGTTGAGAAACGTCGAAAGAAAGTAGTTGGGTGCACTCGAAAGTACTGTAAACGCAGGTCATAGTTATCCGTCACATTTTTATCGATAACTTTGACAGAGATTCTATCTTTATCTTCTAGCTCAGGAACATGCGAACATTGTTGTGAATACTTTTTCGGAGTTTTAGTATCTAAAAGGTGAAATAGAATGTCAAGCCTTCAAGAAATTGCGAGAAATTATAGTCGAAGTTTTGTGTTATTGGCCTGTATGATGTAACAAGCCTGGTTAAAGTGTGGTTAAGCTTTTCCGTCTTCGTTCAAGATTGACAAACCAAGCTAAAGACGACCTTTCCTTGGGTTAAAGGCTTAATCCAATCAAAGATAGGAACACCTGGAAGCTTAGTCTGTATGTATGTTATACACAGCAGTAGTAGCAGAATTTTGGATGTAATTTTCTATCGACAAACGCAGCATGGAGCCAAAACAATACAGGTGGAGATAACATGAGATGAACTCGCTCCAACTCCAAGCATGTTGATCATTAGTATATATTACTTCATCCAAAACATGCCTATGGCGATGCTTGGGAGATTTAAAGAAGTAGATTAGAACTTATCAAAGAAATCATAGATATGCTTACTGACCTCATCCGGCTTCTCTTCATTCAGGAAATGGGCTACCGCTTCTAATATAACCACATCCTGCAAGAGTGGAACGTCTCTATTGAACCCACCCTTATGAATATAATCCTTGGCACTCAGAGAATTATAGGTAAGATCCTGATCGCCAACAACAAACTTAGTAGCCACTTTCACCTTGGCCCCAGTCCATGGGGCAGTGAGTTCCCAGTTTCTGCATCGTGGAAGATGGCATTGTCAAAGGATAAAAAGGAGTGAAGCATTAAGGTATTTCATGCCTATGTTGCCAACTCCAAATCAGTCTAGTGCTAAACTAGTACACAAGGCATTCAAGCCCCAGGATGTAAACCAAATTGCAAGCAAAAAGACCTTATGGAACAATCAATATGGGACAAACTAACTTGTGTGCAGAGATAATGTTGAAGAATAATTTGAAAGTTGATCTAGATACATGAATATTTAAAGTCTAGATACATGGATGTTTATCCATGTATTAGTTACATAATTAAATATTGGTCCATGTATGTTTTTAAGTTCATGTATGATTTATTTATTTGGGTTCATTAATGGGTTCATGTATAAAGACTCATTATTGTACTTATAAATACCACTTTGTACTTGAACTAAAATCATTGAAGTGAAATATAACCTCTTATTCTAAACAATTCTCTCCTCCCTAAACCTCCTCACTTCTTAAAAAAGTGGTATCAGAGCCAAGTTCTTTGAAAAATGGCAAACAATGGTGGAGTATACTCATTTCAATTCGCTCGCCTCACAAAAGAAAATTATGAAATATGACATCTTCACATGAAAGTCGTGCTTAGTTCACAAGATGCTTGAGAGATAGTAGAGAGAGGATTTATGCAACCTCAGAGTGAAGCCGATTTGTTTCAAAATGAGAAGGATACTTTGGCAAAGATCAAGAAGAAGGATCAAAAAGCCCTCACCCTCACCCATCAATGTCTAGATGATTCAATGTTTAAGAAGGTGGCTGATGCAACCACTTCAAAGGAAGCATGAGAGATTTTGCAAAGTTCCTTTCAAGGAATTCAAAAGGTAGAACAGATTCGACTCCAATCATTACTAGGTGATTTTGAATCTTTGCACATGAAGGAATCCGAATCAATCTCGAATTATTGTTCACGATTGAAGGCCATTGTGAATCAAATGAAGAGATATGGAAATCAAGTTGAAGATGTTCGAGTAGAAGAGAAAATTCTTTGTTCCTTGAACCCAAAGTTTGATTATGTGGATTGCGTCATTGAGGAGTCTAAAGATCTAGACTTTTTGACACTTGAACAACTAGAGGGCTCTTTACAAACTCACGAAGACAAGATCAAGAGGAGGTCAAAAGAACTTTTGGAGCAAGCACTTAAAGCAAGGGTTGTGTTAAAAGATGATGATGAAGAAAGCAATCAAAGAGGAAGAGGACAAGAACGAGGACATGGTCGTGGTTGTGGTCGTGGTCGTGGTCGTGGTCGAGGTCGAGGTCGAGGATGAAGTTATAGAGGAAGAAGTAAAGGAGATTATAACAATGCCAACAATGAAGGAAACAATCAATCATATAAAGGCCAAGGAAAATCAAGAGGAAGAGGAAGAGGAAGAGGAGGTTACAATTTTAGACAAAATGAGAGATATGATAAGTCTAATGTTGAATGCTACAATTGTCATAAATTTGGACATTTTTCTTGGGAATGTTATGCTAAATTTAATCAAGTTGAGGAGCAAGTCAATATTGTTGATAAAAAGCAAGGAGACGAAGAGCCCACTTTATTGCTAGCGCTCAAAGATAATATAAGTAAGGATGAAAGTACATGGTTCTTAGATAATGGAGCAAGCAATCATATGTGTGAAGATAAAGGCAAATTTGTTGAACTTGATGAAAAAGTAGAAGGCAACGTTTCTTTTAGAGATTCGTCAAAGATTCAAATTCATAGAAAAGGTACTATTCTAATTTCTTCAAGAGATGGAAGCCATAGGTTTATTAATGATGTCTATTATGTGCCTAAATTGAAAAGAAATATTTTAAGTTTGGGGAAACTTCTTGAAAAAAGATATGAAAACCACATAAAAGATTGTTATCTTTGGCTTAGAGATCAACATGCTCAATTGATTGCTAAGGTATTTATGTCGAAGAATAGAATGTTTACGTTGAATATCAAGATAATCAAAGCAACATGTTTAAAGGTGGATGTTAAAGATGAAGCATGATGTTGGCATATGAGATTTAGACACTTGAATTTTGGCGCACTCAATGCGTTGGGAGATAAATACATGGTGAAAGAAATGCCCTCCGTCAACCACCCACATTATTTATGTGAAGCATGTTTACTTGGCAAGCATTCAAGGAGTTTTCCAAAAGAAGGGGTAACAAGAGCAACTGCACCACTTCAACTTATTCATACTGACGTGTGTGGATCAATCAAGCCATTATCAATGGGTAAAAGTAGATACTTCTTACTTTTAATTAAATGATTATAGTAGAAAAACATGAGTTTATTTCTTAAAGCAGAAATCAAAAGCATTTGAAGCATTTAAGAAGTTCAAGGCACTTGTGGAGAATGAAAATGGTTATACAATTAAAGCCTTAAGTTCCGATAGAGGTGATGAGATCACATCAACGGAGTTTTTTTATTTCTGTGAAATACAGGAAATCTATAGTCCGTTAACAATCCCAAGATCGCTCCAACAAAATGGAGTAGCCGAAAGGAAGAATAGAACAATTCTTAACATGGCTCGATGAATGTTGAAGGCCAAAAACATGCCTAAAGAATTTTGACCGAAGTTGTTTCTTGTGCAATTTATTTGTCAAATCGATCCCCAACGAGAAATGTCAAAGATCAAAACAAGCATGGAATGGAATGAAGTATAGTATTGCTCATCTAAGAGTTTTTGGAAGCTTAGCATATGCTCATGTGCCGTAACAAGAAAGATCCAAGCCTGATGATCGAAGTGTTAAGCATGTATTCATTGGCTATGACGAAAATTTCAAAGGTTGTCGATTGTACAATCTAAGCAATGGAAGGATTGGTGTGAGCAGAGATGTCGAATTTGATGAGGAAGTAATATGGGATAGGGAGACACAAGAAGAAAGCACTTACGATTTTTTCGCATATTTTGAGGATGAAGAGCGAGAAACCACAACAAATATTCAAGAGACAACTCCACCTGCTTCTCCAAATATGCTTCATTCTTCTTCGTCCATGCATGGAGAAAGTTCAAGTGATGGAGCACAAAATAATAAGAAGTATTTATGATATTTTGATATAACTCTCAGTAGCTGAGAGATTTCTTACTGAATATTATTAGTGATTATCGACAATTGCTGTCGGATTACAGTATAGGCTGCAGCCTACTTCGAGAGGGCTGCTCTCTCCAGCCTAAGGCTCAAGTATATTCCTTCTAGAATGTCTACCCTTTCCTCCCAATCATTACCTTATTAATACTAACTGACTTCATACGTCAGCCATGCAACCAACTCACCTATTCTCTCCCCTCCCACATGCACGTAATACCAGCCTATAACAGAAAGTGGTACATTACTCTGTTACCCTTCCCTTCCCTCTTCTAGAATAAACCCTGGTAATAGGGGGTCTAACATTGCTCCCCCCATAAGATGCACCTTGTCCTCAAGGTGAAAGTTTGGAAATCGTTCAAGTACATCAGTAAACTTCTCCCAAGTAGCCTCTGCGTCTGGCAAGCCTTCCCACTTGATTAAAACTTCTAGTTCATTGGATCCCCCACTGATCTGGCTGCTAAGACTTTATCTGGTTGCACCCTTGAGTCCTCTTCTTCGGTCCAACTGTCAGGAAGTACCAGCTGGTCCTTGTCCGCTCCCACCACAGCTCTCAACTGAGACACGTGAAATATAGGGTGAATCCGGGCTGTCTCGGGTAATTGTAATTCATAGGCCACCTCTCCAATCCTCCTCAACACGCGGAATGGGCCAAAGTACCTGGGAGCCAATTTCTCACTCTCTTCTGGCCACTGTTAATTGTCGATAAGGAGCTAGTTTTAGCCAAACCAAATCTCCCACCTGGAAAACTACTTCCCTCCTATGCTGATCAGTTCGACATTTCATGTCATTTTGGGCCTTCGATAAGTGCTGTTTTATTTTGGATAAGTAGTGGTCCCTTTGTTGTAGTAAGATGTCAACCGACTCCATTTTGGACACCTTTGTTCCCAGCTGAAACATTGGTGGAGGATCCCTTCCATATAACACCTTGAAGGGTGTAGTTTTAAGAGCCATATGATAGGATGTATTGTAACAATATTCAGCCCAACCCAGCCATTTTGCCCACTGTTTAGGGGTATCTCCTGCAAAACATCTCAAATATGCTTCTACTGACCTATTCACCACCTCAGTAGCCCCATCGGTTTGAGGATGATAGGATGAGCTGAATTTGAGGGCTGTGCCATGCATCTTGAATAGTTCTCCCCAAAATCTGCTCATGAATATTTTATCTCTGTCTGAAACTACGGATCTAGGAAAACCATGCAGCCTCACAACATCTTTGATAAACACCTCAACCACTGATTGTGCCGTGTAGGGGTGTTTCAGGGGTAAGAAGTGAGCATACTTGCTCAACCTATCCACCACCACTAAAATAAATGCATATCCAAGGGACTTAGGGAGTCCTTCAATAAAATCCATAGTTATGTCATCCCATACCTGAATTGGAATGGCAAGAGGCTGCAATAGCCCTGCTGGTGATAATGTGAGATATTTATTCTGCTGGCAAGTTAAGCAAGCTGCCACAAATCTGTAAATTTCCCTCTTCATGCCTTCCCAATACAGCTCCCTAGAGATGCGCTTATAAGTTTTCAATGGGCCTCCATGTCCTCCCAAATGACTCTCATGGCTATCCCTCATAATGTTAGGTATCAAGGCAGAAGTACTAGAAATTACCAATCTATCTTTGTAGTAGAGTCGGCCTTGTTTCACCGTATATGGTGGTCTGAACCCCGGATCCTTGCTGATAGCTTCAGCTAACTCCTTCAGCTTCTTATCGGACTCTATCTCCCTCCAAATTACATCCATATCGATGGTCTTGCAAGCCATTACAGTTCTCAATTCCCCCTGGAAATGAATTCTGGATAGAGCATCAGCCACCTTATTCTCCCTTCCTGGTTTGTATTCAAGGACGAAGTCGAAACCCAACAGTTTGGTGAGCCATTTTTGATAGTCGGGATGAATCTCTCGCTGTTCCAACAGAAACTTTAGCGGTTTCTGATCAGTCCGGATGACAAATTTATGGCCTAGGAGGTAAGACCTCCATTTCCGAACAGCCAACACAATAGCCATTAGCTCCCTTTCATAAGCAGATTGCCCCTTCCTTTCAGTTGAGAATGACTGACTATAATAAGCAATAGGTTGGTTATTTTGCACCAGCACTGCTCCTACCCCAGAAGCTGAAGCATCCGTCTCCAAAACAAAGGGTTGGCTGAAATCAGGCAAGGCCAGCACAGGTACAGTGGTCATAGCATGTTTTAAGTTCTTGAAAGCCTCCTCTGCCTCCACTGTCCACTTGAAGTTGTTCTTCTTGAGCAGCTGAGTCAATGGCCATACAATGTGGCTGTACCCTCTCACAAATTTTCGGTAATACCCAGTTAGCCCCAAGAATCCCCTCAACTCCTTCAAAGTTTCTGGTTTAGGCCACTTCAACATAGCTTCAACCTTGGACTGGTCTGCTGCCACCCCTTGTGCTGAAATAATGTGGCCCAGATATTCTACATGAGGCTGACCGAAAACACATTTCTTGTAATTGGCATATAACTTCTGCTCCTTCAAAATGCTCAAAGTCACCCTTAAATGTCTTAGATGCCCCTCCTTACTTCTGCTGTAAATTAAGATATCATCAAAAAACACTAGTATGAACCTTCAGAGATGGGGTTTAAAAATCTTATTCATCACGGATTGAAAAGTGGCTAGGTCATTTGTCAAACCAAAGGGCATTACTACAAATTCGTAATGCCCTTCATGAGTTCGGAAAGTGGTTTTCTCAATGTCCTCCTCCCTCATCCTTATTTGATGATAACCTGACTTTAAATCGATCTTCGAAAAGATCACTGCCCCACTTAACTCATCCATCAACTCCTCTATTATAGGTATTGGAAATTTGTCACTAACAGTAACCTTGTTAAGAGCTCGATAATCCACACAGAAACGCCACCCCCCATCCTTTTTCTTGACCAGCAGAACAGGACTAGCATATGGTGAGGTGCTGGGTTGAATGACACTTGATTCCAACATCTCCTTGACTAGTCTCTCAATTTCATTCTTTTGAAAATGAGGGTATTTATAAGGTCGAACTCTTACTGGCCCTTCTCCTTCGACTAGGTGGATGTGGTGTTCCTTCCCTCTTTTTGGTGGTAGAGTTTGGGGCCATTGAAACACCTCTTCAAACTCCTCCAATATACTGCTAATTTCAGGATCCCCTAGCCGAGTCATCCCCACCAGATCCTCCCTTGGTTCTTCCATCTGCAACAAATACACCGAATCCCCTTCTTTGAGATCCTTGCCAATGGATTTGGCACTCACCATGGATTTCGACAATATTGGATCCCCCTTGATAATGATTTCTGTTCCCCCCATTCGGATTTTCATAGTCAATGCACACCAATTACATAGGACATCCCCGAGTGTCTTCAGCCACTTTATTCCCAAAACCACATCTACGCTACCCAATTTCATTGGTAGAAAATCTTCACAAATTTCCAGCTCCTGTACCCTTAACTTCAGCCTCCTATAAATTCCATTCCCTGCTACCTTCTCTCCATTTCCAACTACAATTTCATACTTACCCGTTGGATCCCAATTGGAGCTCCATTTCAATGTTAAATCCTTGGAAATGAAATTGTGGGTGGCTCCACTGTCAATCAGGACTACTACTGTCTCCCCTTCTAATTCACCTACCACCTTCATTGTCTTGGGCAAGGTTAACCCAGCTACCGACCCTGCTGCTAGTTCCACCTTCTGTAGTTCCACTTCTTGCTCCTCTACCTCTTCAGCACCCTCCACCGTATCCACTTCCAACTCCTCATCTAGGACCGTGATCACCTGCAATTCTATCATTTTGCACTGATGGCCCTGAGTATATTTCTCATCGCATTTGAAGCATAACCCCCGTCTCCTCTTCTCTTGCAGCTCACTGAATGTAAGGCGTTTAAATTTCCCATCCCTTCTGTCGGTGGTAGTGGCCTTTCCAGGTGTCATCCCAATTTTCTCATTGTTCCCAGCTGTATCCCACGTTTTATATCTCCCATAGCCACTGGTTCTAGAACCCCCCATGGTCTTGATCCCTTTATCACGACCGAGTATTTTATTCTTCTCCTCGATCTGTTGTGCCAATGACATCATCCGTCCCAAGCTCCTAGGATTAGCAATTAAAAGCTCCACCCGAATTTCCTTTGACAGGCCATTAAGAAACGCACTCTCCAGTACCTCATCGAGTAATTCTGGTAAGGGCGCAGCTAACTCTTCAAATTTTTCAATATATTCCGCTACCGTCCCCGTCTATTTGGTGGCCAACAGACTTTGACACAAGGTGCCCTCCTGTATGGGTCGGAACTTTTCTACCAGAAGGCCCTTACACTCCTCCCACGATCTGATCGGACGTCAGCCCTCCACCCACCTAAACCACGACAAAGCCTTCTTCTCCATGCTCATCGACACCAGCTCCATTTTTTCCCTCTCGTTGAAGCGTCCCACTGAGAAGAAACGCTCTACCTGATAGATCCACCCATCAGGATCTTCCCCGTCGAACACCGGCATCTCCACCCTCCTCGTACGACAGTCACGCCGTGGTTCCCCTAGTCGTGCGAACCCAGGTGGCTGATCGTCGGTATCGTCCCTCCATCCTTCCCCCGATGGCTCAGGTTCACGCTCCCCTCCCTCCGATGGTCCCCTTCGGTCTCGCCCTTGCCGCGCCCACTCATGCGACTGGTCCTGGAAGGTCGCGTTATGCCATCCATACTCCCGGGAAGAAGTAGTCCGACCGATGACCTCTGGAGGGTATCGTCAGAAACCTCTTGCTTGTTCGACCCCTGCAGCTGGCCCAGCATTCCAGCCCTGTTCCATCGGCCCCTTTCCCTTGTCCCCACGTAGTTCTGCCTCCTTGCTCGTGTTGCCCGAATTCTCCCCACTCTTCATGGCTTCCCGGTAACTCACAAATTGCTTCATCATCTCACGCAAGTCCTTCACCTCGAGCTGGGACTGCTCCCAACTTTGTTGCAACGTTTCCTTCTCTAGTCTTCGTTCCTCCCTCAAGAGCTCAAAATGCTTATGGAAATCTTCCCGTAAGTTCTCTATTTCTTTTTCAATCCCATCCATTCGATTATCCCCCTTCTTATTAGCCATTGTTAGGATCTATGCTCTGATACCAGTGATAGAACTCTCAGTAGCTGAGAGATTTCTTACTGAATATTATTAGTGAGTAACAACAATTCTGTCTAGTTACAGTATAGGATGCAGCCTACTTCGAGAGGGACTGCTCTCTCCAGCCTAAGACTCAAGTATATTCCTTCTAGAATGTCTACCCCTTTCCTCCCAATCATTACCTTATTTATACTGACTGACTTCTTACGTCAGCCATGCAACCAACTCACCTATTCTCTCCCCTCCCACATGCACATAATACCAGCCTATAACAGACAGTGGTACATTACTCTGTTACCCTTTCCTTCCCTCTTCTAGAGTAAACCTTGGTAATAGGGGGTTTAACATAGTTCTTCAAGGATGCCTTAAAGATTGATTATAATAATTGATTATAATACCAAGTCAATCTGGACCCCCCTAGTCGATCAACCTCACCCAACTTAGACACAACTCAAAGAGCTATTTCTGGCATACTTCCCACTCTTTTGTTAAATACAACCAAGTGTTACTTAGCTTCTACTGTAACTAATGATCCTAATAGATGGCATGCCCGTTTTGGACACCCAAATTCAAGAGTTCTCAATCTTATTTTACGAAAATTGTATCCATCTAATATCAATACTCAATTAGATTTTTGTGACTCATGTAAGATTGGGAAAATGTTCTAGTTACCATTCACTCAATTAAAAATCTGAGCTACTAAACCTCTTGAACTCATATATTCGGATATGTGGGGACCAGCCGCATACCTTTCATCTACAGGGTCCAGATACCGTGTTACTTTCATTGATACCTTTAGTAGGTTCTCATGGTTCTTTCCTCTAAAACTGAATTATGATCTATCTGATGCATTTATGAGATTTAAGCTACAGGTTGAGAATTTGTTGGATCTTAAGATCAAATGCTTGCAAGCAGACATGGGTGCAGAATGTCTAAGTTTGCAAAAAACACTAACTCTACAAGGCATTCAGACTAGATTTTCCTGCACATACACCCATCAATAGAATGGGGTCCCTGAGAGAAAGCACAGACAATAGTTGAGGTAGGTTTAACCACGCTAGCTCATGCTCATCTTCCTCTCAAGTTTTGGCAAGAGGCCTTTGAGTATGAAACTCATCTACAGAATCTCACCCCATCATCAGCTCTGAACTTTATTTCACCTTTTGAGAAACTATTTCACAAAACTCCTAACTATAGCTTTCTGAAAGTCTTTGGGTGCTCAGTGTTCCCTTATTTACGACATTACTCATCTCAAGTTTGACTTCCACTCATAAAAGTGCCTATACTTAGGCATAAGTTCAAATCACAAAGGGTATAAGTGCATGGATATAACAGGTCGAGTTTTCATCACTAGGCATGCGATTTTCAATAAGGTACAATTTTTCTCTTCTTCCTCTAATTTTTCTTCTCCTTACATGCCTTCTTCACCCATTACTACATTGCTACCAATCACCAAACATATACAGGCTTTACCTACAAGCACACATCAAAATAACCAAACTACAAATACACAAAGTTCCTATCCATTAGCTACTATTGAACCTACCTCATCTTCTCCGGTATATCACCCTTAACCTGAGCCACGTCTCATGCACAAAACCCATAACATGACAGCTACATCACAATCTGGCATCTTCAAACCTAAATTTTACATGGCAACCACAAATACAGAACCCACCACTGTCAAACAAGCCATTTCCGACCCAAAATGGCTTGTTGCAATGCCAGATGAGCTCACTGCCCTTCACACGAATAACACCTGGATACTTGTTCCTCCTTCTCCTAGCTATAATGGGTCTTTCGCATTAAGCATAGACCAGATGACACAATTTTCAAATATAAAGCTCGACTTGTTGCCAAGGGGTTTCATCAAACCCCTGGCATTGACTTTGATGAAACCTTTAGCCCAGTTATCAAAGATCTACCCTTCGCATTATCCTTTCATTAGTTGTTCATTATAATTGGTCTATCCGGCAGGTTGATGTTAACAACGCCTTCCTTAATGGGGACTTAACTGAGGCTGTTTACATGTCCCAACCTCCCTAATTCTCTGACCCCAGATGTCCCCACCATGCTTGCCACCTAAATAAAGCTACTTATAGGCTCAAACAAGCCTCACGATCCTGGTTCCTTAAACTACAGCAAGCGCTTCTATCCTGGGGCTTCCTAAACTTTGTTTCCGATGCAAGTCTTTACATATATAAAACGACATGGACTATTACTTACCTTTTGGTCTATGTAGATGACATTCTCATCACTGGAAATGATCCATCTTGCATAGCCAATCTCATTTCAAAACTAAACTCAACCTTTGCACTTAAAGACCTTGGGGACATCCACTGTTTTTTAGGCTTTGAAGCCTATAGAGATTCGACTGGACTCTATCTCTGCCAATCTAAATATGTCTTGGACATTCTCAAAAAGACACATATGGAGAACTATAAACCCAGTTCTACCCCTATTGGTAGTAGCTCAAAGCTTGCCCACTCAGATTCTCCTATTTTCAAAGATCCCACTCTTTTCAGAAGTACCACAGGTTCTCTACAGTATCTTGTCCACACTACACCAGATATAGCCTTTTCAGTCAACCGTCTCAGCCAGTTCCTTGTCCAGCCTACATAAGCCCACTGGGTTGCCTACAAATGCATTCTGCATTATCTCAAAGGCACTATGCATCTTGGCCTAACATTCACAAAATCCAATCTCAACCTTTCTCTCTATAGTGACTCTGATTGGGCTAACTGCTCAAATGACAGAAGAAGTAGCATTGGATATTGCCTATTTCTTGGTCACAATTTAATCACCTGGAGCTCAAAGAAACAAACTGTTGTAGCCAGGTCAAGCACCGAGGCGGAGTACCGCTCAATGGCTGTTGCTACTACTGAAGTTTTATGGCTGAAAAATCTATTTTTTGAACTAGGTGTCCCCATTACCCTACCAACTATACTTTGGTGTGACAATATGAGTGCTATTTCACTAGCCTCAAACCCTGCTTTTCATGCTCACACAAAGCACTTCGAACTTGATGTTCATTTTGTCCGAGAAAAGGTTTTGGCAGGAGTAATCCAACCCAGTTATGTGCCATCAGCAAACCAAATTGCCGATATATTCACAAAGTCGTTGCCACAACAACTTTTCAATCACTTTTGTATCAAATTGAATCAAAGGTTTTCACCCTAGTTCAAACCTAGTTCAAAGGTTTGCAAATACAAGTCTACTCAACAGTGAAGTAAACAAGCAACCACAGAAACTTTTCAAATGAAGGTCCAACATTATTCTATGGACTTCTCAACACCAGAATTACTCTCCAAGGAAATCTGTTGTGCAAGTTGTGTGAATTCATCTAGAACTTGTGAGGTGGCAAGCTCCAGCTAGACATTTGCGATATTCTCGCTGAAATCAGAAACATAATTTGTTAGATTTGTATTATAAAAGGAAATGATGTAATAGAGAGAAAATGAGTTAGAAATGAATGAAAAATCTCCAGAATTCCTCTCCTCTCTCGATGCTCTATCTTTCTATTTTTGTATTGGCTAAGTCTTTGTATTGAATGTCAAAAATTTTCAACCTGATCGAACGGAAGACATTAAAATTGTTGGACATTTCATTAAGAAAAAGTTGGATAATGGATTCATTTGTACACTATATATCTACTCATGTTTAATTGGCTTACATTCTCACTAAAGGTTTGACCAGCTTAGTTTTTTAAGACTATTGTATCCAAGTTGAGAATGGAGAATACCTATTCACCAACTTGAGGGAGAGTTTGGCAAATCATGTATATTGATAGATTGATTGTATTTGATTGAGTTTTCTATTATATTAGAATATCACATAAGTCATAAAATTAGTGAGTGTCTTATGAAATTAGATATTGTATTAGAATATCCATAAATCATGATATTAGAATCATTAATTTTTACTTATATGTACTAAAATTTTGTTTATAAGCTAGGTCATAATATCCGAAGTCCTATTCAAATACTAAAAAATTTGTAGAGGATTAACACTACACAACCGAAGCATCAAATTTGTGTACGGAGTGGACACTTCACTTGACTCCAAGCTTTCCTATTCGGAATAGTAGACTCTCATTATTTAGTTTATCTATCTAAATATCTATCTATGTTGATTGCAGGTATATTAATCCAGAATGCTTGGGATACTTGGATCTATTACAGAGTTTAAGGAGTGGAGACTGCTCTTGAATTTTCATATGGTTCCACATTTCTTCTACCCCACGAAGGAGAAGTTAGGGGAGACCTTTATTGTCTTATTTAAATTTTGGTAATTTGAACTTTGCAAGTTGTCTTTTTTACTGAATATCTCCGAACTGTTTGGATGTAATGTGCTTTAGTTTGATAAGGAAAAAAGAAAATTCTTAAAAAGTAATTTTGTCTTGCAATTTCCAAACCCTCGTCGTTGTCTGTAATGCTTCTTCCTCATCTGTGTCTGCTTCGTTCGTCATTACTATAACGTAAAAAGCAATGTAGTCACTTAATCATAGAAGTCGACAAGCAAGCAAGGGATCTGTGTTTCCTCTGAAATCTGAGGGTTTGGGGTATTTAAGTTGAGAAAAGAACAAGACATCACGTTATCATGTCAAGCCACATGTTCCGTCAAGAATCTTGTGACAACTTGCAATTTGATCAACGCTGTTGCTGTCGTAATGCATTCAACAACAAATCTAATTAAGAAAGAAAAGAGAAGGCATCTTCAACATACAAGAGTAGCTAGCTCTTAAGACTGAGTTTGGATCCTCTGTTTAACTAAACTTTGTCTAGCCCAAAAAATGTTGTTCTACGTATAAAAATTCACAAACTCTGTAAGTCTTCTAAATTTCATGGTTTATGAGTTAAGTCGACATCCACTTAGCATCCATCGTCTTCATCTTTATTTTCTCAAAACCAAAAATTTTCAGACATTTTCCTTTTCAATACTAACGTTCCACGGATTCCTCACTTTCTCTAGCTAGTGGTCATTCAGACAGCAAACGGATACGTTTGAAACTAGAGAGAGAATCTCAAATTTCGAATCCAACAATTTTAATGTAGCATTTTATGTGCGCTTGATTCTGTTTGACACTAGAGAGAGATAGAGAGAGAGAGTCAGTTTTTGAATTCAACAATTCTAATGTTGCAACATCTCAGGTGCTCTTGATTTTTTTTTAATCCTTTGTGTTTCACTTGCGTTATTGTTCTTTTTCTTAAGAGTTTTGATTTTTCGTAAGAAATCGTCGACGTTTATGAGATTTCGTTTGCTCTTTTCTTCTTTGAATGAGAAACATTTGTGTGTTTTTCTGTGATTTGTTGGGAATAATGCTAATCGAAAAGAAAAAAATGTACGAGTTATGATCTAATTTTCTTGTCGGTTTTACATTGTTCTCGTTGATGTGACAATTGTTCCTTTTTCCTTTTTCCTTTTTATTTGTTTGGGTTCTAAATCATTTCATAATCTAACAAGGAAATCAGATGATTAGTATCTTGATAATATAGAAACAAAGCAATAAATAGAAAAGGAAAAGATTATTGGAAATGCAGCATAGAATGAGACAACAGCAACAACAAGCTCTATTGCAGTAACAGCAATAGATGTACCATCCTGGCATAATTGTTGCTTCCTTATCTTAAGAGATTTTCTAATTCTATTATTCGTTTCTCCTTTTCGTTTTGTCAATCATTTGTTTTATTATTTTTTATTGTAATTTTTTTGGATCAAACAAAGTTTTTATTTTTATTTTTTGAAAATGTCACTTCATTTAGTGGAATGGAAGTTAATATCCAACTTTCAAGTGTATTAAATCCTTATGTTACTTTTGAGTGTTGAAAATAAAAGAAAGGGAAAATGAAAAGTAACCAAAGAGAATCCTATGATTGAAGGAAAAGATACTAGTAACTGCAGAGAATGAAAGTGGCGGACGAGGAAGCATTAAAAGGATTTCTAATTCAAAAGACGCATTATGTTTGCTGCAATAAACCTCAAACCTGGCTGTTCATAACAATGTAGTTAAACCTGACAAAGTAAACTACTAATCCAAACAAGACATTATATGTCAAACCATAGTTGGCAGCTTCACTACAATTTACAAACCCTAGACCTAGGCATTCATAAATAATAGCTAAACTACAGATTAAGGTACTCCCCTTTGAAGTTCGGTAAACTCCAGCCATCACTACATTTTCAACAAGAAAAGAACGCCTAACCACGCATAGCAACCGGAGACTCCACAACCAGTGACG
>JANVCL010000213.1:18334474-18344862 GCA_026546855.1 Erythroxylum incrassatum | reverse complement strand
TAACTAACAAACTCAGCAACGAATCTCTCCAAATTACCGATCTGCCCACCCTTCCTTTTCCTACCCGACTACTGATTGAGACCCGATTATAGCGGGTCTCAACAGTCATGAAGGACAAAAGATGGAGACAAGCTATTGAGGAGGAGATCAAGGCAATAGAGAAAAACAATACTTGGGAATTATCAACTCTTCCTAAAGGTCTGAAGCTATTGGAGTCAAGTAGGTTTACAAGATAAAAAAGAATGCCAATGGAGATGTAGAGAAATATAAAGCAAGGCACGTTGCTAAAGGCTACAAGCAAAAGCATGGAGTGGATTATGATGGAGTATTTGCACCTGTTGCTCGTATGGAAACTATTCGTTTGTTGATCTCTTTTGCAGCTCAAATGAAGCAGAAGATCTATCAACTTGATGTAAAGTCAGCTTTTTTAAATGACGATCTTCAAGAAGAAGTCTTTATTGAACAACCAATTGGCTTTACAGTCAAAGGTCACGAAGATAAGGTCTTGAGATTGAAAAAGACATTGTATGGGTTAGAGAAAGCACCAAGGGCAAAGAATACTCGCATCGACAAGTACTTCCAAAATAATGAGTTTGTTCGTTGTTCTCATGAATATGCTCTTTACATTAAATGATATGGAAATGGAGATATTCTACTCATTTGTCTTTATATGGATGATCTTATTTTTACCGGTAATAACCCAAGATTGTTTCAAGAGTTCAAGAAAACTATGTCTTTGAAGTTTAAGATGACAGATATTGGATTGATGTCATACTATTTGGGCTTGGAGGTGAAGCAAATGAAAGACGGAATTTTTATTTCACAAGAAGGATATGTAAAAGAAATATTGAAGAAGTTCCAAATGCTTGATTGAAATCTGGTGACCACCCATGGTATGTGGAATTAAATTGACAAAGTTTGATGATGGAGCTAAGGAAGATTATTTTGTATTCAAAAGCCTTGTTGGATGCTTGAGATACCTGACATGTACAAGACCAGATATTCTCTTTGCTATCAGATTGATAAGTGGTTTCATGGAAGCACCTACTTGTACTCATATGAAGGCGACTAAGAGGATTCTTCAATATATAAAAGGTACAATTGACAATGGATTGCTCTATACATCATCTGTTGATTTCAAGCTTGTTGGGTTTTGCGATAGTGGTTTTGCGGGAGGTATTGATGATAGAAAAAGCATAATTGGTTTCGTGTTTTTTATGGGTGATTGTGTTATTACATGGAGTTCAAACAACCTATTGTGACTTTGTCAAGATGTGAATCTGAATCTGTGGTTGCAACTTCATGCATTTGTCATGCTATTTGGCTTAGAAGGCTATTGAATGAACTTCACTTGCCACAAAAAAAAGCAACTAAAATATGTATTGATAACAACTCTGCACAAGCATTGGCCAAGAACCCAGTTTTTCATGATCGAAGCAAACATATAGATACGAGGTATCATTTTATTAGAGAATGTATCGCAAAGAATAAAGTGGAGCTCAAGCATGTGAGGACTAATGATCAAGTTGCGGGTATTTTTACGAAATTACTCAAATTTGAAGTTTTTCAACATTTGAGGACAAGACTTGGGGTACAAAAGAAAATTTCAAATTAAGGGGGAGTGTTGAAGAGTAATTTGAAAGTTGATCTAAATACATGAATAGTTAAAGTCTAGATACATGAATGTTTATCCATGTATTAGTTATGCTCATGTATTAGTTACATAATTAAATATTGGTCTATGTATATTTTTAAGTTTATGTATGATTTATTTATTTGGGTTCATTAATGGGTTCATGTATAAATAGTCACTTTTGTACCTATAAATACCTCTTTGTACTTAGAGCTAAAATGATTCAAATGAAATAGAATCTCTTCTTCTAAACATTTATCTCTTCTCTAAACCTCCTCAGCTCTCAACAGACACGTTCAAGGTCATTTCCATCAAGAGAAGATCAAAGTGAAAATAGGAACATACCTGTCAAGATTTCGGTAATAATTCAATCCTCCCGTAAACCCTTTCTTCTCAAACTTGCTAACGTAGTACTTGACATCTTCCTCAGACAGCCAAGAAGGCAACTCAATAGGAGAGTCCAGCGGTTTGCCAAATCCTTTGCCTTTAGGTAAAAACAGTGGACCTGGGGTTCGGTATGTCAAAAATTCTTTCATGACCCTGTCAGTACCCATCTGCTCAAATTCAGCTTCTATTTCTCCAGGTTCCTGAAGAACATTTTTATGTGTTTCATAAACCATATTTAGCGGACTTGGGAAGTAGACAATGAAATACTATAACATTATCAACTATAAAAACCAAAAACTAACCATAAATCTGACGATGTAGTAATCATCACCATAGACAGCCCTCAAAGTCTCAATAACCTTCCTCTTGGGATTCCTAGGATGGAACACCACACTCAAGTTGACCAAAGCCTTGACTTTGTCAGGCCTAAATAAACACAAGTACCACGATACTAAAGCACCCCAGTCATGCCCAACAACAAAAACCTTGTCTTTATCAGAACCCAAAGAGTCAATAAGCCCCACAAGGTCGGCTACGATGTGAAACACCGTGTAGCTCCCAACATCCTCAGGCGCGTCGCTATCGCCATATCCTCTCAGGTCCGGCGCCACCGTCCGGTATCCGAGCGCTGCCAGAGCCACGATCTGGTGGCGCCACGAGTACCAAAGCTGAGGAAACCCGTGAACGAAGATGATCACCGGACCGTCATGTGGGCCCGCCTCGGCCACGTGGATGTTAACGCCGTTAACGTTAACGATTCTGTGCTGTATCGAGTCCATGGGTTGTGTCGAAGTTGTGATATTGTGTGTGTGTGTTTTGGGCGTAGCATTTGTAGTGCAATAAAATGAAGGGGGAGGGTATGCTTCGTGGGAAAATGTAGAGGAGCAGCTGAGAATTGCGATAATTACAATGATTGCCCCTATTAGCAGCATAGGTTCGCGAGGTTCTGTTTTTGGAAGTTTGGAACAGATGTTGACTGACGCGTATGTTTGTCGGTTATTGAAATTTAGACAATGTGCCAACCGATTCGAAACGTGGTGCTTAAGAGAGCAAGGCTTAAGAGAGCAAGGCACTTGTATTGAGTGGAGATTCTTTAATTAGATTGTAAAACTTATTTCAACAAGCCACTTCAACAACATTATTGAATTAAACTTATTGGATAATTTTGTTCTTTCTTGTAAAGTTAGACAACTATTAATTATATTTTTAAGTTTTTTAAATAACTTATTAGTTAAGTTATATAATTTAATCCAAATAAAAATAATAAAGTGATGTAATAAATGATCTAAATCAATGAATTGAAGTCTTTGTAAAAAAAATCCAATTAGTACGAACCGGACACATATTGGACTTGTGATGGGGAAGTCCGATATGGAAGTTATATAAAGGTTAAGGTATCATGTAGTTACTCGTATCAATCATAACCATAAGGATTTTCCAACCCGTTAAGAAATTTTGAGAAAACTGTAGAAAAACCTTATTCTCGTTTCGAAGAGCAATTCTCGTGAAGGTGACGGCAGATTCGCGCTCGTTTCGGCTTTGAAAAGCTCGTTTGAAGTTATAAAGACTGAAATCAGGTATTTTCCGCATTTCTTCATTTCTTGCCCTTTTTCATCCGATCTGGGATATATAACTAAGGTATCGTTACGTATTATACGTGGTATCAGAGCGGTTACGTGAACAAGTGGTTAAAAACGAAAAATTTTCGATTTTCTCTCCATAAGGTTTTCGGAGATTTAACTTCTGTTTCTCAGTTTTTCTTACCTTTTATTGCATGAAAGTAGTATACATGTGTTTAACCTTGAGAAACAGGATGAAAACGAGCCTAAGAGCTGAAAAATCAGCCCAAATCATGCTGAAAATTGCCATTTTTCAGCCAGGGCGATGGAGATGTTAGGTGCGTGTGCTACATGTGCCATACGGGTGAACAATGCCGCCCATAGGGTGGTACGCCTAGCACATGCACTACCCGTGCCATACACGCGGTCGACACGTGGGTGGATAGTATCATGCCACATCTCGGCGCTTGCATTATAAGTGCGATGGGCTCGCGTTTGGCTCGTGCTGCACACGCATTGTTCACTGTTGAGGCGCGTTGCTGGGCGGCGCATGCAACATACACACCACACTTTCTAGTCGCAACTGTTGTCATCACAGATGTCAGCGGATGACGTTAGTGCTACAATGCGCTGACGTAGTGTTGACGTTATGCTGACGCAGCCGTACAGACACCTACAAAAAAACACATACAAAATTTTCAAATTTTTTGTAAGGGTGTCCCAGGGTATTTTGGGTCAATTTCTGGGTTTGAGAAATTCATAAAGTGAATTTTTTCAATTTCTAGATTTATTACTAATGTAATAAATTAAAGTTTAACTTCAAGAAAAAGAATTAAGGCGCTCTAAATCTGATTTTGAGTAAATTTTCATGTTTCGGACATCACATGAGGGAGATACTTAAAGTTTTTATATCTCGAGTCTCATGTTCAGTGTTTGGGATTGCATGATAGTTACTCGAAAATGGTATTAAGACATTCTAAAGTCATTTTTAAGTGAATTTTTGTGCAACGAACTTTCCATAAGGGAGATACATGGGGCTTTCTTATCCCAGGTGATCAGTTCAGTGTCTAGTGATCGTCGATACTCGCTTTATTGAGATTTTTCCTTTGCAAAAGTCTCAAATGAAGTTTTTATAAAATGTCTTTAACATAAGTGTGTGACAATGAGACTGTGTATTCGGTTTTTTGCATTTATTGATGTTATATTGTCACATACCATATGCCCATAAAGAATGTAAGGATAACATAAAGATGTATCCCTTGTGTTTGTGGACTTTTTGAGTGCTGATGAGGATGTAGTCACCAAAGTGGCTTTTCAAGTTAGTATTTTGAATTGTTCTGCTTACACGTTAGGGGATGTCTCTGATTTTATGTTTGGTTATTCTACCTAAAGGTGTTGGCCTTATATAATATTTTGAGATGTGCATAAAGGCATTAGATGGAAGAAACTTGTTGCTCAAATAATATATTCGCCCAAAGGTGGAAGTGTCGTAAGAGTTAATGGTTTGTACTCTGATCTCTTTTATATGGAAGTCTAATTGCATATATTATGTATTTAGCCTAAAGGTGTTTCATAATATATGTGGCTGGATTTTCAGAAAAGATACTATTTAATGGCTTTGAGTATCGCTGTTGTTCTACATTTGTGTTGATCTAATTAATGTTATTTTACAGTCACCTTTTCGGTCAACAAAATTAGTGTTACCATTGAAACCCTGACCAGTTTCAATACAAAGAAGTGGACGGATGATGTATTGAATGCTATGGAGATAGTTGAGGTTGATATGGCCATACGGACGGATAGGCCATCTCCACCTACATCCATGAGCTCGAGTGTTCATATTCACTAGACTCTAAACACACTTCCTCTAGAGTTTAATAATCTGGTGATGACATATTACTTGTTGGATGAGGAATGAGAGTTCAACACTTTGATAGGCCATTGCATTATTAAGGAGGAGAAACTCAAGTTTGCTACTCCTACAGCCCTCGAAGCAACTAAAGGGAAGGCAAAGATAAAGCCCGCTAAGTTCAAAAGTAGAAAGTTCAAATCTTCTCCACATGTTGATGTTGGTCAAACCAGTGCTGGTAAAAGTCCACATGGCATAAAGAAGCCAGCAGTATAAAGCCTAGAAGGAAAGACTGTGACTATTAGGTAACTCCGTGGCTTATTAATTTACGAATCTAATTTGAGATAATCCCATGAAGTATTTAGTGGCTATATAATGGAGGATCTGATCAAGATGCTTTCATGATGTAAGGGTTTATATCTAAGATAAAGTCAAATAAAGAGAAGGAGAAACTGATGGTTCACAACAATGAATAAGTAAAAGTAATATCTATATGGAATGTATCTATTGAACCTTGTTGTAAGGTTTATTTGGGTTTTACATGACACATTTTATATGAGATCTTTTGATCAATTTTGGACAAAGAGGTTAATGTTTTGCATTTAATGCTTCTATTGTACAGTTGTTGTTTAATGCAAAACATAATGGTACAACTTGCTTATCATATGGTTTGTATAGAATGCGTCTTATCCCAAATTAGATATATGTTTCTTCGTATCTTGCTAAACAAGTTATGAAATAAAGAACCCTGATGAATGAGAAGTTATATATGGTGTGAAATAATAGTTTAAGCCACATTTCCGGAGCTGGGGTTGAGAGATTAATCAAGGAAAGCATTTCTCAATTCTAGATTATGATGATTTGGGAACATGTGTTGACTGTTGCAGGGGTAAGTTGACTAATAAAGATATTGAGGTCAACTCATGCTTTTAATTTGTTGAGTATGATACATAAAGATATCGATAGACTTTATACAGTTGCATTATGCAATTCTAAATGTATTTTTACCTTTGTTGATGATTATTCCTATTACAGATATGTGTTCTTACTCAAAGACTGAAGGTTGGGAACCAATTGGAAAAATTCATTAAGATAGTCAGATTTGACCTTAGAGGAGAATATCATGGAAAGCATAGTGTTTCATGACTTTAAAAGGTCTGTTTGCCAAATATTTGGAATCAGTTAGAATAGTGACTTAATTCACTATGTTATATGGTTTTGAATAAAATGGTGTATTGCCGAAAGGCATAACTGTACCCTAAAGGAGTTGAAGAAGTTGATGCAGAATAGGGCTATTCTACCTAATTATCTAGAAGTTTGGAAACCTAGCCTTGCACACATTTGTGTATGGGGCTGCCCTACTGAGGTAGTATAATCCTAAAGAAAGATTGCATGCTCGCTCCGCTCATTGCTATTTAGTAAGATATCTCGACCACTTTAAGGCTACAAATTTTACTGTAAAAAAGGGGGACTGGAATAGTGGAATTACGAACAACTAAGTTTTTAGAATACAATATCCATGACAATGGTGGGCCCTTTGACCCTTCAAATTATAACAGGGCGGATACTACAGCTATCATGTACTTTTTACTTATACAATTAGATCCGGTGGATCTAGGTCTTTGTACCGTGCCTGTATAGGAACATGAATCCATACATGTACGCACAATGGTTCCTGGGGTTATAAGATCCAATGCAGTTAGGTAAATCTACCAGAGTGAGATGACCTGGTATCCCATCTGATTACATAGTCTATCAAGTATATAGGACTATGATTAGATCCAGTTACTTTTATAGAAGCTGTTTTTGGACCCAATGCGGATGTGTGGTGGGATGTAATGAATGACAAGATGCAATCCATTAAGCATAGTAAGGTTTGGGAGCCAGTTGATTTATAGCGAACTACAAAATCGTCAGTTGTAAATGAAGATTAGACCTAAATGATTTTAGGATAGAGTTCAACGGTTTATAGACTGACTCAGTTGCCTAATAGTTCACTCAGGGAGAAAGGTTAACTTTAATGTTACCATTTCTCTCGTATCCTTGTAGGATACATTTTGAGTGATTAAGGCAATTATAGCTTATGATGATATAGAGGAACATCAGATGGCTGTCAAAACTGTTTTCTTGAGTAAAGACCTTTATGAAGAGGTCTATATGGTATAACCTGAAGGATTTCAGGATCCAAATGGAACTAATATGGTTTGCACATTATGCAGATCAATATATGGTTTACATCAAACCTTCCGAAATTGATACCTTACAGTTGATGAGGTTATGACCTCTTTCAGCTTCATGAAAAATAAATTTAAAAGATGCTTGTACTGTAAGGTCAGGGGAGCAAAGTTATCTTCCTATTACTGCATGTGGATGATATATTGTTCGCATCAAATTACTTGACCAAGTTGTATAAGGTTAAGCAACTTCTGGTTAAGAACTTTGACATGAAAGAACTTGACGTAGCATCTTTTGTCCTAGGTATACAGATTTATCGGGATAAATCTCAACACTCATCAGACCTCTCACAGAGAGCATACATTGAGTATATGTTACAAGGGTTTGATACGATTAACTATAAACCTATCGTGGCACCTATCTCTCATAGTGAGAAATAATCTTTGGCATAATATCCAAAGAATAAAGTAAAAAGAGAGGTTATGAGGAATTTTTCGTATTCTAGTACAGTTGATAGCCTGTTGTGTGCTCAGCTATGTATTAGGCAGGACATTGCATTTACTGTTTGATTGTTAGATCAGTATCTGGTTAACACAGGAGTAGACCATTGGAATGTAGTCTAGTGAGTGTTGAGATAATTAAAGGGAATTAAGGATTATATGTTGGCATATAAAACAGTCAATAGACTAAACCTCATAGGGAATTCATATTCAAATTTAGCAATATGTTCAGATGATCAAAAGTCCACTTAAGGTTACATTTTTAAGTTTGCAGATTGTAAAATGTCATGGAAGAGTGTCAAGCAAACACGAGTGACTTCCTCGACCATGCATGCAAAGTGTATGCTAAGGGGTTGCTTCGCAGATGATTTAGATCAAAAACTTGATTTCTGAGTTTTCTGTGGATGATTCAATGGTTGGACACATTCGGTTGTACAGTGATAATTTTCTTGCTATGTTGTTTAATAACAACAGAGAATATCACAGGTCTTAGCATTTAAAGGTCAATTATTTGGCCATAAAGGTGTTAATACGAAAAGGTGACATTAAGGTTTAGAACATTTAAGGACTGAGGAAATGTTAGTTGATCCTTTAACTAAAAGACTTCGCCCATTTGTGTTTGTGACACAAGTATACAATATGGGTGTTTTGATGTCCTTAGACAATGTTAATTAGGAGATCATTATATTTGCTCCATGTATATTTGTATATTTTGATGTATTATGATAGTATAATGGTTCGTCAATAAAGATGATCATCATTTATTCTCGGTAATACGTGTTATCATCTATTGTCACAATACATATAAAAGTCTTTAAATTTGTGTCGATATTAAGCATTTAAAGTTCATTGAGCATATATACAGATTGACCTTGTGCCTATGTCATTTAAATGCAAATAGTTTTATACAGATATCTATGAAGTTTGACATAACATAAGGGGATACAAGTTTTTAATCCCATAAAAGTTCTTTAATGCAGTTTAGCTTTCAGTTAGAGAAAATAAAGGTTTTCTCTAATGTAGTTTAGCATTTAGTGAGAGGAAACAAGTTTTCTCTAATGTTGTTTAGCATTCGGTGAGAGAAAACAGGATTTCTCCAATGCAGTTTAACATAAAGTTGGAGAAATCAGGACCTACAAACGAAGATGATATAATTTAGATCATAAAAGTACCATCTTATGATCTAAAACCTTGCCATGCTGCATCAATACACATCCTAGTCCCTGATGCGACGCATCACTATATACCACATATCCACTAGATCCTGATGGAATAGTCAACACTGGTGTTCTAGTCAACCGATGTTTCAACTCGTCAAAACTTCTCTGGCACTCGTCATTCCATTTAAATGCGACATTCTTCCTCAGAAGTTTAGTCAGAGGGGTTAAGATTAAAGAAAACCCTTCGACAAACCTCCGATAATAACCAGTTAATCCGAGAAAACTCCGGATCTTTGATACATTCTTTGGTGTCTCCCATCTCATTACTGCTTCAATTTTTACTGGACCCACCTGAATACCATGCCCCGTTACGATATGACCCAAAAACACCACCTGATTCAATCAAAATTCACATTTACTGAATTTGGCATACAATTGTTTTTCTCTCATAGTCTGTAAAATTATTCCCAGATGCTCAGTATGATCCTCATTGCTTCTCGAATACACTAGAATGTCATCAATAAACACAATTACAAACCGATCTAGGTAGGGTTGAAATACCTTATTCATCAATGCCATAAATGCAACTGGGGCATTTGTCAACCTAAACGGCATTACTAAGAACTCAAAATGTCCAAACCTGCATCTGAAAGCACTCTTCGGTACATCCGCCTATGCTATCTTTAGCTGATAGTACCTAGATCTCAAATCAAGTTTATTAAATACTCGGGCTCCCAACAGTTGATCAAACAAGTCATCAATTCTAGGCAACGAGTATTTATTCTTCACTGTAATCCGATTAAGTTGCCTATAACGTAATCATATATTCTGTCCTTCTACTCCAGTACAATCTCAAAACAACTCAGATGCAAGCTTATATGATATTTACCATCAAAACCGAAATTTCCCACCTACTTTCTCTCACTACTGTAAGTTTGTTTTATGAACAGTAACAACTCCAAACAGATTCTATAGTTAACAACACAAACTCTCACTAAACTCAGATATTCATAAACACCAAAACATAACTTTTTTTTCCAGTTGCTGTACAAATTCTACTGCACTATATGTTTCATTATTAACTCATTCATCACCACCACTATACTCATCCGAAACCTCTCTACT
>JANVCL010000213.1:18298206-18311132 GCA_026546855.1 Erythroxylum incrassatum | reverse complement strand
ATCAAATTCACTACATAAATCCATAATTCGTATACATCAAGAATTCAATGCTTACAAATCGCTAATGGCATTCCAAGTCATAAATAAAACTAATATCAAAATCCAAAATTATTCAAAACACAAGACATCTGAAATCGAACAAAAGTCTTAATTCTTTTTCATCCGATCTCCCGCTCGATACCTAGAGATAGGGATGAAAAGGAGGGGGTGAGCTCGACGGCTCAGTGGATAACAAATTTATAAATTTAGCGAAAGTTTCGTTCTTTCGAATTCGTTTTCCGTTCGTTTCTGTTCCGCATTTCGTTTTGTTTTCTGTTTCGTTTCGCTTTTTCGGTTGGAGTCTGGTCTCGAGATCGGGTCCCAACACAACTGATCTTTGAAGCTTTATAATCAGCTTGGCTATCCATTTTAAAGCCCCCTAACTAAGTGATTGTCTTATTCTAAGAGTTTACTGATCTACTGATTTTTGAAATAACTTGCAATCCTCTCCAAATAAGTATGTAAACCTAAAACCAATCCTTAGGCTAGGTAATAGGCTTGGTACCATGGTCGCTTTCAATTTGGATGTTATGAAGAATATGCACATGGTACGTAGGAGGAGAGTACCAACAGGAGATATTTATCAACTAACTAGGCATATGCACATGGTACGTAGGAGGAGAGTACCAACAAGAGATATTTATCAACTAATTAGGCTTTCAAATGAGTAGATAACATTAGGAGTAGAGGAGGATCACCCTAATATAGTGGTGCAACCATTGAGATAGAGCTTACTACCATCCCAGACAGGAGGAGCAATGTAAGAAGAAAACTTGGATTTGACAGCTAGTACAGGGTCGCTTAGGGTAGCAACATCACTTGGATGCTGGACCGGCTGAAGGTAGTTCGGCTAGAGAAGTACATGAGTAGATCTTAGGAGCTAGTGCACTATTTAAGTAAACTAAACAGTGCTAATGAAGCGGATGGTAAGGTGAGAAGCATATGATAGATCGATGGAGGAGGTCTTAGTGCAAATGACAAGACACATTAGGATATCCATTCCACCTAGGGATGGCAGTAGGTTTTCAACCTAATTAATATTTGCACTACCCGACCTGAAAATATGGACATGGAGGCTAAAAAATGGATGCAGAAAAATGGATGTGAATATGGATTTGGATATGGATCTAGTAATAACCCGAACCGATAGATACCCATATCCTACCCGTTTTTTATTAACTCTATTTTTCTATTTTTTCTTGAATATTTATGATTAAATATAATAAAATATTAATATTTTCTGAGAAGAAACAACTTTAGAATCCCCACTTTACTCTCCAGTCCTCACATTTTTCATCATATTTTATTTTCTTATAAGATGATAATAATGCAAATGATATGGAGATGGAGTTTTGAATATTATGGAGTTCACGCAAAGATAATTTGAAGCGTTGGATATTTCAGTTTTTTATTGTAAAAATATATGTTGTCTTTGCACTAAACATTATAATTTTTATTATTCCAATTTTATGGTTTTTAAAGACATATAAATTAAAATCTTGACTTA
This sequence comes from Erythroxylum incrassatum, assembly GCA_026546855.1. Classification (NCBI taxonomy): domain Eukaryota; kingdom Viridiplantae; phylum Streptophyta; class Magnoliopsida; order Malpighiales; family Erythroxylaceae; genus Erythroxylum; species Erythroxylum incrassatum. The sequence goes on along the minus strand of JANVCL010000213.1, from coordinate 18,309,586 downwards.
TTTTCTATTGGAGCGTTCGTAAAAATCTATTCTTTATATTTTCTATTTAGAAGTTATATTCTTATGGGTTATACAACTCAATGGATATCTAAAAACCCGAACAATCCAATAGATTTGGATATGGGTAGTAAATCGTAAAAACTGATGGATATGGATATAGATATAAGTTGAGTCAAAAAAATGGATATGAATATGGGTAGAGTAATACCCGAACCAAACCCTACCCATTGCCATCCCTAATTCCACCTCTACCATCTTCAGCTTTGTAGTAGTATAAGTTTCCGAGACCTAAGGATCCTCCAACGACCAATATAGCAGACTCACTGAGAGATTGATAGATATGAAGAGAGTTTAGATGCTCCATTAGTTTTTTTTAATCATTTGTGTATTTTTCTTTTTTTATATAATTATTTTATTTTATTTTTGCTGAATGTTAGTAGTGCAATTTTGTTTTATTTTATGTTATTTTTATTTTCATGTTCTTTATTTTCTTTCATCTTTTTATCCCCTTTTTGTATATATTTTGCATGGATGGTTGTACATAATATCTGATGGACTTTTCACCAAATTTAGAATTAAGTAAATCTTGTTATTAAGGGAAGTACCAATCCAAACCTTTCTCACTTTTGTGTTTTTGTTGATATTTTATTTATCTATGCTTCTAATGTGTACATTGGGGGGGGGGGGATAATGTACATATTAGAGGCATGGATAAATAAAATATCAACAAAATTTGTAAAATTTTAAGCGCGGGGAAGAGGTTAATGAAGATTTTGAACATATTAGAGGCATGGATAAATAAAATATCAACAAAAGTTGTAAAATTTGAAGTGTGGGAAAGAGGTTAATGAAAATTTTGAAAAATTTTCAATTGTATTAAACTTATTGTAATCTTTATTATTACTTCAAGAGATCTGTTAAAGAGCAACCTTTCATCCAAAATTCAAGAAGATTTTATTAGAGATAAAGGGGGATATATAGATCATATATTCTTTTATTCCTAATTGTTCCTCTACATACTTAACGCTGGTTTCATTTTCTATGTTTAAAAACTAAATTGTTTAGTGCCTAGGTTTAGCGAACCTTAAGTTAGAATGGATATTATGATATAGTCTTTAATTTAATATAATTTAATTGATTGATTTATTACAATTTCCTAAAGCGTTTAAATTCTTGAATTAATATGCCTAGGATATTAGTTCAATGTTTGATTTCATATGAATGAGATTGAGAAATCATGTTCTATAAATAGATCACCATAATTGGAAGGAGTTGCATGCAACCTAGAGATAGGTCAACATAAATTCTCTAGATTAAGATCAAACATAATAGTGAAATTCATGAATCGAATAATGCAATATCAAAGGTTTTAACTAGAAAGAGCTTTCAATTAATCAACTGAATAGTCTTGAGAAAGATATTAACAAAAGATATGAATTGTCATGGTCCAATAATCAATAATTTGTTGCTTAATAAAAGGTTAATGTTTAGAATATTTTTGTGGAATTCATCACCTAGGTAATACTTATTTGATATTGTTTAATCCTAATGCTTTCTTTATCCTAGTTTATTCTTATATTAAACCTTATTTTAGTTTACTTTAGTTTAGATTAAATCCACAACTTAATTTGGTAGTTACTTAATAGAAAAAGGCTTAATAATAGTACTTACAGTCCTTGTGGGATCGACTCATGATTATTTATTCTAGGTACAACTTTACTGTGCACTTGTAGTTAAAGCATACAATATCACACACATCAATATATAACACATTTTGAAGGTTTTTAATCTAAAAGATTTCCTAATCAGGTATGGAAGTTGAAAATGTTTATTTATGGACTTAAAAAATTGTCCTATAGTTAGAATATTTGTTTTGATGAGATAATCAAAAGGCTTAATTTTATTTAAAAAAATATGGACGACCATATGTTTACAAGAAGGTTACTGGGAGTGTAGTCGTCTTCCTAGCAGTATGGGATGACAAATTGTTGACTGAAAAGACATGTCTAGGCTCTAATCTATAAAGATTTGATTATCCAAGAATTTTGTCATAAAAATATATAGGAGAACCGTTCTGTATTATATAAATAACGACCTATAAAGATAAATAAAAGGGGGTGCTTAGCTTATCCTAAGCCACGTATATAGACAAAGTATTAAAAAGATTTAATATGGAGAGTTCCAAGAGAGGAGTCTTACCTATATTACTTGGAATTTCTCTCTCACAAAGTACGGGTTCAAAGATATAAGAAGAGTGCATATTTTTTCATTATAATAGTTGTATAACTAATACTTAGACTTGAGAATACTAAGATATCTCATATGTGAATTACTATATTTTGATGTTTCTTACGACCTATTCTATTTAGGGTTAGACAGTAGTTGGATATAATATAAACAATATGAAGATAGTTGAATAAATTATTAAATGATTCATTACTTTAAAGTAATTTGGAAGAATATTTTACTGTTTTTTATTAGTTGTGATTTAAGAAAATTTTCTGGCCAGAGTGAATTAAGAATTAAAAAGTTATTTTTAATAATTATTTACTAATTAGCAAGAACAAACATACTAGATTTAAATAGAGTAGACAATAATTCTATACACTATGTTCAATTGGAACATTAGATAACAAAAATGATTAAATTATACATTATAACTATATATGGATAAGTCAAACTACTTTAATATTCTTAATATTTGGATAGTCATGGTATTTATTAGATATCTATCTTGTTTTATAATTATAAATTGTTTAATTAGAGAATTAAATGTAAATTTAAAAAGTTTTAATTTATCTGATTATAATTATAAATTATAATTTATAATAATTGTCAACATATTAAAAACTTAACGGGTCACACATAAAAAGTCATTAAAAAGAGGAAATTTAATTTAAGGGTTCGTTTGTTGTAGTTTTCAGTTTTCAGTTTCCGTTTTCTTTCAAATAAAAACAAAAACTTATTTAGTTGTTAATGTTAATGTAGTTATATTTTTATCAATGATAATAATTACAATTTAGATAAAAATTCAAGATAAATTATTTTTATTTAAATAAATTTATTTAATCTCTTATATAATAATTATTAACAAACTATTAATAAAATTATGTTATTTTAATAGAATAAATAATTTATAAATTAAAAATTTATTTATAAATCAATATTTATTTGAAATATATTTTAATTATTAAATCAAATTTTATTTTAATATTTTAATATTTTAAATTTAATTAATTATAAAATTAAATTATTCATAATTTAATTGATAATTAATTTTAATTTATTAAATATATAAATATAATGTTGAATTAAATTATTAGTAATTTTTATTAATAATTAAATAATTAAAGAATATATATTTAAGTGATACTAAATCAGATTATAAAAAACAAAAATAGGAAACAAAAACTATTTTTATGATTTTCATAATTTTTGAAAATTAGAAGAAACCAAAACCAAAATCAGAAACTAAAAACTTAAACAAATAAGATTTTTTCTTGAATTTGAAAACAGAAACAGAAAAGCAAAAATAAAAATGGAAACAAACACTCCCTAAACTAAACTAGACTCAATTGTAAAATTTAAGAAATTTTAAGAATCAAATATGAAATATTTGATTTTGTAAGAGTTAAATTGTAATTATAATTAGAGTTAAAATTTAATTATAGTTAGAAATTTAATTTAAATAAGAAAAAATCTTATTGTCCTTTATCAAATAGTAAAAGATATAAAGGAATTAATACTCCTATCTTTTTTTTCCTCAAATTATTTAAGTCCTTTTTTTTTACTCTGTAAATACCAGTGAAAGGTTAGATAACTTCTTGTTGACACAATCCAAATTTTTTTTTAAGGAATTCAAGTTATGTACACTTAATTTTTATTTATAATTCATGTTTGTTAAATTATCCAATGGAAAAATTTAAAAATTGTTGGGGCTATAATTTGATCACGGTCACGGATGACACTATAATATAAAAATTAACTTGAGGGCACACTTGAGGCCATTGAAACGCAGCACCTCTCTGGTCAAAAATCAGTCTTTTATAGATATTATGCAAGTGCAATATCAGATAGGGATATCCCATATAAAATTCATCAGAAGATCATATGAAAGAGTTGAAATGCAGCAGATCCTCATTGTCTGAAGCAACAAAAGGCTCCTTTTAAATGGATTAGCACACGACCTAGACAAAGGTACGTACTTACCGCCAACCACTGAGGATATGAAAGGAAAATCAGACTTTACATGGTCAAAAGTCACCGAGTTCATCAGATATCAGAAAGTATTCAAGTGCTAGCAGCAAATCCTAAAGGGATCAACCGCCTTTGCAGTTTGCTGCAATAGCTGGAACCCCAAAAAGATTTCAAAACAATAAAGTCACTAACCATTACAATTACGAAGTCACCATCAAGAGCCAAACCTATCCAAAGCTGAAGGCATTTAAGGCCAGGTAGTTTTAATTATCAAGTTACCATGTATATTGGCACAGCAGAGGTGGGGTGCTTATGCTGTTGCTGTTGTTGTTCCATGTTCAACTCTCTAAGACTCAAGTAGGGTATCTCCACGTCATCTTTCCGGGAGGGAGTTAGAGTTCCAGCAAGTGGTCCCGACGATGGACGGCTAGTTGACCTGTAGGGAGTGTTTGAGCCACTTCTTCTGCTTTCAGTAACATACACAGGCCCTGATATTGATGCTCTAAAAGCTCGAGCTCTGGCTTTATGCACATCTTCATGATGATCAATGTCGTCGCACTGAATGTTGATCCACTTCCTTTTGAAGAACAGCAGAGCATTTCTCCACCAACGTTTCTTCTTATAGGACTTGTGAATCTTTCTACTCGATTCGTCTTTAGAAATGGGCTTCTGGAGCTCGAAGTGTAAGGAGTCTATGGACGTTCTTGTTGACTCTTTCTTGTGCTTTCTTGCTTCCTCCAAGACCTGCTTTGGATTAAACTAAAACGGTTCAGCAAGAAACATCAACATTAACATAAAAAAGCTTTCAAAAAACCCGTCTTTAACCTGAAAATAATCGATCTGGGGGTCAAAACCATAGTCACTGAAGTGTTGTGGCTCTGGCGTTGGGAATATTGGAAATTTGGTTGACATTTTCCTTCTCTTGTTACGAATGGTAACAGGTAGAAACCAGTAGGAAAAGCAAGATCAGATTCAGAACTTCTTTTAAGAAAGCAAAATAAAGATAGAAGTGTATGTATAGAGTCTACGATTCTACTACAGTAGCGCTTAGGCTTTGAGGTCTCAAGGAGAGAGAGTAGCTGTTGGGCAAGACTCTCTCAATATTTAAACGCTACGCTGGACTTGTCTTACGGTAGATTTATACGACCAATGGCCATAGCTTGCTTTTGTATTTGCACTTCATGTTAGGACAGTGACAGGGCCCCGACATTAGGTGCTCTGCACAGAGGAAACGTGCGCCTAAGCGTGCTTTGCTTTGATAGACCCAATGGGTTCCATTAAATCGCCCCATCTGTGCCAGCAACGCTGGCCCTTCCCTGTGCCACTCAATCGCAGTCGGAGAGGGTCACGGATCACATAAATGAATGGTTAAGATTGAGTGGCACAAGAAAGGGCCAGCAACACAAAAGATCCCATCCCCCGTTAAATGCATATCATATATTAGTGTAAAGTTGACATAGGAGACTAAGGTAAAGTCGATTCTACAACTTTATGATACAAAAGATACGTGGTAGATTATACATAGTGAACGACAATTGGGAGTACATTCACCCTTTAAGACATGAAACGTATGTCTCCTTTCCTGAAAGAGCTTAGTGAAAGAAATTTGATACGAAATTGCATAATTAATCAATACAAATAATCAACTCTAAGATTGTAACATACCATATTCAATAATTAGATAGATAAATACCTGAAAATTGGAAAAAACATTGAATCCATTGTAGTTTTCCGTGAAACGATGTGATTGATACGCAGAGGATTTACTATTGTTATTCCAAACCTGATTAGCAAAAGCACACATACAGTTTTCAATGGGACAACTGTATTTAAAGGTTGGCTAACAGTAGGGCCTTCTGTGATTTATAATACATGGGTCAAACTTACCCATCATAGCAGGCCCATGAACACAGACCCAATGACACGTTAAAGAGAGAATTACCATTGACATCAAATTAATCAGGGTTTGTACAAAATTATGTTTATTATACTAGTCCACAATTATGATAAAATTATATCATTTATTTTATTGGACTCTAATTTAATATTACAAAAGAGGTCTATTAAGAAACAAAATTTTGAACTTTTCATATTAATAAATTACAAACTCATCTTATTTTTTAATTGTTGTTTATGAAAGAACTTAAAATATCTAAGATTATGAACCTAACTTGTTCAATCTTTACGCCATTGAATTTTTAATTTGAAATGTCATCTTTGTAGATTTAACTCTTAATATAATATTTCATTGATTGCGATCTTATACTTTTAATTGCATGATTAATGTAATCAATAGCCATTCACAACTACTAAATTATTTATATATTCAATAAAAATAAAATTTTTATTTTCGATCATCAAATTTAAAATGTCTTCGATGTTAATGTTGTTATGGTTTGTGAAAAACATGTACAGATTTTCTACCATCTCATTAGCATTATTATGATTTGTATTTATCATTATCTTATATTCCATTTTATCTTCTGAATCTCATTTGATTTTATTTTCTATATCTTATCTGTTATTATCTCAACAATTCAGATATCACAAGACTTGTATAAATACAGTGTAAAGCTATTTATCAATGTACAAGAAAACAATACATTTATATATCAATTATATTCTTCTCTGTTATTATGGTATCAGAGCTTATACAATAATCATCTCCTTAACTACACGCAATTTGCATTCACAAACTACAGCCAGTACTTTCATCAAACACTTATCCTGCCTATCAACTTTTCACAACCCAAAACACACAACATCATTGTCTCTACTATACACCTAACCCAAAATTTACAAAACCCGACATACATCTCAAATGGCAAACCTTAATTCTCCTACTTTACCATTCAATTAGATAACAAATTTGCTCACTACATAATTGAATTCAACAAATTACCTCATTTGGCCAAATCAAGTCCATGCCATCCTCACCACTTCTGATCTTGTTGGATACATTGATGGTTCCATAACACCAACGGATGATGACTCTACAGACTTCCCCAAATAGAAAAAGTTTGACAGACTGGTATATTGCTTCCTTATTGCTTCTCTGACTAGCTCTATTTCAAGGCTTGCAATCGGTTGTACCACATCGCGGGATCTTTGGGTTGGCCTATAAAGCCACTTTATGCAGTAATCAAACTCGCAGCGATCTTTACTTCGGCGCCAACTCCACACACTGAAGAAAGGATCAAATTCAATCATTGACTTCCTTGCCTCCGTCTCTGCCACCACTGATAAGCTTGCTGCCATCGGTGACAAAATTTTTTATGAAGACCTAGTGCTTCTCACCTTAAATAGACTACCGTTAGAATATGAGTCATTTATCACAGCCATAGAACATTGAGAATCTCCAGTCTCCTTCGGTGAGCTCAAAGCGAAACTCCTCATTCACGAATAGAGGTTACTCTCCTTTCACTCTTTCCCTCCCTCCGACTCAGTGTTTGTTGTCTTCTACGCACGTCACAGGTCTTGTTTCTCCAATGGATGCGGCGGCACCAAAGGGCGTCATGGCAGGGGACGCTCCGGCTTCAACCTTAATTTCTAAGGCTCCTCTTCATCCATGCCGCATGGACCTTCCAATTTCACCGTAGATGGGCTCAACCCGTTGTTTTCCACCTTAAATGGGACAGCTACTTACTCCTCTCCCCACTTCCAAGCCCATTAGTCTCAAAACCCAGCCCATCAGCCTTAAAATCATCTTTTTCATCAATACCCAACCCAATCTCATTATTTCCAACTCGGTGCCAGATTTGCTGGAAATGGGGCCATATTTTCGCTTATTGTCGATTTTGTTATTCTGCATTTCGAAATTGTCCCACAAATTCCTTAATTGATCCAAACAACCTTTCCCCTGTTTTTACTGCCTTAAACATCCACAATCCTTTAGACCCTCCTACACTTACTTCCAGTCTTATTACCAAATGGCTTCTGGACACTGGAGCAAACAATCACATAACACTCGATCCTCACCTTGTTGAATTTGAAACTCCTTACAATGGTCCAAATTAAGTGATTGTCGGTAATGGAAAAACTCTTCCTATATCCTCCATTGGTAATGTCACTGATAGTTCGTCAGACTACCAAAAATAATTCCTGTTCCTGAAACAACGAAAACTTGTAATAGCGGTGAAACAGGGTCGAACCACAAAGAGTTGTAACTATCAATTCCTTTTGATAAAAATAAATAAATAAATAAAGGGGGGTTTGAGATTAAAATTCAGATTATGAATAAAGCACAGAAAAATAAGGAAAACAATTGCCGTAGAGAAAAGTTGCAAACAAGGGTATTGAAACTCAATCGAAAGCACAATCGTTGTCTTGATTTCTAAAATTGATCATTGATAACTAATCATATTCTTTAGCCATTAAGTTGGTTATAACTGTTGAAGACGCTTCTAACAGAAAATTCTTCATTAATATTAGTCGATTAAGAGACACTCATTAATCGATCCTATCTAACAAACAACCCAAGAAGACTCTTCATTGAATTTAGCTCGTCAACAAGAATTAGAACCCAACTCTAACCAATAAACTCAACCGCGTGGTTTATGTAAATTAGATTACGAAATTCCTTTAGTGTTTCATTACTAAATTACTACTAATATCAACTAGTAAAAGTAATTACGAACTAGAACTAGTTAATTAGCTTCCAGTTAATCTCAAATGCTATCGCAAGGATCCTATTATAACAATAATCAAGAAAAGCCTTAAAAATAAATCTGGAAATTCATAAATATTGGCAAAGAATTTACTTGAAGGCTAAAATCTCACAACTTGGAAACCAATTTTGATTGTACCTTTAATCGGAGAAGACTAAGCTATCGTGGTTGTAGAAAGAACAAATTTGGAGTTCTTAAACATACTTCTCCGAGAAAACTAGAAAAGATAATACAATAATGAATTAAAAAAACAAGAAAAATGTCTCCCTCTCAGGCAGCTCCCTCCTCCTTTTATAGCTTCAAGGTGCAAGATCCTTCTCCTTGATTTTTAGTTGATTTCCTTTATTTTTCTAAAACATCTCCCTTTTATTTCCTTAACAGAATATTTTCTGCCAACTCAAACAAAACAATAAAATTTGCTCGATCTTATCCTGGCACAAGATAAGTTCCAAAATTAAGCAAATATTCTTATTAACATTGACCCACATATTTTAAATTTTTAACACTTAATATTCTCACCTATTCTTTTTGGAACAACATATTTTAAAATCCCTAATATTTTAATATTTCTTCAATATAGTTTCAAACTTTTTAAACATTTCAATTTAGTAATTAATATTTTAAAACTTTTAAAAATCATGTCAATATTTTATTTTTTGATGATGTGATATATCTACTAAATATTACGTGAATGTCTATCTATTAATTACATCAATAAAAACTAACGTTTTGAATAGAGATGACTATGAGTCGAGTCAACAATTTCTACTGTAGTCTGGGCTTGACTCGAGGCCTAATCGGGCACTAAAAACCTAAAGCTCGGCTCAGCTAGATTGGACAAAAAATTTAAAAATAAAAAATAAAAATGACGTTATTAACTTAAAACGACGTCGTTTTGCTAAATATGCCGAGCTTTAGATTAAATTGACCCTAAGCAATCCAAACTCAAACTTGGAACCTAATCAACTTAAGCCTGACTCGTTAATTTTGGGTCAACGAGTCAAGTCCGAGCCAAACTGCTAAGTCTAATTTTGAACTGAATAATTAAGATTTTAAAATGTTAGCCAGTTTATTAAAAATTTAATAGACTGAGCATTAAGTTTAAAAAAATTTAAAATTAGTTACTTAATTGAAAAGTTAAATTTTTTAATAGATGAGCATTAAGTTAAAAAAAATCTTAAAACTTAGTTACTTAATTGAAAATTTAAAAAATTTAAAGACTGAATTAAATTCGATACTGTGATGTTGGTCTTCCTATTCTCAAGCCGTCGAGCTAGCATCGACGTGATCAAAATTCAGAAGTCAAAACAGTATGTTGCTTCACTTTCACTTGCACTCGATCAACCTCTCATATGGCTCACTAACAAACAAATCCGCGTGTCGCTGGTCTCCTGTTATTTTACCCTTGACTTTTCTTCCACTTTTCTCGTTATAACTTTCCCGAGAAGCAAACACCAAAATTTGCCCGTTTCGTTTAATCTCTCTCTCTACCTACATGGCTCATCCGCCACTCAAAGCCGTGACCCTGACTCACGTCCGTTACCGGAAAGGAGACCAATTGGGCCACTTCTTAGCTTGGGTATCCCTAGTCCCAGTTTTCATAAGCTTCGGCGGATTCGTCTCACATTTCATTTTCCGGCGTGAACTCCAAGGCCTTTTCTTCGCCGTCGGCCTCCTCATTTCACAGTTCATCAGCGAGGTCATCAAAACATCGGTCCAACAAGCGCGACCAGCCACATGCGCGCTCCTCGAGATGTGCGATTCTCACGGTTGGCCCTCGAGCCACTCCCAGTACATGTTCTTCTTCGCGACGTACGTCACTCTTTTGACGATTAAAGGTTTGGGGTTTAGAGAGTTTACGAAGAAATGGGTCGCGAATTTGGTGACGTGGTCGCTGGCGGTTTTGACGATGTACTCGAGGGTGTATTTGGGGTACCATTCCGTGGCTCAGGTCTACGCTGGAGCAACTTTGGGGATCGTGCTTGGGTCGTCATGGTTTTGGGTGGTGAATTCGGTGATCTTTTATTATTTTCCTGCGATTGAGGAGAGTAAGTTTGGGAGGATGTTTTACTTGAAGGATACTTCCCATATAAATAACGTGTTCAGGTTCGAGTACGATAATGCGAGAGCTGCTCGAGCCAATATAGCGTCAAAATCCGACTGATTTGTTATTCCTTGGGTAAGTTGAACATGATCTTTCTTTTTATTCATGTGTGAACTATAGCCTTGTTCGTCTAGTTCTGGTAGCTGAACTGTTGATCTGATTAAAGGGTTAATCTTCAATTCTTTAGTAGCTAAATCTGAATAGCATAATAATTTTCGAAATTCAGGAACATATAGACCATACCTGTCATGTTTCAAATGGCATTCTGAGATTTTGTTTCAGTAGACTGTCATCAGAACTATCGTGTGTTCTGTCTTGTAAGGGACTCCGCCTGTATGTCAGTAATGGATTAATAAATGACTGATGCCATAATCATTTTTCATTTCCTCTCATAAAGGTACATTTAGTCCTC
>JANVCL010000213.1:18274699-18293645 GCA_026546855.1 Erythroxylum incrassatum | reverse complement strand
TTCTTGATTTGTTGAATGAAGCATGTATGATGATAGTTAGAGGTTAAATGGACATAAAATGGTGTTTTATGTATGCTGGAATGTGGGGAAAGAAATGAATACATTAATGTCTTGCTTTTACATGTATGATGATTAATGATTCATAAATTGATGTAGAGGTGATTTAGAGTTAGAATGAATTTAGAAATAATGTAGAAAGAAGTGCAGAAAAATTGATCGGTGAATGGACATTTTCATGTTCTGTTTTTGATGTGTAAAAACGTGGAACATTGGTTGTTTTAAAAATGGATTAGATTAAGTATTGAAGTTAAAGAAAAGGCAAGTATAGTATCTTGAAAAGACAAGAACTGGGATGGAAGTTTAGAGATAAAGTAATAATGGTGTTTAAAGTGTGCTGAAATATGTTAGCTATAATATTTCCATTGGATATGCATCGGTATTTTAGCCATGAATTGATATATAGATATCCAGCTGGGATGATTTTTAATTTGGATTAAATTAGAGATATATGGCTACATTTTTCATAAAGACATCGAATTAAAATTCTATCTTTAAAAGTTTCAAAATTTGTCTTGAAGTTGAGTATTGAGTGTAGTGAATTGATGGATGAATACATGTGTTTGTGTTCTTTTTTGGGAGTATGAAAACCATGAGTGATGAGTTGTTATGTAGATGTTATGAGTTGTGAATTCAGGGTATAATGAAAGTGAAAATTATGTTAACCTAGATGTTGATTTATGTTCTTGAAATGAGATGAATTAAGGTGATAGTTAGAAGTAAAATGAAGGTGGAAATGGAGATGAATATGTGTAGAAAGTTGATGATGAATGTATATATGTGTATGTTATATTTTTAGTGTTCATAAGCAATCATGAACTATAATTTGTTTATGGGTGATATTGAGTTGAAATGGAGTTAAGAATGATGGGTAAATGATGAGTAATTAAATTAGAAATGATAGACCAAGCATAAGATGTTGAATATAGTGAGTAAAGAATTAGAAATCTAGAAAATAAGGATGCAATTGGATAGATGTTGGGGATAGAGGCATAAATTTTGTTTTGGATCTCAGATTGAGGTTATTTAAGTATGCTTTCGAAAAGGACTTCGAGTTCTACAAATTCTATAAAGACCCCGAGGAGAGATTTTACTGTCGAAAAAATTTCACATTTCTATAAGTGACCCATGAAGGTCTGCCTAACAGACATTCGCTATCTATTTGAACTTAAATTAGGCTTAAATGGAGCTTGAATTGAACCTAAAATGATGCTTGGATTAAGTGATTAAATGTGTGACACGTATGAAGTGATAATTGGGATTATAACTTAATAAATGAATTGATGATATCAAAGTACCAAATGCAAGAGTATAATGGGAATAAAGATGTTCATATGATTATAGTTATGATTTAAAGGAGTTTTGAGTAATATGTATTAAGTAAATGTGAATGAGAATTGGGTATTATGAGAACAGATAATGTTAGAAAAGAAATGACGAAAAATTGAGTTATGATATTAGAATAACTAAGTGTTCTTGAGGTGTAAACCTAAGAATAACCTAGACACATACAAAGGATAAGGATTGAACGGTAAACTTAGAATGATCATGTACAAATGAAGTGTAAACCTAAGTTCAATTAGACGTATATGATTTATGAAATATGAATGAACATAAGATGTGAATTTAGACATATATGATTTATGAAATATGAATGAACATAAGATGTGAATTTAGGTAATATACCTGAGATTGTCATTGAGCATGCATTATACACAACACATATACATATGTATGTGATTGAGTATTCATAAGATTGGGCAATTAATAATGTGTATGCAATGTGTGTATTGCATAATGTTGATATACAGGATAAAACATCCGCATTTAGGCGTTTCCGGATCATGGAAGCTAATGCTAATCTAGAGTATACTGTGAGTTGACCTATATGATTTTACTTTAAATGATTGTTCAGATTAAATTTTGTATTGAAAATATGTGAATGTGATTGTGTTGATTCCGAACGTTGTCTGTCTGAGGCGTTTGATGCATGAAATACATATTGGAAGTGCTCATTGAATGTGAATTTGACGAAGTAAGTGATTTCTTAACATTTTTGTTGAATGCCGGACTATGTTCCAATGATAAATGTGAAAGTGAATGTGTAAAGTGATTGATTGATTTTATGTGAATGATGCATTTCATTATATAGATGCATGACAACATAAATGTTGTTATGATCGGAGTAGCCACCGAAAAAGATCTTAAAGCTCAGAAAATGAAAAAGAGCTTAAAGCTCAGAAGATGATTAAGAGCTAAAGGCTCACCATGTATAATGAGCCCAGAATCCCCAACGGATATAGGGCAGGTATCAATAAGTTCGATATCCACAATAAATACAGGACAGTTATAAGTACTCGGTCACAACAATAACAATTAAAAGTGAGTCTTATCAACACTGCCTATATATTTGATATGTATGATTTAAATGGTTAAAATAAATAGTTTGAATGATTTCTGAATGTATCATATGATTTAAGTGAATATGAAATGTATATGACTTAACATGTTGAATTGATGAAGTGATGTGAATTATGCAATTATATGAATTGACGTGTTAAGTGATTGACTGAGTCGTCGAGGATGGTCCACTCACTGAGTTTGCAAAACTCACCACAAAATTACAACATCATTTTTTAGGCTTATAAAAGATCTCCAGTTAGACAAATTAGAGTCTAGCCACTGCAATCGAGTAAGAGATAGAGGTCGGGATCAGTTCATGTCTACATTTGTATTTTTATTTTATATTAAAGAATATATTCCGCAATTTTTGTATCATGTGTATTTGAATAATTCTGTTTGTAATAGCTTTCTAAATTGGAAATGTTTGTAAATGAGATTGATCAATGAGTGTAGTAACACTTGTGAATAAAAATGCTTACGAATAAAATGAGTCCGATTTATTTATTAATTTTCCGCGTATGCGTGCATTGCTTTGAAAATTTTATAATGAGCTTCGATTGGTTGATTGTTCTAGCATGCCACCCTCGTAGAGTATATTCTTGAATACCATCGATATGTTCGGGGATGTCAACCAATCAAAGCTCATTACAAAATTTTCAAAACAACCCAAAGTAGACATAATTCTTTTACATTTAGACTTAAAAGTAACCTAACTTTCTCAAACACCATCCCTGGTAAATATCTATAATATCTTTGGGTCAAAAACTAGGACAAAGAAGTAGAAACATGGAATATAATGTATGCAGGCTACGATAGTACTGTCCTCTTACCATGTCAATGACCATGAAATATGTTTGTGAGCTTTAATTTAAGCGGCCTAATCCTCAATAACAAATAAATAGAATAAATGGTCCCTTTATTTGCGCTGATTAATTTTAGCTTAGATATGTGTTAAATATGTAGTTAAAGTTTTGTTCAGCTTTAAAACGTAACCAACCAAAAGATTATCAATCGAAAATCTCTGGCGCCATGCTCTTGCCATTTAATTGATGCCTTTGGAACAGAGCCAGAAATATATCTTTATTGCTTTGTAAAATGGTTGGTGCAATACTGGTAATGAATTGGGTTGCTCAAATGGAAAGAACCCAACGTAATAAAAGAGAAGTAGAGCCCACAGGCACATATTCTTGCTCCTAAATCTTAGCCAATAAATTCTTTTCTAACCAATTACGGAATTAAACCGACCAAACAATTCACCAAAAATAAACCATTCTATAGAGATTGATAGCATTTGACTTACCAATCTCCTGTTGGCAAAATAGATGGTATAAAGAAAGAAGACACTGGAGAGATGTTTGTCAGAATTTCATACAACAAGCCTCTCGTCTTGCAGAGAGAGGTTTACAGGGTTCTTTTTTATCCGACAATTTTGGAGAAAAACATACAGCCTGAAACTTCTTGTATGTAGGAGATAAAATGGCAATGACCGTTGCACTAAAATATTCGGTTAATGCCGTTCTTCTCTTGAGCCTAGTAATTGTATTGTCATCTTCTTGTTGTTGTGAGGGTAAGGGTCGTCGTGGACGAGTCGGGCTGCTTCGCAAAATGGGTCGTCCAGGTGGGGATAATGTAGACCCTATTGAAACTGTGTTTAATGTGCTGAAATTTGGAGCAGTTCCTGACGAGAAAAAGGATAATTCATTGGTAAGCAACATAGGCTTGCTACATTCTTTGTCAGGGTTCAATTCTGAGAAGTGTGTCATTCTAGAAGAACCTATAGGATAATACTAGAAAATCAATTTAAGCAGTTGATGTTGAGTAAAATGTGTGTGCGTGTGCGTGTTTTTGCTTTTTTTTCCTGGTCAGGAATTTATCAGGGCGTGGAGGGCTGCATGCGATTGTCCAGGAAAGTCGAGGCTGATAATTCCAAGAGGGAACTTCTTAGCAGGACCTATTGTTTTCCAGGGACCATGCAAAGGTCCCTCTCCAATTACCGTACAGTTTGTTGGAACAATGAAAGCTCTACCAATCCCTAGCAGTTACGCTGAAGATTTCTGGATTTCATTCCAACACATAAACGGTTTGGTTCTCACTGGTGCAGGAACTTTTGATGGACAAGGTGCTCTTATCTGGAAATACAACACCTGTGAAGGTGGTGGTTCCTGCAGTACTTTCCCAGCTGTAAGCACTTAATTAATAAGAAGTTCCGGAAATTTTAGTATCAAGTTTAAATGGTTAATGTTTTTCTCTCTGGATGGTTATGCAGAACATTAAGTTGAATCATGTGTCGAATGCGGTTATTAGGCAGATCACTTCTATTAATCCCATGGGCTTCCACATGGGTATTGTTTTCTCTCAAAACGTCAAAGTAAGACGTGTTCATATATCTGCAGCAGGAGATAGCCCCAACACAGATGGTATTCATATAAGCCAATCTAATCAAGTTAAAGTAGCGAGAAGTATTATTGAGACTGGTGATGATTGCATTGGTATCATTCAAGGAAGCACAGACATCAGTATCACCAAAGTGACATGTGGCCCTGGACATGGCATCAGGTGAATCTTCAATGCTGTATAAAACAAACTGAGGTTTTCTTAAAAGGGGACAAGGGAGTCACACCATTGATATGATTACGGTTGCAAGTAACTAGTGATAGTTGTGAAAAAAATGGATGCAAAAAAGTACAAGTATCTATATTTTATACTATGTACTCTTCTTCCAAGTCTAATAAACGCATTGCTTGCAATAACAGTATTGGTAGCCTTGGCAAGTACCCGGATGAGAAGGATGTGAAAGGGATCACGGTTACTAACTGCACTTTGAAGGGCACTACAAATGGACTCAGAATCAAAACATGGGGAGGGTCACCTCCAAGTCAAGCTACAGACGTGACTTTCAAGGACATCAACATGGAAAACGTCGAAAACCCAATTATTATTGATCAGTCCTACGGCCATTCCAATGCGGTTCGGTCCTCTTACCTTTTATTTTCCCACCCAGGAAACAACGTACTAATATGTTGGATCTTTTTATTTGGCAGCAGCCATCAAGAGTGAAGATCAGCGACATTCGGTTCATTAACGTTTTTGGAACAACAATCTCAAACGTTGCTGTGGATCTTACCTGCAGTCAACAGGTCCCTTGTGAAAGAGTTCATTTGTCCGACATCAATTTGAAGTACATCGGTCCTAAGCCTTTCACCTCCAATTGTGTCAATGCAAGAGTAAACTACGCTGGCACGCAATTCCCACCACCTTGTCGATCATAGGTTATTTCAACTTTAAACTGATTTCATTTCTTATTTGTAACACTTAGAAGTCACATAGTTGAGCTATTCCAATCTAAAATGATGGTGGAAAAACAGAGACAGAATTACGTGGCTTGTAATAGCTTGAATGCACAAACAAACCAAAATTAATTCGTGATTAACTTTGTTCCAAAGTACTATTTTGGCACGTCAGTACCTGCCAATTTCATATGTCATGATTGAAGGAAATACTAAACTGCCGACCGAGATTCCTTCCTAGCTAACGTCTATAAGGTAATTAAAGCTAACTCTATATGATGCACTAAATTAATGAACTTGATCTTAGACCTAACTAAGTCTACTCTTGCTATAATTACCATAAACCATTTGGTTTAATCAACTTAAAGGCAACTGCTCTTTCCTAGTATTTAAGACCTTAAGAAACCATTTAATTAGTCCTGATGAGATTCCCTCACGTTGTTCATGCTTGCATTTAAATCTATCGAGCCTCGAAAAGAATTTTCTGTTGGACAATTTTGTCCTTTTCCATAAAGTTGGACAATATTTAATTGCATTTTTTTTTATTTTTTAGTAACTTATCAATTAAGTTATGCAATTTGATCCAGATAAAGATAATAAAGAGAACTAATAAATGATCTAAATCAATTGGACAATGTCCAGGTAGAAAATAGATTTCAAATAGTATGGACCAGACTCATATCGGTTTTATGATGGAAAAGTCCAATATGGATGCTATATATAAAGGTTAAGGTCTCTTGTAGTTGTTGATACATCAATCGTAAGCATAATGATTCTCTGACCTGTTAAGAGAGCTTACGTCTTGAGAAAACTGTAGAAAGACCTTATTTACGTCCTGGAGAGCAGTTCCTCTAAAGACAATGGTGGATTCGCGCTTATTTCAGCTTCGGAACGCTCGTTTGAAGTTATGGAACTGAAATTAGGTATTTTCGTATTTCTTCGTTTCTTGCCCTTTCACGTTCTATCCGGGATACATAACTAAGGTACCGTTACATATTACACATGATATCAGAGCGGTGACGTGATCGGGTGGTTGAAAACAAAGATTTTTTGGTTTTCTCTTTATAGGTTTTCAGATATTTAACTTTTGTTTCTTGATTTTTTCTTGCTTTTTATTGCTTGAAAGTAGTATTCATGTGTTTAGCCTTGAGAAACGAGGCAAAAACGAGCTCGGGAGTGCAAAAAAGACCCGAAACTCATCAAAAATTGCCTTTTTCCGGTGAGGGTGCACCTTACCGTCCGGCGCGTGTGATACACAAACTCGATAGTGAACAGTGCACGCGGGCGCATGACGCCTCAGACACGTCGTGCGATATTGACCGGACGTGTGTCTACGTTAGCCGTAGGAAATTGCTACAATAATTTAAAAAAATTTAAAAATTTTAAAAACACAAAAATTTTTAGATTTTTCGTAAAGATGCCCAGGGTGTTTTGAGTCAATTTTCGAGTCCAAGAAATTCATAAAATAAGTTTTTCCATTTTTTTATATTTATTACATTAGTAATAAATTAAAGTTTAACTACAGAAAAGTGAATTAAGGTATTCTGAATCCGATTTCAAGTGAATTTTCATGCTTCGGACATCACATGAGGGAAATACTTCAAGTTTTTGTGTCTCAGGTCTCATGCTCAATGTTTAGGATTGCATGATAGTCGCTTGAAAAAGGAATTAAGACATTCTAAAGTCATTTTGAGTGAATTTTCATGCAATGAACTTGCCATAAGGTAGATACATGAGGTTATTGTGTCTTGGGTGGTCAATTCAATGTTTGGTGATGCCCGATAGTCGCTCTAATGAGAGTTTTCCTTTGCGAAAGTCTCAAATGAAATTTTTAGAGAATGTTTGCAGCACGAGTGTGTGACAATAAGATTGTGCATTCAAGTTTTTACATTTATTGATGTTACATTGTCACAGACCATATGCCCATAAAGAATGTGAGGATAACATAAAGATGTATCTCTTGTGTTTGTGAACTTTTTGAGTACTGATGAGGATGTAGTCACCATAGTGGCCTTTCGAGTCAGCTTTTTGAATTGTTCTGCTTACACGTTAAGGGATGTCTCTGATCTCAGGTTTGGTTATTCTGCCTACAGGTGTTGGCCTTATGTGAGATTTTGAGATGTGCATAAAGGCATTAGATAGAGGAAAGTTATTGCTTGAATGATCTATTTGCCCACATATGGTAGTGTCATAAGAATTAATGGTTTGTACTTTGATCAGTTTTATGTGGAGGTTTAGTAACATATATTATGTATTCAGCCCACAGGTGTTTCATAATATGTGTGACTAGATTTTCAGTAAAGATATTACTTAATGGCTTTGAGTATCGCTGTTGTCCTACATTTGTGTTGATTTAAACATTATCAATTTGAAGTCACCTTTTCAATCAAGAAAATCAGTGTCACCATTAAAACCTGACCGATTTCAATACAAAAAAGTGGACGGAGGATGTATTGAATGTTATAGGGATAGCTGAGGTTGATATGGCCATATAGACGAATAGGCCATCTCCACCTATAACCATGAGCTCGAGAGTTCATAAAGCATCCTATGAAGTCTGGGATTGGTCTAACAAATTATATCACATGACCATTAAGAGATCCATACCTGATCATTTGCTAAGTGGATTTTCAGATACAAACATAGCGAAGGAGTTTCTTAGTAATGTCTCCCAGAGGTACATAGTCTCACCTAATGTTGAGACAAGTGCTTTGATGAAAGAATTATTCTCCATGAGATATACGGGAGACGGGAGAGTAATGGAGTACATATCGAGAATGATTCATCTTCACAGTAGACTAAAGATGCTAAACATTCCTCTTTTTGATGTCTTCATTGTTCACCAGACTCTAAACACACTCCCTCTAGAGTTTAGTAATCTAGTGATGACATATTACTTGCTAGATGAGGAATGAGACTTCAATGCTTTGATAGCCCATTGCATTGCTGAGGAGGATAAACTTAAGTTTGCTACTCCTACAGCCCTTAAAGCAACTAAAGGGAAGGAAAAGATGAAGCCCGTTAAGTTCAGAGGTAGAAAGTTCAAATCTTCTCCACATGTTGATGTTGATCAAAGCAGTGCTAGCAAAGGTTCACATGACATAAAGAAACCAGCAATATGAGGCCTAGAAAGAAAGATTGTGACGATCACGTAATTCCTTAGCCTATCAATTTATGAATCTAATTTGTGATAGTCACATTAAGTATTTGGTGGCTATATAGTGGAACATCTTATCATGATGCTTCCACGATGCAGTGGTTCATATTCAGGATAAAGCTAAATAAAGGAAAAAGTAACTGATGGTTGATGGCAATGAAGAAGTAGAAGTAATATCTATGGGGAATGTATGTAATGAACCCTATAGTAAGGTTCATTTGGATTTTACACTACACATTTTATATGTGATCTTTGTATCAATTTAGGACAAACAAGGTTGAAGTTTTGTATTTAATGCTTATGTTGAACAGTTGTTGTTTAATGTAAAACATAACGGTACAACTTTCTTATCATATGGTTTGTATAGAATGTGTCTCACCATAAATTAGATATATGTTTCTTCGTATCTTGCTAAACAATTCATGAGGACCCTGATGAATGAAAAGTCATACATGGTGCAACATAAAATTTTAGGCCACATTTCTAGAGCTAGGGTTGATAGATTGATCAAGGAAAGCATTCTCTCAATTCTAGATTATGATGATTTGGGAATATGTGCTGACTGTTGCAAGTGTAAGTTGACTAATAAGGATAAAGAGGTTAACTTGTTTTTCTAACTTATTGAGTCTGATACATAAAGATATCGATAGAACTTATACAGTTGCATTATGCAATTCTAAATGTATTCTAGTATTTGTTGATGATTATTCCCATTACAGTTATGTGTTCTTGTTTAAAGACTGAAGGTTAAGAACCAATTGGGAAAATTTACCAAGATAGTAAGATTTGACCGTAGAGGAGAATATCATGGCAAACATGGTGTTTCAGGATTTGAAAAAGTCTGTTTGTCAGATATATGGAATCAATTGGAATAGTGATTTAATTCACTATGCCGGGTAGTTCTAAGCAAAATGGCGTGTTACCGAAAGACATAACCGCACCTTAAAGGACGTGAAGAAGTTAATGCAGAACATGACTAATCTACCTAATTATTTAAAAGTGTGGAAACCCAGCTTTACACACATTCGTGTATGAGGCTGCCCTACTGAGATAGTATAATCCTTATAAAGATAAATTGCATGCTTATTGTGCTCATTGCTATTTAGTAAGATATCTTGACCATTTAAAGGCTACAACTTTTACTTTAGAGACTAGAATAGTGGAATCACAAATAGCTAAGTTTCTAGAATACGATGTCTATGACGATAGTGGATCCTTTAACCATTCGAATGATAGCAGGGCGGATATTACAGTTATCATATACCCGCTACTCATACAGTTAGATCTGGTGGATCTAGTTCTTTGTACCAAGACTGTATAAGAATAAGAACTCATACTTATACACACAGTGGTTCCTAGGGGTGCAAAATCTAATACAGTTAAGTAAATCCACCATAGTGAGACAACCTGCTATCCCATATGATTTTATAGTCTATCAGGTGAACATGACTATGCTATTAGACATGTTAAAGATCCCTTTACTTTTACAGAAGCTATTTCTGGACCCATTGCAGATTTATGGTAGGATGCAATGACTGATGAGATGCAAGCCATGAAGCATAGTAAGGTCTGGGAGCTAGTTAATTTGCATCGGAACTGTAAACTCGTCAGTTGTAAATGAAGATTAGACCTAAAAGATTTCGGGATAAAGTTCAGTGGTTTATGGGCTTGGTCAATTTCCTGATGGTTTACTGAGGCAGAAAGGTTGACTTTAATGTTACTTTTTCTCACGTATCCTCGTAGGATACATTTTGAGTGATTAAGTCAATTGTAGCTTATGATGATATATAGTTATATCAGATGGCTACCAAAATTGCTTTCCTAAATAAAGACCATTATGAAGAGGTCTATATGGTATAACCTGAAGGATTTCAAGATCCAGATAGAACTGACATGGTTTGCACGTTAAACAGACCAATATATAGTTTATATCAAACCTCCTAAAAGTGATTCCTTACATTTGATAAGGTTTGGCCTCTTTCGGTTTCATGGAAAATAAAGTTAAAAAGATGCTTGAACTATGAGATCAGGGGGAGCAATGTTATCTTCCTACTACTGCATATGGATGATATATTGCTCACGTCAAATTACTTGACCATATTGTATGAGCTTAAGAAACTTTTGGTCAAGAACTTTGACATGAAGGACCATGGTGTAGCATCTTCTTTCCTAGGTATTCAGATTCACCAGGACAGATCACAACACTCATCAGATCTTTCACAGAGTACATGCATTGAGTATATGTTACAAAGGTTTAATACGGTCAACTGTAAACCTGTTGTAGCATTTATCTCTCATAGTGAGAGATAATCTTTGGCACAGTATCTAAAGAATAAAGTAAAAACAGAGGTTATGAGTAATGTTCAATATATTAGTACAGTTGATAGTCTGATGTATGCTTAGCTATATACTGGGCGGGACATTGCATTGACTGTTTGGTCAATATCTAGTTAATCTAGGTGTAGACCATTGGAATGCAGTTTAGCAAGTGTTGAGATACTTAAAGGAACTAAGGATTATATGTTGACATATAGCGGAGTCAACATACTAAACCTCGTAGGGAATTCAGATTTAGATTTTAGCCATGTGTCTGGATAATTGAAAGTCCACTTAAGGTTATAGTTTTAAGTTTGTAGATGGTACAATGTTATGGAAGTATGTCAAGTATACACGGGGTAACTTCCTCAACTATGCATGCAGAGTGCATACTATAGGGTTGCTTCATAGATGATTTATCTTAGAAACTTGATTTCTGAGTTGACTGTGGTTGATTCAGTGGCTAGACCCATTCGATTGTACTGTGATAATCTTGCTGCTATGTTGTTTAATAACAATAAAGAATATCACAGGGTCTTAGCATTTAAAGGTCAACTATTTGGCCATAAAGGTGTTGATACGAAAAGGTGACATTAAGGTTTGGAGCATTTAAAACTGAGGAAATAATAGTCGATCCTTTAACTAAAGGACTTTGCCCACTTGTGTTTGTGACACAAGTGTACAGTATGGGTGTTTTAACGTCCTTAGACATTGTTAGTTAGGGGATCGTTATGTTTGCTCCATGTACATTTATATATTTGATGTATTATGACAGTATGATGGTTCATCAATAAAGATGATCATCGTTTATTCTCGGTAATACGTGTTATCATATGTTGTCAGAACATATATAAAAGTCTTAATATTTGTGTCGATCTTAAGCATTTAAAGGTCATTGGGCATATATACAGATTGACGTTGTGCTTATATCATTTAAACGCATACAGTTTTAAACAAATATCTATGAAGTTTGACATGATATAGGGGAATATAAGTTTTAATCCCATAAAGGTTCTCTAATGCAATTTAGCGTTCATTTGAAAAACATAAAGGTTTTCTATAATACAGTTTAACATTTGGTGAGAGGAAACAAGTTTTCTCAAATGTTGTTTAGCATTTGGTGAGAGAAAATAGGATTTCTCTAATTTATTTTAGTATGAAGCTGGAGAAACCGAGATCTACAAACGAAGATGATATAATTTAGATCATAAAGATATCATCTTAGTTTGCCAAACTCCATTTTCTTATTTATGTTAGTGAGGTATTAGGTATATGTGATTGTATTGGATATGTGTCCCATATGACACACACATTTGATACTTTTCGATATCGAAAGCCTTGTAGGATGGAATGATGGACTTTCATTATCTTTGGATCAAATGTTTTGTTTATTAAACCTAGTCAACTAATTCAGTAGCCTGGCTTAACCGAGTTTTTAAACCAGAGTCAAAACTGCAATTAATACTTGTCCAAAAGGGAGAATGTTGGACAATTTTGTCCTTTCCCATAAAGTTGGACAACATTTAATTGCATTTTTTGGTTTTTCAATAACTTATCGATTAAGTTACGTAATTTGATCCATATAAAGATAATAAAGTTGCCTAATAAATGATCTAAATCAATGGGTCAAAGTCTAGGTGGAAAATGGATCCTAGTCAATGTGGACCGGACCTATATCGGTCTTATGATAGAAAAACCTGATATGGATGCTATATATAAAGATTAAGGTCTTTTGCAGCTGCTGATATATCAATCGTAAGCATGATGATTCTCTGACACGTTAAGAGAGCTTGCATTTTGAGAAAACTTTAGAAAGACCTTACCCTTATCTCGAAGAGCAATTCCCGTAAAGACAGTGGTGGATTTGCACTCGTTTCGGCTTCAAAAAGATCGTTTGAAGTTATGGAACCAAAATTAGGTATTTTTTGCATTTCTTCATTTTTTGCCCTTTTACGTTTGATTCGGGATGCATAACTAAGGTATTGTTACGTATTACATTTTCTAGTTATTATTGCTTTTTTAAATTATTTTTATCTCATTGTCTTAATATTTTACATTGTAAATTTCTGTATTATTATTCTAATTTATTGTTATTTTTAATGTAATTATTTGTGTATATTTATTACTTTTATCATTTTTTGAAAAATGAATATTGATTGATAGATAAAACTTAATCTACATTACAATAAGTTCATGGCATTTTGTCTACAATCATATATACAATATGACAAAAAATAACTGAGTTAAAAACAATACAACTGACAATAAAAAGTAACTAAATCATGTAGACATTCCATATACTCTTCATCTGTAGAGAAATACTATGCTGAGCATTGTGAGCCAACATGCATGCTTTAATTTAATTAATTAGTTGATCAGCCAACTAGTATTGCTCTTGTTTCATATCAGCGAATCTTCTTTTATTCCTTTCTCTCCAATTGTTGTAAATGGTGATAGTGAAAACTGCTTTGATAAGGATGGAATTGATGCTTCCATGTCGAGAGTTCTTGATAGCCCAAATTAGCACCTATTCCTAGCTGTAATCACTTTTATTAGCGAGTAGCAAGTGCAATATATGGCTCCAAATAGCTTTAGAGAAGCTGCATTGAAAGAACAGGTGGTCTCAGTCTTTAATAAGACTGTTACAGAATAAACATAATACATCCTAACTACCAGGCCATTGATTCTTAGTTTTGAGATGATTCTTGATCGCAAGCCAAGTAATGAAAGATACCTTGGGGCAAAGACTGTTTTTCCATAAAAGATTGGGCAAAGGAGCTAATATAGCGTTAGTGGAAAATAAGGAATGACAAGAAGAATTGGGGTACTGACCATTTGAGTTTAGTACCCAAGAAATTGTATCTTCAATTTGAACTACATCTAAATGAGGTAAGTGATCAACTTAGGAATGAAATCCCCTAAAGTTTCAACACCAATGGCCCTCTAAGATCAGTGATGAAGCTTTTAAATGTAATGACATTCTATTGCTAAGGTGTTGGAAGACAATTGACTGCACTAAATGACTAATATCAAACCAATTGTCAAACCAAAGCCAAGTCCTCTCACCATTTCCAATTTTATGCTTGATGCAAGAATAAATGATATTTCATAACTTCATCACTTGTCTAAGCATCCAAAAGCCCTCCATAGAAAATCTGCTTGCCAAATGTTAATATGTTTTAAATAGAATTCATGTATCCATTTAATCTACAGAGCCTTCGAATAAGTGATTATTCTACATATTCTCTTACACATTAATAAATTTTTTATGTTGGAAATAGAGATGATACCTAGACCTCCAAACTTCTTAGGGACAGTAGCTTTACACCATTTGATCCTAGCTTTCTTGGGAGCATCAAGTGTACCAGACCATAGGAAGGATTTCATAATCCTATCCATATCCTTGATAGCTTTCTCTGGAAGAGCAAAGTGAGCAGTCCAATATATGTGCATAATGATGAGAACGTAAATAATTATAGTAAGCCTAGCAGTATAAGATAAGAATCGGTTTTGCTAGGCTACACTTAGATTTCATCCTTTCAATGATTGGTAAACAATCAACAAACTTAGGCTTAAAGCATGTAATAGGAATCCCCAAATAACGAAAAGGAAAGGAACATAAGCCAGTAATACTTTTGATAGCATTCAAAAGCCTCACATCATCTGAGAGGTATAATTGACTCTTAATTGGATTAAGTTTCAATCTAGACCAGTTAGCAAAAAATTCTAGCAAATGCAGCAACACTTTAATCGAATGAGGATCCACTCCAAACGATAAGATCAGCTCATCCGCATACATAAGATATGTAAGATTGACCTCCCAACACTTATAATGAAATTTGAAACTACCATTACAAAGGATGAGTTTGTTTAACAGCTTTGAGAGACCTGCCATAGTAAGGGTAAATAGATAAAAGGTTAAAGGATCCCCTTATCTGATATACTTAGCTGTTTTGAAAGGCTTGGAAGGGGTGCCATTGACAAGGACACTAAAGGAGGGAGACTGAATACAAGTCATAATCCAATTAATGAAATGGTGGGTGGGACATAACTGAATATACTTCCAACTATAGCATTGAAGCCTTTAAGGAAGTCGATCTTTAGTAAGAAACTATTGATTTTTTTACTTGAAATATAGTCCTTCATCATTTCTTGATTCAGTAGAACATTATCACCAATAGATCCATTTGAGAGAAAAGCACTTTAAGCATTGTCAACAATACCCAAGATGGCCAATTTGAGTCTTCTAACTAAGAGCGTTAAAATCACCTTATAAACTGTAGTACAACATAAGATAGGCTTGAAGTCACTCATATTACAATAGTTCTATTTTTTAGGGACTAGACGTATGTGTATATGGTTTATTTACTGAAGTAGCCGTGAGGACTCAAAGAATTCTAAAACAGCTTATGTAAAAAGCTTATTAGTGATACTCCACGTAGCTTCAAAAACTTGGCAGTAAAGCCATCTAGAGTAGGGGATTTTGAGGGATGCATACTAAAAGGAGTTTCCTTCATATCATGTTCAGTAAAGGGAGATATAAAGAGGTCCATAATGCCTTGATCAATCTGATAATAAAAAATCAATTGAACATTTGAGCTTAGAGAAGAGGAAGAGCTAAACCCATCAAATCAAGGAAGTAATGTCTTTCAATCTTAAAAAGTAAAGTATGTTCCACATGCTCCTGCCCGCGATGATCATATAGTAAGTTGTTATTCCTATTAGCAAGTAAGGAAGAATGAAAAATTTTAGTGTTTGAATCTCCATCCTTTAACCAGTTAAGTCTAGCCTTTAACTAACTGAAGACAGGTTACTTCCGCCTATTTCAAATCAGTGTTATGAAGAGATCGATAGCAGTTATCTTGAGCTAGCATGAGTTTATCCTTTAACATCTGGAGATGAAAATTCTTATGAAGCATAAGGCTTTTCATGGCAGCTTTCAGCAATCTTAATTTAAACATTACTAGATAGGACTTATAGTTGACCACTACTGAATCCTAGCAATTGCAAACAGCCTTATGAAAACTCTCCATATCAATGAGTGAATTAAATAATTTAAATGGGGCTCCCCTTAAGTTGGAATCATCAAGACGTTGAATCAACATGAAGGAGTGATCAGAGATCAAATTGTCACCAAAATATGCAAAAGAGTTAGGAAAATGGGACAACCATAAGGAATTAATAAGCGTTCTATCAAGCTTCTTTCTCTCCAACCATCTGCCCTATAGATCATTGGACCAAGTATGGAGCCTACCTGTACGTGATAGATCCACCAAATCTATATGCATAAGGAAGGAAGATAGCTCCTTAATCTGTCCCAAGTGTGATTTCCTACCTCTCTCAATTTTTGCCAAAGTAAGGGAGCAATTGAAGTCATCAACTACAGGCCAAGGAAGCTAGATATTGAGTTGAATGTGTTGCAAATCCCTTTATAATTTGTCCCTATTGAAGCTCAAATTAGAGACATATATAAGAGATAACTTAAAGCTTAAAATTGATTCTCCTATGTTTCATCTGGCAATGAAGATGGAGCAGTTGGTCAGTTTCTTCCAAAGCTTGTACTATAATCAACTGTGAATTATAAAGACAAATGATGCTACCATTGAAGTGAGAGTTAATGTTGGAAAACATTTCTCATTGAGCACCCAAAAAACTTGATCCAAAAATGGAAGAGGGATTTTTTATTTTGGTTTCAAGTAATCCCATTAGAAAAAGTTGCTTATCCCTTACCACATCCTTCACAACAAATTTTTTAAGAGGGTCATTCGACCCCCTAGTGTTCCAAACTAGAATTGACATAAGAGGGGGAGTCCCCTATAGTTTTCTTCTTTCCTTTTTTCCTAGCTGAACATCTTCGGGTATAATCATTCAAGGGTCTAAATTCATCAAGTTCAGTTGGACTAGAAGCAAGAGTAAAAGAGTTGGTTTCTGTTGAAGCATTATCCAGGACAGATCCATCTTTAGAAGTACATTGTAGTTGTTGCTCATTAACTAACATATTCT
This sequence comes from Erythroxylum incrassatum, assembly GCA_026546855.1. Taxonomy (NCBI): domain Eukaryota; kingdom Viridiplantae; phylum Streptophyta; class Magnoliopsida; order Malpighiales; family Erythroxylaceae; genus Erythroxylum; species Erythroxylum incrassatum. Next base: position 18,276,422 of record JANVCL010000213.1, on the reverse strand, counting down.
TTTGTTATTGAATTGTAGCTGCTTCTTGCCCTTCAATTGATTCATTGCCCAAGATCGATCCTTCACCAGAAGAATTAGTGACTACTTTTTGCCCATAATTCACAACTAGTAAAGCAACTTCAATCTCAGAGTCAACACTAGTAATCACATTTCTATTAGATTGCTGAACCATTTCCACAAAATTCAACTCATCAGGTAAACTAGGCAAAATTACAATCTCCTTATCCTCCATACACTCAGGTTGCTCATTGGCTATAATAGCCTGATCAAGAACTAAATCATCAGTATCCAAAGCCATAAGTTCATTATGTCAACCGGATTTAAAGATCTAACTTGTGGGCATCCATTTTTTAGTAGCAATACTAGGCCTCTATGGACATGTAATGGTAATTTCATCTTTTCTAGCTCACTTAATTATCCCAACCTCAGTATAGAGAGCTTATTAGGCAACAAGGTAGACTTCAGGATTTCAATGCAAAGGTTAGCATAAAAAATTCTCTATATTGTAGCTGTCTGAGTGTCTATATATATGGGCTTCCCTAAAGAACTAGCTAAAAAACCAAGTCCTTTGATTGTCCAAAACTCCATGGGTAAATTATGGAAGTTCATCCACAATGGCAGTACATTCGATCAAGCTCTATACTAGATTTCCAGTTTTAAATGAAGAGAGGTTGGTTACCAATGTGCTAAGGCCCTTGTTCCACAATTTTGGTTAGGTTAGCATCATTACTAAACTTGAAGAGAATGGATCCATCTTCTTTGAGCATTACCTTGTCTAACCCCTTTTCACTCCACCTAGCTTTGGCCTACGCTTCCACGATAGGGTAAGCAGGTCTTTTAGACCAAAAAAACCAAGCAAAGCAGTAGACAAAACTTAAACTCTAGCCTTCAACAACTCAATCGGAGGAGTAACCACTCCATCTTTAACTACATTCGGATAGTGTTTAAGCAACCCTTTGTTATGTTGGATTTGTACCTTATTTTTCCAATCACCCACTAGCTGATTTTGCTGCCGTTTATTGCCAACAGTCTTCGTATTTTTGCCATTTTGGACTCTATGCCCCACAACCAAAGTTTCGTAGGAGAGTGCTGGAAAATCATTTTTAGAAAAGGATGACTCTCCTTGCTCCATGTTAGTTGAAAGGACAGAAGAAGACCTTTCGACGAGGCAGAAGCTTCAGCTTGGCTGTAAGCAACCTCAATCCAGCAAGCAAAGAAGTCGAAGACGAGAAAGGTGATTTCCAAAAATGGAAAAAAGGAAAGGCAAAGTAGGAAATTTGGTAGAGAGAAGGCAGAGAAAAAATTGGTTGATTTTGTCAAGTTGCTCTCTTGTTACTTTTTATCTTTCATAAACATTATTTCAAAAACTATTTTCCTTTTTTCTTTTCTTTTCTTCTTTCCTACGTGTATATCTCTTTTTGTTAGTAGCATTGTTTATAATACCGTATCGTAGCAGCCGAAAATCGGTATCAGTATGGGTATATATGATATCGGTAAAAAATACCGGTCGGTACTCAAAATACTGGTCAAATACTGGCCGATACCGGAAATTTTAAAAAATTGGGGGACTTTTTGCAAAATTTTCAAAAATTTTGAAAATTTTCAAAAATTTTGAAAATTTCCCTCCCTCCCTCCTACCTCTCCTTCCCCCTTTTTTTCAAAGTTTTTAAAATAATAATAAATATTTTATTACTAATAATAATTATCAATTAAATAAAACTTA
>JANVCL010000213.1:18222457-18235597 GCA_026546855.1 Erythroxylum incrassatum | reverse complement strand
AGTAGAGTTAATGTTGGGATTGAGTAGTTGAAAAAGTTAAGTTTGCATTTATGAGGTCGGGTTTGTTCGTCGCGACAAGATTAAAAATCATATGCTCTCCGCGACGAATGATTAATCGTTCGTCGAAACGTAAGTCGATCGAAGGTACGTCGCGACGAAAGTTAAATCGTTCATCGCGACGTAATCTTCGCATGTGCTCACCGCGGCGAGCTCACAGTCACCGCGGCGAAGCCCACTTTTACTTCCAAAGGACTTTTCTTCTAAATTTTCAACTTCCAAGTCTTTCCTCCCCGTTCAAGTTTCATGCTTCTATGTCCGATGTTGGGCTCCGGAAGCGGGGTCCAACAAGATGTTTGATAGATGGATATTTGACGATATTTTTACACCCATATTTGATGTATTTTGCATGATATTTTTACTTTGATTGTATATTTGGTACTTAATTCACTCCAAGTGCTATCATAGGTGATAATTGCCCTTATATAATTAAAGGAGAAGAATTTAGATGAAAACAAGACATAAAACGAAGAATTGATGAATAAAAGTGATGCACGGCCGTGCACTTCTCTCAAGCCCTTGCAGTTTCACAATTTTTGGGCATTTTGGTTATGCATGGTCTAATGCACTACCCATGCATGTCCTAAAACCCTAAACTTTGTCATAAAAATATATTTTTGGGGGGTAGATGATGAGAAGAGATGAAAGGAGGCATTATGAACTTCTTAAAGGCAACTCCAAGTGCAATTATGAGCCAGAGGAGCAGGAAATGTGAAGATTTTATCGACAGATCCATCAGAATACAAGATCAGACCTTTACATCGCAAGAATATGGGATAAAAGGTTATCAGTGAGATTTAGAATTATGATTCCGTTGTTTTCAATTCGTATTTCTATTTATGTATGTTTGATTTCTTATTTTCCAATATGTAACTAAATATTTCATTAGTATTTAGGTTATATGAACCCCATTTTGTTACCTTAACATATGTTGATTCTTTTATTAATACATTTGGTTGATTGATTTGTTGCGATCCAATTACCTGTTTTTATTTATGTTCTAATAGACTTGAGAATTTATATCATAATCTGATTTCATATGTAGAGATAAAGAAATCCTATGTTTGAATAGACCTACCGTAATTAGAAGGGGTTGATTGCAACTTTAGAGATAGGATAGCATAAATCATCCAGATTAGGGTCAAACCTAACAGAGGGATTCAAAAATTGGTAAAGCAATCCTATAAACTTTAACCTAAATAATTCGGTTGAAAAATCTTAGGATTAGTCGTTAGTAGACTCAAGGTCAACTATTAACATACCATAGGAATCTCCACGGTCCAATAAATCAATAAAACAATTGAGTAATAAAAGATCAATATATTAAGGGTTTAGGAAAATTCGAAGCCCATATATTAATTCTCGATATCCATAATTTCCTAACTGCTTCCTTAATCCTTTGTTCAACTTCATTGCCTTTTTTTTTTACTTTCTTAGTTGTAGTTTCTTTTAATTAAAAAAAGTCTAAAATCAATCCTTAGGCTAAATAATAGGGAAAAATAATTATTAGTAATCACTGTCTTCGTGGGATCGACCCGTACTTGTCAATACTAGCTACAACTATGTCATGCACTTGTAGTTATTACAATATTGACTAACTCACAAAATAGGTCAATCTTGAATAAGTAGGGCTTAGCTCTTACTTGGATTGAAATCGTATATGCATGCCTAAATTCCAAGTATTCTTCGAGTGTCTCCCTCAAAGTCTTGGAAGACGCCAAGCCTAATTGCGTAAAGGTTTGAAGACGCGATAATTGGATTGAGAGGGTTTTACCTTTGTTACAAAAACTCTTATTAGAGCTTATACTATTATCTGTAATATCGTCGTTTCTTGTCATTGCAGAGCTTAAATTTTGAGTAGTTGTTGTTGGAAAGTTCACTCTTCCAAATGCTTTACAATTAAACCTTTATCTTCATTAATGAATTTTTTAAATTCTCATTAAAAAATTGTACTAGAAAAAGAAAAAGATTGGAGGATAACTTTGGCCTATAAAAATCAGATAATTAAGTTAGGTATTCTAATCCAAAAAAAAGGTGGGGTGTACTTTAAAAAAATCTTGTATAACCATACTAATTCAAACTGTTTAATGCAAATAATTTCAGACCCATGTTAATTCAATTAGAACCGTTAACTGTGTATAAAATAACTGGATGAGAACAAAATGTTTCTCAATAAAAAGTTGGTATGGGTAGATAATCCGTGGCGGATAGATACAATGATGGGTCCTCTGATTCTATTTAATTTTTCTTCTTTTAGGGTCACCAAGTATTATTATGTAAAATGAAGAAGCAAGGTGACAACGTGGAGTGGCTTAACTCATATACACTCCTCACTTAAAAGCTCTCCCTTACAAGAGGTCTTGAATTCGACTTATACTAAAGGAGGAGAAATGAGATATTTTTCTAATTGATGATCCTCTAGCTCGCTTCCAGCAGTAGGGTAGGAGTTGAAGCTGCTCAGAACCTGATGCTGAGCAAGGTGACCAGTGATCAATCAGCAGTCGACCAATTAAGTATGTGACGTCTTCTTATGCACAGAACATAAGGAATCTTGGGTTTTCAGATTTACCTCCGCTAACGCTCTTGAAGTAGGGTCTTAGAATTTAAGATTAATCTAACTAAGCTGGGATACTTAAAGTAAAAAAAAAAGTAAGGTGACAACAATACAAACATAAAACTTTGACCTGTGCACTCCACGAGCCACATCTGACAATCATATGAAAACCTTTATCTGAGCCTGAATTCAGGGAAATTAGGTGAAAGAAATGGGTATTCTGTCCATATAAGAGTTCAATTATTTCCATTGGAGCATAAAATCATATCTTTAAGTCAAAACAGAATTTAGAAGTTTTACCTTGATAAGCGGAGATGCATGAACCGAATCCAGAGTGGGTCCTCCTGACTGAGAAACAAATTAGACCCACTTTCTGGAAGGAGCAATTCTTAATGCGAGTAAATAAAATTTCCATGATCGGAGACTATTTGTTAGCATTGGCAGTGGAGCTCGAACTCGAAACCAATCAAAGTTTGAATGGTCCAAAATTTTATCGGATTTGAACCAAACTTTATTTTCTTTTATTTAAATTTTGAAAACAACGTCATCTTAAATTATTTAAACTTAAAAGTTTTCAGAGCTTCAAACTTTAGGCCAAACAATCCAAGTTCAAGTGGTTCGATTCGAAGCTTAAAAATTAAAAAAAGATGAACCACTTCAAAATTCAATCAATTCGGATTAAGTCTATTAAATTTAAACCCAAATAAAGTTTCTTCCCCTTCTTAATTTAGAGCTTTGTTTTTGGCTATCCAATAAAAAAAATTAAAACATTTTTTAAATTTTAAATTTTATATTTAATCTTTTAAAAATTTTAATTAAGTTCATAAAATTTTCAAAATCAAATAATTTAATTCAAAATTTTGTCTTTATTAATATTTTATTGATATAATTAACAAAATAATATAAATACTAATGTTTGGAAAAAAAAATACATATACCTATTCGTGTTCATCAAAACATAAATATATCCGTGATTATGTCACAATAATATGAAAAAGATGTCATTTAATTCCTCAATTGTTAGTATTTACGTTACTCCTTCAGTCACATTAACAAAATATTCATAGTGACCGTCCTTTAAATTAAATTGTCTAATTTTAAAATTTTTAAACACTTAATTAAAGTTATACAAATTTAAACACTAAAATAAAAAATCCTAAAAAATTTTAGAACTTTATAATTTGTCATTATTCATTAGTTATCGCTTCAGTTGGTCAACTATACAGTTGCCATAAGAAGTTAATTGTATGTTTTGTGGTCGATGTAGATCAATATTTGGCATATGTACTGTAAAACAAGAGACGGTGTTTTCCCATTAGGCCAACCTCCAAGGTGATTATAATGCTACAAACAAAATCGCACTAGTTTTAATAATTTTATTTTATTCCTTTTTCACATATTGGGCTATTGACCTATGAACTTGTTCATGGATAAACAGAGTCTATAGTCAAGTTGTCAAAAACATGAAGTCTTTATTTTTAAATTTATTCCTGACTCATTAAAATATTTTTACATTTAAATTCGGTTTTTAAAGCAACATATTTTTAAATCTCTAGCAGCTATAAAAGCATCAGTGATATAAAATTAATATTTATAAATTTGTTTTAAAAATAAATTTAAAACAAATTTAAATTGTGTTGCATGCTATTGTCTTGAAGCACTTTGGCCTCTTAAACATTCAGAGAGGCTCGAATGTTTCTGTTACATATTTGGTTAAGGTTATTCAGTAGGATGAGCTCTCTCAATTCTCGTAGGATTTTAGATGAAACAACCTCTTTGAGCAATTTGATTCCACCGAATCGTCTAAGGTTCCTTTGCTTCCACAACCCATATATACAAAGCCCTTAGGATAAGACATAGATCTATATATCTCGGTTTCGAGGGCTTGAGTGATTGGACAATATTTGTACTATCTTTGTGATTGTGCTCCCAGGATTTAGTGATAGACATCTGCTAGATATAGAACCCTATACATAGTTGCTACAAGGACATGTGAAGAAGAGATGATCTTTTGTTTTCACATAGATCTAGCACATTGGACATATTCTGTCCATTTGAAAATAGGACATTATATCTGCTATATTTATTCTATTTTGGATTGCTAACCATGATATAAAGGATACTCTTAGGGGTAGAATCTTGCTCCAAATAATTCTATGTCATTCCACCTTTTGTTTCCTACTTCTTAGCAGATCTTTGGTGGTCCTATTAGTGAGTTTATGGATTGGTTGATTCTGCAAGTAGAATGCATCTAGAGAGTTTAGTTGAGGTTGATAGGATGGTTGGAGATGCCTCAATTGTTCAGGAAAGATCCATATACCCTGTGTAATCATAGAGCTAAGTTTTAGTTTGAGTGAAGAGGTTTGAGGACTGCTTAGACTATTGTAATGATGTATGAGAGGTCCCAGTTAGACCAATTATCAAACCAGACATATGTCATTTTTCCATTCCCAATTGTGCAAGAGATGTCTTCCCTGATTTTGTCCCTCAACTTTAGAATCTCATTGAGAAAATGAGAGTATGAGGTAAATTTTTTAATGCTCTATAGGCTTCTTTCTTTGAGAAAATAAAAGTGGAGCCATTTCACCCAAAGTGAATTTTTATCCATGAGAATCCACTATATTCTCTTCAAGATTAATGTTTGATTTGTGATCTTGATAAGGGTTATATTCAAACTTCCTTCATCTTTAGGGAAGCAGATATGAGCCTACTTCACTTTGGTTTACCCTATATCCCCCATTTGGATGATTCCATAGAAAATTTTTGAGGATTTTGTCAATGGTCTTAATGATTCCTTAAGAAAGAAAGATTTGAGAACTTAAATAAATGTAGAAAGAATTCAATACCGATTTGATAAGTTACACCTTCCCTACATAGGACAGAGACTTGTTAACTTATGAACTGATCCTTTTTTGTATTTTCTCTAGAAGTGGAATGCATTCTGTATATGTAAATCTTTTAGTAGAGACTGGTTGTCCAAGATACAACAGAGGAGTATGTATTGCGTTCCAGTTAATTAAGAGATGAAAGGCCCCAGGCAATAGCTTTCTTGGATAGGAGGAAATGGCTCTTTGTTGGGTTGAACAGTAGACTTGAGAAAATTTTAAATCTGATAAAGGCTCCCATATAACTTTGTATGAAGTCCTTCATAGCCCTACAAAATAAAATTAGATCATCTGTAAAACATAGGTTAGTCAAACCAATCCTCTTGCATTTGGCATGGTATCTGAATTTTGGATTCTTAAGCACATTATGCCTGATAAGAGAGTTGAGAGTCTCCATACACAAAATGAAAAGGTAAAGGGATAAGGGGTCTTGTCTAAGACCTCTTGCTACCTTGAATGATGTGGTAGGAGTTCCATTGATTAAGATAGACAATAAAGAGGATGAAATGCATTCTTTGATCCAGTTTATAAATTTAGATGGAAATCCATGAGCCATTAACAATATCTATAGAAAGTCCCAACTCACAACTCACATTGTCACAAGCTTTTTAAAAATAAACTTTGATTGTACAATTTGGAGAATAGTTTGACCTGGAGTATCCTTTTAGGAGCTCTTAGACAATAAGAATGTTGTCTCCTATATGTTTGTGTTGGAGGAAAGAGCTTTGGTTATTACTAATATTATTACTTATGTAAGCCAAATTGCATCCAAAATTCTTTTGCAATCATTCTTAAAAGTAAAAAAGGCTAGATCATATTTCTTTGTTATATTTGATTTGTCTAAACTGTGAATAAAATTGTCAATGAATCGAGTTGAGTTTAATTAGAAGAAATATTAACAGATTCGATAGCCTATAAAGGCTTCAATTAGAGTTGATTCATATCACCAATTTCAAGTATGATCAAGTTATAGAAGAGTTTCACCAACTTCTAGCTTGACCTGACTCGAACTAACATGACCCTTCAAATTTTCTAAAACCCATCATACGGATTAACCATCTCTACAATCATCAATTCACCAGAGTTACAAATCTATAATCACCAGTTAACCATGGAAGATTTTATGCAAAATGAGAAAATAAATAAGAAGCTAAGAAACTAATCAAATAAAGGTGTCAAATAGATTAAAAAATCAAATAAAGAAGTCAAGACAATCAAACAAATAGGTTAATCACAATCACAATAGAAACTAAGAAAGTTAAATTGAGAAGTTGCAAAACTAAAATAGAGAGATGATGAAAGAATTTAAGGTTGAAATGGCAATGAGCAATAGCAACAACTAGGCAAAGTTACAATATTGCTTAATCATTAACCTAAATTTTGTCTACATGACAAACAAATCAATGTTGTTTTGTATATAAGAAGTTCAAACTTCAAATCAGACTTAGGTTAAAAAAAACTTAAACCAAATGTACTCAAGTCAAGTTCAAGTCAAGTTAGACTTTCCTACCATCCTTAGAGCTTGGGTTGCCTATATTAGAACTTGACCCAAAATTTTTATGTTAAACCGAGTATAATCCAGAGCTCAATAAGACTTCAAGCAATCTAAGCCAAACTTGATCATCACCGAAAAAAATTAGGCCCAATTTTGAATCTAACTCAAAATCTATTGTATCTAAAGATTTATGAGAAAGTAACCTCTATCATAAGCAACCTTTGAGAAAGTTTAATTTCTTGTAAAAGGGCTAGTAGAACTAATTGACTTGATGGTAAAGGTGTAATAGATCAAATTCTACATAGATCAACCTAGTGATTTAAGAGCAAAGAGAAGTTGAAAATTTTGCCAAGTTTTGACAATAATTTCTCATTTATCATATAAAGAAAGTAGATTAAGAAGCTAATTAATTCCAATGATTTCATTAATTATTGCATTTTTTTGCTATGTAAAAATACAAACAATTGAAGTGAAAACATCATTTTTCATCCTTTGTCTATAAAAGTTAATTCAACCCGATCAATTTAGAAAATTATTCCATTATTATGAATACAATAATTAGGACTCAAAAGTAAGTATGACTGGAAACTTTGGTGCGTAATTGAAATCAGTAGATTATGCGTATTTTAGATCCTTATTATAATGATGAAATGAATGTATTAAGCCTAAAAACCAAGAAATTCAGATAAGTTAGTGAAATTTACGATAATAGAATATGCTAATGGAAAAAGTAAATTGATCATTCAACCCTATATTAACATAGAATTCTACTTAAACTTATATTTTATTACTCATATAACTCATAATTCACAGAAAATATTTACCAAAGGTAAGCATTTCCTAAACTGTCAAAGGAACTTCTCATGCACATTTGGCCAAAGCTCAATTTAGTTATACCCAACTGTAAAATAATCTATTTCAAGTTTATTAAATATTTAAAGACATTGGCAATGAATAAAGTAGAAATGGTAAAATTAAAATATACAAATACCTATATCTAAAAGAAGTACTCCATTCAAACTCGTTTTAAGATGAAATATCTTTCGAATATTATTAATATATGCATCTCATCCCTTTTATGTAACTTAAAATTCAATTGGAAAATTTTACCAAGCCTTAAGAACATTAATGTCTTCCTATATAAGGTTCCAATTAAGGGAAAATAACTATAAATATGAACAACAACAACGTCTTAATAGAAATCCCACTAAAATGCATAGTTACCTCCAATTATTAAAGAAGTTGTTTTTGAAAACCCACAGAAAAGAAAGAAAAAATATTGAAAATGATTTAAAGAGAAAAAACAACAAACAAATACATAAACAAATAATTACATAAATAAATAAAAATAACTAAAAGTAAAAAAAAGATAAAAATAATTATAAAAAATAAAAATAAAGGTAAGTTAATAAATATACAAAAAAGAAAGAAAACAAGTAAGTAAATAAAAAATATGCAATTAAAAAAATAAACTGAAGTGTCAATACTACTAAGAAAGGTAAACAACAACAACAATAGCATCTCAGTAGAAATTTCACTGAGATGTAGGGTTTGCGAAGGTTTAGAAGTACTTAGCTTAGTCTTACCCCTAACTAGTAAAGAAATTGTTTTTAATAGGCCAGCAAGAAAGGAGAAAAGAAAAGAAATAAAAAAGAAAAACTTTTTTAAAGTACTATTTAAAAAGGATAAAAGTAAAAAATATATGCAAATAATTTCATTAAAATAACAATAAAATAGATTAAGAATAAAGAAATTCACAATATAAAATATAAAGATAAAGTGATAATAAAAATAAAAATAAAAATAGATAAGCATAAACAAATAAGAAAGAGAACAAATAAATTAATAAAAGAAGCAAGCAATTGAAAAAAGAAAATTTTTAATCTAAAATGACTGAGAGGGAAGTATTAAGAATAAATATAAGACACGATAATCAAAAAAAAGTTTCTAAAGACCATTGAAAAAGAGAAAGACCTCTCTGTGTAAGATCATTTACGCAATATACTTTGCTCATATCCTAGTTTGCCAAAGTTTCTTATTGAGGGCCAATTTTTTAAGTGAGTTCTAGCACTGTCATATCATTCCTGATAACTTCCTCCCTAATTCTTCTTAGATCTTCCTTTTTTCTTTTACATACTATAAGGACAATCTTCTCGTATCTTCTCACTAGGGCACTAGAATGTCTCTTCTTAATATGTCCAAATTATCTAAGCCTTGACTTCCTTAATTTACCATCAATGTTAGTCACTCTCAATTTATCTCTAATTACTAAATTCCTGACCTCATCTTTTCTTGTAAGGTTACATATCCAATGAAGCATCCTTATATCTGTCACCATTAACTCATGACTATGCATATGTTTTATGGACTAACATCTTTTCCTATATAGCATAACTAACCTAATTGTTAAAATGTAGAATTTATCTTTTAGTTTGATTGGTATCTTATTTTCATATAAAACTCATGATGCACACCTCCAATTAAGCCAACCTTATTTGATACAGTAAATTATGTCTCTGTTTATCTCTCTGTTGCTTTGGATGATGGATCTAAAGTACTTTAAACAAATTATGTGGTATAACTTCTGGACTGGTTTTTATTTTCAAATAATTCCCCCTATGACCTAAAAAGTTATACTTTAAGTACTTCGTCTTAGTCTTGCTTAACTTAAAGCCTTTAACTGGAGCGTATCCCTCCAAAGTTCTAGCTTAATATTAACACCCTCTTTTTGTTTCATCCACTAAAATAATATCATCAATAAACAGCATACACCAAGGAACATCTTCTTGGATATTCTTGGTGAGTTCATCCATAGCTATGTTTACTGGTGTTTTAGGACAAATAGTATGAAACAGAGAAGATTCAGAGAAGACCTGGGAGCTAACTCAGGGTCATGATCGTGGCCAATAGATAGAAGGATGATGATGGTGCCACGATCGTGACAAAAGGCCAAAATCTTGGCCATGGTCATGCCACTAAAGGCCATGATCGTGGCCTGTGTGGGGACAAATGAGAGGAAGCTTCCAGTTTTAAATTTTGAGGGATTTTTTAGACTGTTCAGACCTAGAAAAGACCCTAGGGTTACCTTAATTGAAAAGACTATATAAAGGAAAGAGATGTAACCCTAAAAGGAGCTTCATTTCTGCCATTTTTGGAATACCCTCAAGGAGAGAGAAAGAGGAGAGAGAAAAGAAGAGAAAGAGGATAAAGGAGCGGGTCTTAGTGGCTGTTGTTCTCCCAAGCCGTCCGGATCGCCATTTTATTGTGTATTTCTTTCATCTTGTTGTTCTTTTCTTTGAATATGAAGATGAAGATGAAGATGAATATATGTATGGATTTGTGTTTGATTAAGATGTTTTAACTTTCCTTCGGGATTTCACCTTTATTTAATGTTAATCTAGTTATTATTGTGTTATTGTGATTGGGTGTTGTGATTGATTGTAGTATTTGCATATTTCGGTAATAAACCGAGAGGTTGAACCAGATAAAAATGATTAGATCTGGTTAATGAGAGTTAGGCCATCTAATTGACTACGCAATCATTCCAGTTGGTTATTATATGGTGATAGAACTCATATGAGACCCGATTGTTTATTGGAGGGCTTAAGATCTAATTAGAATTGTGGGTCTTTTGTTAATTGAGAGATTACAAATTTCATAATTTAATTAGGGTTAATGAATTAGAGTGTGTGATTATAACTCAAGAGAGAGTGATCCCCCCCTGATAGTTTAGAATTGACACTCGTTAACCCATAAATGGCTAGGTTAATATTAATGATAAGAAGAATCCCCTCTCCCATTATTTGGTAATTTTCCTTTATTTATTTCCGTTATGAATTTTATGTTGCTCAATTTTAATTCCTTTTGTGTTAAATTCCTAAATTACATTCCCACTAATCAAATTCTCGTGTTTAATTTCTTGTTTATATTTATTTTCATTTTAATAATTTTCGAACCTTAGATAACCTAGGATTAGATTTGTTCACCCTCCTCGTGGGATCGACTCTTCACTTACTATAAATCATGACCCATGCACTTACAGTACTTGAGAGCTATAAATTTATAAAGCTTGCAAATTAGTCAATAAACATATTGACTTGATATACATATTTTAAGAGAGAAAGAAATGTGTACCTATGAGAAAAAGATTTATCTTTGAAATTGGTACATGAAAATTATAATGTTCTTTGATTTTGTAAATATTTTGCATGTACTTTTTGCCTATATGATAGAATTTTTCAAAAAGGATAGAGGGAAGCTACTTTTTTATGCTTGTAGATTTATATGCAATATATCATTTTTACATTTAAAAAAGAACGAAGAATGGTGATATTCAAAGTTAATCATTTCATATAGGGGGTATGGATTACGTAATGTTATAATATAAGGGAATCTTACTCAATTTCATTTATTTTCTCTAATATCACTAAATATTTTTCATCATAAAAAAGGGAGAGATTATTGGAACAAGTTAGCTTTTGACCTATAATTTTGACAATAACAAACATATCACTACCAATATTTTATCCTTTGTTATTTTAGTAAGTTAATGTGTAAAAAATCTAGTTCAATGGAAGTGTAAAGAGATGAAAGGAGAAAATTAAATCAATTAAGCAATTAAAGGATGGAGAAAACAAGAAAAATGAAGTAAGTATATGGTTCAAGTGAGGAACCAAAAACAAGAATGAATCAAACACATAAATATTTAAGCAAATCATTGAAATCCTTCTTGTAACCTTATCTTTGGTTATTTTGAATTTGTATGATCATTTTCATATAAGGAATAATGCATAAATGCTTTCATAATAAAGAGAATTTTTTTATCTTTAAAGAAAATCTCTCGATCTTTAAACAAAATTTTGGTAAAATTTTAAAATAGTTTTTAATCAAGTTTTTTTCAAATTAGAGTATTTTGATCTTCGAAAGAACTTGAAGAGTTTTGAAAACCTTGTTTCAGGAACTTTGATCAACCAATATGGGGATTTGAGCAATCAATATAGGGGTCTTTGATAGATTGGTCAATTAGTATGGCAATACTGTTAACCCATATCTTTTAAAAACATGTACCATAAACTTGTAAACATATTGGATGACCAACATACTAGAATGGTCGCCCAATACCACTGTTATTAGCTATTGTAAAGCTGAGCTTTTATTTCTAACAACCATTTTAGGTTATTTTTAGTAGAAATAGATCACATATGAGTTATAGGAAAGAGATTTGATATATTACGGCCTGTTTGGTACACTGAAATAGCTATTCTATTCCATAGCTATTCCTAATATATTACTAATCCTATGTTTGGTTAGAAACCAAACTCAGAATAGCTGTATCAGGAAAACCTATTCTTAAATTATGAGGAATACATAAAACTCATCTCTACCTATCTTTAACTTTTCCAATAATTGCTATTCCAATAGAAGACAACTTTATCTTTCTTACAATTAATAATAACAATAATAATAAGATAATTAATTTCGTATAATAAAATTAATAATAAAAAATAATATTAAGAATAATAATAATAATAATAACTAGAAAATTTTTAACAATTATTAATAATGATAACAATAATTAATAATTAATAATAACAATTACAATAATAATAATAATAAGCACAAAATAATTAATAATAATAATAAATGAATAATAAGTACAAAATTAAATTAATTAATAATAATAGTAAGATACTTAATTTCGCATAATAAACTTAATAATAAAAATAGCAATATTAATAATAAGAATAAGAATAATAATAAGTAGAAATTTATAACAATAATTAATAATAATAATAATAACAATAACAATATTAATAATAATAAGTACAAAGTTTATAATAATAATAACAATAATTAATAAATATTATTATTATTAAATACAAAATTTAAAATATTTATTAACAATTAATAATAATAATAAGATAATTAATTTGGTATAATAAAATTTATAATAAAAATAATAATATTAATAATATTAGGATAATAATAATAAGTAGAAAATTTATAACAATAATTAATAATAATAATAATAATAATAATAAAAAATACAAAATTTATAATCATAATAATAATAATAAGATAATTAATTTCTATAATAAAATTAATAATAAATAATAATATTAATAAGAAGAATAATAATAATAAGTAGA
>JANVCL010000213.1:18205450-18222357 GCA_026546855.1 Erythroxylum incrassatum | reverse complement strand
TAAGAATAATAAAGCGAATAATAATAATAATAATGATAATAATAATAATAATAATAATAATAATAATAATAATATAATGATAAGGACATTTTGATCTTTTTGTTACGTATTCCTTTCTTATTCTAAGTTTATATTTTCAAACTAAACATTGGAATAGAAATTCTTTCTGTATTTCATTCCCTAAACTAAACAAAGTAATACTCATTCTGTTCTATTCCTCATCTTTTCTATTACTAGGAATAATTATTATATTTCCTATCTATTATATTCCTGAAATCAAATAAGCCGTTTAGAGACTTACTAAGAGCCTTGAGAGGATAGAGGGTGTATTTTTGTATTATACAACACATATTGAGCGTTTGTTCAATATTATGAGCAAGACAAGAAATTTTAATTATGTATGGATGCGCAACTATTGCAATTTAATAAATTGCTTAGGATATACATTACAAGAGTTCCTATTATCTTTGAACAAGATTTGTAAAGGGTTATTCTTCACTCATGAAAAAAAAGACAATTATAAGGTTTCCTCTTCACTCGTGAAAAGGAAGATGTTGTATAATAGAAAGCTCTTCATCCATTAAAGAAAAGGAAAAAAAAAACTCAAATAAAGCTTAGGGAGTGGAAGTAGATCAATGTTTGTTTGACTAAACCACCATAAATCAATTTGTTTCTATTTCCCTACTATCTTTTACTTTTATTGTGTTTATTATTGTAGTGTTTTGGAATAACAAATTGGAAAGTATTTAATCTTTTAATATTTTTTAATTCAATGTTTAATCTTTTAAGGTTTTAAATTAGTAACTAATCTTTTAAAACTTGTACAACCCAGATCAAAATATTATCTTCATTATTTTTTAACTGATTTGACATATCCACCAAATTTATGTGGGTGTCCATCCAATAGCCACATTAAAAAATAACTAAAAAATCCAACATTTTAACCTGAGTTATACTGGTTTAAGAGTTAGTTACTAAATTGCAAACTTTAAAAGGTTAAGAATTAAATTAGAAAAAATCCTAAAAGGTTATATAATTTTAAATTTGTTATCTCAATTGTTTTATATCAATTTTGTATAATCATTTATCAATTTAAAAATAGGAAGAAAAAATATAAACACACATATTTCACCCTCTTTTATGTGTCATTTGGAGATAACACTTAGCAACGACTTTTCCAAAGTATTGAAGGTGTTGTTATATTCATTTCTAGGAGGTAAGATGATAATATAAGAACAAAATTCTTACTTTTATTAATAATTGTTGCTTTAAAGGAGGAGCAACAGAAACAACAAAGGTGATATATGTTTAAACCATAAGCATTAAAAAAGCATTGATCTATGGAAACCTTTTTATAACTAAGTGGGAGATATATGAAAACCATGTGGAGGAATTTCCATATGTTGTTGCAAAAATATCGAGTGAATTTAATGAAGTGATTCCTAAAGAATTGTCAAAAACTCTTCCCCCTCATTCTAACTGCAATTCCTTTTTCCCCAACTCCTTATCACATGTCTCTATTAAATTTAATGGAGTTAAGAAAACAATTTAGTTAATTGTTGGAGGCAAGGTTCATCTAACCATCGAAAGCTCCCTAAGGTGTTCTTTTCTGAAAGAATAAAGATGGAGAATTGTACATGTGTATAAACTATCATCTATTAAACAATGTAATAAAAAAATTCAACCTTAGTTTAAGTCTTAATGAACATATAATGGAGGGATTTGGTGTTTGAAAAGTTAGATATGAGGAGTAGATATTAGCAATTGCAGATTACTAAGGGAGATGAGCAAAAAACACGTTTAACTTGGTATAATTCCTGTTGAAACTATTTGTTTTAACAAAGATCTTGTTACTTTCTATAACTTAATGAACGATTTGCTGTATGAATTTATCCAAAAAAAATGGTATGCTTAAATGATATTGTGTTGTACATAACTAACATTGCAAAATATTTATAAAACTTAAGACAAGTGTTTAAATAGTTATGAAAACTTAAACTCTTCATAAAATAAAGAAATGAAATTTTGATCATCGAGATCAAGTTTTTGAGATACTTGGTGAGTAAGTTTTAAGGGTGGATGACTTAAAAAAAAGGTAAAAACTACTAGTGATTGGTAGGTTCCTACAATTATGCATGAACTTTGAAGCTTTCTTAGTTGGGTGAAATACTATCATTGTTTCATTATAAGATACTCGAAGAAATCAATACAAGAAAGTGTGGTGCTAATTAAAATTATGTTAAGAAGTTTTTAAAAAATTAAAGGCTATCATTTCAACTGAACATATCCTAAGATCCACATTTCAATCTTCGGTTTAAGGTACACAATAATGGTTATAACAAAAACCTTGGTGGTTTGTTAGTGTTAAAAGGCCATTCTATAGCCTTCAAAAGTTGGAAACTAAACAATGTCAAGCAATGATATTTGACATATGAAAAGGAGATGATGGAAGTGCTTCATTGCCTTGAAACATGGCTAGTTTACTTATTAGAAACTAGTTCTGTGGTGCGTATAAATAATGTTGCTAATACCTTTTTTAAGACTTAGAAGAATTTTTTCTGTAAAATAAGCTAAGTGGTAGGAGTTTCTTATAAATATGACTTTGTATAGGTGCAAAAGTTGGAAAGGGATAATTATGTGGTTGATGTATTAAGTAGAAAATAATTCTTTAAGACTTGTTATGCCATCACCTAAGTTGAGTTTGATTTTTTAAAACAAATCAAAGTATTGACACCTTTGGAGAACACCTATATTAAGACAGTTTAATGGATGAAAGATGATATTTTATGGAAATTTTAACCTTGTGATGAACGTTGTTAATAACAAAAAGTAACTAATTGTATGTGTCAAGCCATGGTGCCTCATGAAATCAAATTTTGAAGGAGAGATATGATTCACAATGTGTTGGTCACCCAAGAATTTAATGGATGCTTTTGCTCTTTTCTTATTCGTGTTATTGGTTAAAGATGGAAGATAACATAGAGGTATATGACCAAACTTGCCTTGTTAGCTAATTAAATGACTAAAAAAAGGAAAGAGGTAGGATTGATGTAGCCCTCTCCCTTTTCCTAAAAGATCATAAATGTCATTCTAAACGGATTCCAATAGTGTACCTTCAAAAATTGACAATATGACTTTGATCATAGTGGCAGTCGATCAATTTTCCATGTATATTTTCTTGTGCCTATACCATTTACAGTCCCCCCAACACTGTAACATAACTGTTTTACAAAAATATAATGAAGCACTTGAAAGTTTTAAAAGATATAGTTTATAACTAAGATGCTCGATTTACTGGCTGATTTTGGATATCTCTTTTAAATGTCACGAGGTGTGATCTTAAATTATCCACTATAAATCACTTGAAGACAAATGGTCAAATGGAGAGGATAAATTTTATTAGATGAGTACTTACAACATAATGTAAATGTAAATCAACAAAAAGTTGTTATATTTTCATTGTACTACCTAATTTTGCTATAATTTACATATATGTTCAACAACAAAGAATAGTTCCTTTGAGATTGTATTGGAAAAGTAGCATCTCGCTCCTCTGCTTAACAAAAAGGTCGTATGGAAAATGTATAGTTTCTTATCAATTTGAGAGGGAAAACATGAATTTTTTTTAAGAGGTGAGGGATAATCTACGAAAGGCTTTCCTATAGATAAAAAAGTGTATGGATCAAATATAGAGGCCTCTTAAGTTTAATGTTAGGAACAACTCTTACTAAAACTTGCTCCTCAAATATAGAAGAATATTAGCAGTAGTAAGTGTATTGGGGTTAGTATCGAAAGAGGATGGGCCAGTCGTAGTACTCAGTAAGTTTGAAATATGGTGTACAAAGTAAAATTGTTTGAAAGGTTGTACCCAACTTTTCATGTTAATTTCCTGAAGACCTTAATGTGAAGATGCAACCATCCCAACAGAAGTCCAAGTAAAAGGAGATTTGCCATTTTTTAGGAAACAATTCGACAAATAAGAAGAGAAGAATCTTGATCGTTAAATAATAGAGCAATATAAGAATGACCAAAGAACTAAGTTCTTGGAGAATAGAAGATTAGGCCTATATTAAGAGTCATTTGGAAGAAAGATACAACCTTAAAAAAATTCAAATATCAAGTCAATGACTATCTTCAATTTTTTCTAAAAAGGGTGTTAGAATCATCTGGAGGAGGTAGCCTATTAGCCCTTCAATACATGTAAGACTACTTTTGTCTAGCTATTAGTGAACCTTATGCAAGGACTAACACTCTTTTGGCATAAGGAAAGCTTTTAAAATGAACCAAAGCAAGCACATCAAGTGAGATTAAGCAAGTTCGAAATGTGCTTGAAGAACTAATCATATGCTAACGGACTAGACTGTAAGCATGCATCGGTTAGACGATGTACAAGTTTGTTCAAAACTTAAATAACCATCATTTTTTGATAGTTGTCTTAAGTAATGTGATAAAAATAGTAACTTGAAGTAAGGAAGAAATGACAGACTTGGTGAATGACATGACAAGGGACTTGGAAAAGAATATCAAAGAGTGGTGTAATATGTCAAAACTATATTTTTTATCTTCACTTAGTAATAAACTTAGCACTTTGATGTGTTAACCACTCATTGAAGTAGTACCTAATTGATTGGAGATGTCAATTATCAATTAAGTTAGTGGACTTACTGTTCTTTAGCTACTTTCTCATATTCTCATCCATCGAGTATCCAAATACTTATAATTAATTCATTTGATCAAGATTTTCAACATTAAGAAAGCAAAAGCCATTGTCTGTAATTATTGTGAGAGTTAATAAAAATTATTAATTTTATCTACTTTGAATCAAGTTATGTGAACTCAATTATGATGCAGATATTTTAATACAACTTATACAAAGTTAATGTTCTTATCAAAATATTTGTAACACTTGCCATAATTCTTAACCTATTCTTACAACAAGGTTTGTTTAGAGATGTTTTAAAGATTCCAATAATATTTTGCGTCCCAATTTGATATGCTAACTATTTTGAAATTTCGATGTGTCAATTAAAGAGGCATATTTGAAATAAAATAAATATATTTAAATGGTATTGGATTTAATTTAATTAACAGTTACCTCAAATATATAATAATGTGAAATATTAGAAACCACCCGTATTACGACAATAATATATTCATCTTAATTACTGCAATTAAGCTCATTATACTTACGTATCATTTGCATAATTACTACATTAATCCATAATTACAGTATATCCCATAATCTGTAACGTGCAGTCCATGGGACCTTAGTATTTGCACGTAGTTGAAGGCTCGCAGCACCAATTTCCTGTCCCTCGCTACCTTGGCCCACTCTTTGTTTGGCTGCACCTTCTTGCTCCTATCAGTAATCAGTCTGAATGAACAAAATGATACTGAGTTCTGAATGAACAAAATGATATTCCACACAAAACAGCCGACCCAATACTGCCAGCCGAAGCATCACTGCAATTACATTTAACAACGGACCTACCCCAACTTAAATGTTTATCCTACGCACGTATGTTTAACAACAGAGCAGGAAAGCAAAGCATTTCTCATCATGCTACTACCATTGTAGCAACCACACATACAAGGATATATATATCACATGACATCCGACAAGTACTGGTAAGTCCCACTATAGAAGGGTGAAAATGGGAGGAAAATCCCTCACAAAATGAATTAGAGGTTCGTACGACTGCATATTGTCCCAAAATAGTTGGCAATGTACAACTGACAAGAAGAGCTCAAACAAAATCCCTTAACAAAACAGGACAAAGAAATATAAGTATCCTCTAAAAGACCAGCTCATGCGGCTTCATTCCAGCCTTAAGTGAAAACCTTGCACCCAGATAGGATTTCAAGTCTGCAACTGCTTCAATAGCTTTAATCAAAAGTGTATCCACAGACTTCTGATCATCCTTCTTTTCTACAGGAAGCACATTCTTCTCCTGCAATTTGGAAACAACAGTTAGAAAAAAATATCATAAAACTATGCTGATCACGTTAATGATGAGGCAGTTTAAAACAGTAACCTCTTTCTCAGCCTCAAAGAACTCTCCCTCGCCTTTCTTCTTCTTCTTCTCAACTTGCTTGGCAAAGTATTTGTCATCAAACTTGTCAACATTGACCCCAGATATGTCAACTTTAGTGGAAGTTCCAATGACATAAGATTGGCATACTCGCCGCAGAGGAACACCATTAATCTTGAATGGCCCTGCAGGCTCAATATATTACAAGATTACAAGAATTTTACTAAAGATTTGTTGAGCAAACTGCGTTCAGAAGCAATTTCTTAAAATGGAGACAAAACAAAAGATGAATTCATTAGTGGCTACTGATATAAAGCTTTTTGGTTTGGAAGATCTCTATAATCATAATTTCAACAAATGTGTACCATCCTAGTAATTGTTTAAAGAAGCAAAGACATAGAATAAGGTGCACAATGAAATTGAGTGGAAAATGATACTTGCCAGTGATCAAAAGCAAGCCAGAGGGAAGCTGCTTGAGGAACACAACTCTCTTTCCCTTGAACCTTCCAGCTAGGATAATCAAAACGGTGCCAGGAGTAATACTTGCCCTGAAAAAATAAAAAGAAATAACACAAACAAACAAGTTACGCAGAGCAGCAGTGGTGGACATACTAAATGCATTTATCTGACAAAAAATAAACTAAACTTGTCTCAGTCCAAGTATTTCATCTCTAAAAGCAAAAATTCAATTCATGCAAGCACAAGCCTAACAAGCATATCATACCATGAATGAAAGGCAAACTATATAAAACCAGCAACATGTCATACTGTTTCCTAAATCTCATCCCACCACCATGTATTAAATCGGTCATTTGTTATAGTACACCCCTAATCTTATGTTATTCTATGCTTTTGAAAGCAAGACACTTGAAAACTTTTCGAATACAAATCAAGAAACGCAAGAGATCCCCTATAAAAATCAACGAGGTCCTTCCGTAAACGAGAAGCCCTTCAAAGAAATAACATGCAAATAATCCCTCAAAAAAAGTGAAACAATGGTTATATTAAAAATAAACGAGTTGAACAAAGGCGTCAAAATTATTAGGAAAAATGTTTTAAATATATATATAAGTATAGAGAGAGAGAGAGACTTTAGCTTGGTAGGTTTTGGCTTGCGCTTGTTGACGAGAGGCTTCTTGACGTCGTCGGCCGGATAAAACTTGGGTGACTTCTCGGCGGGAGCAGCAGGCTTAGGTTGAGGATCATGCTTGGGGAAGACACCGCCGTTCTTGGCCTTGATTGCCCACAAGCCTCTCTTATGGTACATTTGGGACTTTGAGAACTTACCCACCCCTCTAATCAGATCTGGGTTTCTGCTCACCTTGGCTTGTTTTGGAGCCATGGAAGTCGCCTCTTTCACTGACTCTTGGGCTGATGCTATGTGTTGTAAACTTGTAATATGATGAAAACCCTAACTAAAGGTCATTATATAGTCGGCAAGCGGCGACAACAAAGAAACAAAACCGTAAGATCTTAGGTTTCTTTGATTTATCGAAATCAATATGGGCCGGCCCATAAAACTTTACAAATACACACAAGGAAGGGGAATAGTCTAAAAATTTTAATAAAAATTATAGGGTTAATTATTAATACGAATCTTAAACTTTATAATTTTGCAATTGCTCGAATTTTAAAAATTGATTATTAAATATTTTAATTTTTAATTTTTCTTAAATATAATCTGAACTCTAATAACAGAACTAACGTGGTTATGTTATAGTAAATATAAGATGTCATGTATCATGCCAACAATAAAAAGCCGTAACTTATCATTCTCCCCTTTTTCGTTACCACCAAAAATCCTAAGTTAAATGAATTTTATCTTGTAGAGGGTAATTTTGATGATGCAATTAAAGTCTCTCTTCTTCTTCACTCACTCACTCCCTCGCTACAAACACAAATCCCAAATTTCTTATCTTTAAATTTTTTTCATTTTTTTTCTCTTAATAATTGATTTCAATGAAACTTTTAGTCCGATTATTAACTTTCTCTCTCTAAAAAGTTCCAAACCTATGGTAATTACCAAAATTTTCACCAACCCTCTACAGCCCACAGCGGAATAGGTGGTCCCAAAACCACCACCACAACAATAATAAATCGTTATTTTGCCTCCCTAATCTAAGCTATTCCATAAGTAATATGTTAATTAATTGCTATAAAAGTCCCAACTCATATAGGATAGGAAAACCCTATTGATAGCCAATGAAGAAAACTAAGACATTAAGTGTTACACCTTTAGTAATTGGTGCTCCGAGAGGGAGACATAAACTATCAAAGGTGAAACTGGTAGCATTGTCAGTTACTTTTTAAGTGAAGTGGTGCAAATAGAGAGATATAGAGGGAGAAGAGGGGCTTAGGCTTTTATAAATATTTATTTATTTTTGTTATTTTTAATTTTATTTAATGTTATCATGACATATAAATCCATAATACCTAGCACCTTACATGTCATTAAAAAAAGTCTGATGTGACTTGCCACATTGGCTTCATTAACAGAGACATTAACATCAGGCTATATTTGAAAATTTTTTAAAGTTTAAATATTTACTTACATCAGGCTATATTTGAAAATTTTTGAAAGTTTAAATATTTACTTATAACTTTTTATAGTTTAGGCTATAATTGCAAATTTTTATAAAGTTTAGGACTTTTTGTAATTAATCCAAATTTATAAATACATTCATTCCTTAAAAATAAATAATCACATATTAAAAAAATGTAAGGGATAGTTTGATTCCATTTCTTGAGTCTAATAATAACTAATCTTAGAATTATCAACCGATTTATTCAATTTAAAGTTTATAGAATTGCTTTATCAATTTGTGAATCCTGCTATTAGGTTTGATCTTAACCTATAAAACATTTATATCATCATATCTTTAGGGTTGCAATCAACTCCTTGTAATTACGGTAGATCTTTTATACACAGAATTTCTTAATCTCTATGTTATGAATCAGATTATGCACTAACATTTTGGATATATTATGTAGAAGACAATAAAAAGGATTGAAATTTGTCAGAAAGGAATGAATTTTATTCATGATTTATGAAGATATATATACACTTGATTTCATACTCTCTCTCTTTTCTATTACTCTTTTCGTAACAAACTTAGCAATTTCCAGCTTATAGTACCTAAATAAGGACAAAGAATAATGATGAATAGTAAAAATAGAACAAAATAGAATTGATAAGGTGTCCTGTTATATTTTCTATGTCGTGTCATTTGCTAGTGTTGACTTTTCCTGTGAATCCAACAGCCCCTCCTCAAGTTGGAGTTTATGTAAACCCAACTTGTCCAATGCTGTGTGAAGTGTTGGTGTTAGTAAAGCCTTTGTGAATGCATCGGACACTAGTTTGGAGAAAACCATCATAGGCTGCATTACGTACCAAGTGGCAATAGATATTTAGATGCTTGGTACGCTCGTGAAACACGGGATTGTTGGAGATATGGATTGCTGTCATGTTATCGCATCTTAGTGGAATTGGCAATGGAACCTTCACTTGCAAATTTCTCAAGATGTAATACTCCTGTATTCGGCTTCAACGGAAGATCTGCAGACGGTTTGTTGCTTTTTGTCTTCAAAGAAATTAAGGATGAACCCATAAATATGCAGCCTGCCTACTCTGCATCAGAATAAGCTAACAGTTTGTTTTCAGAGTTTGTTGAGTAAAATAGTACCTTTGAAGCACTCCCCGTGAGATATCTTAACACATGAGTTAGTGCCTTCCAATGTGGTTCTCTTGAGGCAGCGATATATTGGCTTAAATGTTGCGTTGCATATATGATATCAAGTCGCGTAAAATTCAGATACAAAAGCTACCCGATGATTCTCATATACTTCTCAACATCAACTAATAAAGTACCATTATCAGAATTCAATTTCAGACCTGGAATTATGGGCACATCAACACTTTTCAAATTCTCCAAATTCAAATCAGCCAATAGATCACGTATGTACTTTTGTTGGGATAATATCACACCACACTTTAATCTAGCTATTTCAATACCAACAAAATACTTTACGTATCTCATATCCTTTATGGTTAATAAATCATTCAAGAAACCTTTAGCATCACTTATCAGGGATTCATCAGAATTGGTGATTAGCACATCATATACATAGATAATTAAGGCTATAAACTCAGTATCAATACCTTTTGTAAACAAACAAGGATCTGAGTCTGCTTGGACAAACTCGTAAACAGTTAATTTTACCATGATTTCCTTATTCCATTTCCTTCCTACCTGTTTTAGGTTGTGTAGAGATTTTTGAAGTCTTAGTACCTCCCCTAGTCGCGTTTTTGTTATAGCCTTGAGGTGGTGAGATGTAAATTTCTTCATCAATTTTTCCATGTAGATAAGCGTTGTTTATATCCAAGTGGTGTATGGACCACCTCTTTGCTGTGGAAACAGTAAGAATAGTGCGAATTGTAGTAATCTTCACAACAGGAGAGAATACGTTGAAGTAGTCAACGCCCAAGGTCTGCTTGAAGCCCTTCACAACCAATCATGCTTTCCGTCTTTCAATCTGTTCATCTGGTTTTTTTTTATTTTGTATACCCACTTTATGGTTAATGCCTTCTTTCCCGTCGATAATGTAGATGATACCCAGGTTCCATTTCTTTCCAAAGCTTCAAACTCTGCCTCCATCAATTCAATCCACAATAGGTCCTATTTAGCACTTTCATAAGAAAACGATTCATAGCTAGTAGACAAGTTAGTCAAGAAGGTTTTATGGGAAGTGGAGAAGATGAGCTAGTCGTGGTCTGTAAAGAGCTGCGAGGAAGCATTGAGAGCTCAATTTGGTAAGGTAGTAATGTAATCATTAAGGTATTGTGGTGGTTTTCGGTGTAGGGTGCTGAATTGGGTAGGTATGGTGATGTTATTGGAAGTCGTTTGGGTATTTGATGGATATAGGATTTCAGTTTGGGGATTTTGAATGTCGGTAATAATTGGTGATGGTAATGGTGTAGGTTGGCCTATCGAGTCAAGTCTGGGTGAATCCGTCAATGAGGTTTGGGTAGCTGGGTTTGGGTAACTAGGAAGTTGAGTTTGGGTATTGGGTTGGATGGCCCAAACAATGGGTCAAACACTGCGTCAGTACTATGTTCAGTTTCTTCGATATGTTTATACGAAATTAAGGTTTCGTAAAAAGCAACATCTTGACTAAAAATTACATGTTTTGTGTTTATTGCTCGTAATTTGTAAGCCTTTCGATTGGTTGAGTATCCAAGGAATAAACATTTTGTTGCTCGTGGGTTGAGTTTTTCTTTGTAGGGAGTGGGGTTAGTGGCATAACATAGACACCCAAAGGTGCGGAGATGGTTGTTGGTTGGCTCTTTCTGAAGTAATTTTTTGTAAGATGTGTCCCATGATAGCATTTTCATCGGGAGGCAATTGATTATGTAAGTAACAGTTAAAAGAGCTTCCCCCCCAAAATTATTTTGGTAAATTTGCTTAGAACATAAGCGCTTAGATGATTTGAAGGAGGTGTTTGTGTTTTCATTCAACAACTCCATTTTGTTGGGGGGTATGAATGCAGGTTTTTTAGTGAAAAATTACTTTGTTTTTAAATAATTGTTGGCTCAAATGGTTCACAAACTCGATTCCGTTGTCCGTTCATATAGTCGTAATGGTTTGTTTAAAATGATTTTCAATCATGGTGATGAATATAGTAAGAGTTTTATGAACTTGTTATTTGGTGCTTAATAAAAACGTTCATACGGTTCTACTATATTCATCAATAATCGTAAGGAAATGTGTTGAACCATCAATATTTTTTGTTTTGAAGGGACCCCAAAAGTACAATGTAGTAACTCAAAAGCTTTTGTAGCTATGATATTATGCTTACCAAAAGGTTTTCTGGTTCGTTTTGCCAAAGGACATGTTTCATAAAAGAAATTTTTAGGTATTTTCGAACAACAAAAGTTCAAATATTTTAAAACCTTAGAGGATACATGACCGAATCTAGAGTGTAATAAGCCATAATCATCGATCATATTACAAGCAAAATTTTCATCGAGATAAAATTTCAAGGGAGGACCTTTCTTGGTTTTCGATGGTAAGAAGTGGTGTGGTTTGAGCCTGTATACACCTCCAATTTCCTCACAGCTGGCCCGACATAATCAGTAATAGGGTCCTGTAAAAACTCCTTGTTGGATACGAAATATTGGATCTAGTTTCCGGAGCCCAACTATTACGGAGTCATAAAACATGATCTTCATTACTCTGTATTTTTGAGTCATAAAATGTGAGTGCATTTCCCTCTAGAGTTATTTCAATGAACCCTTATTAGCCATCATCCTCCAAGGGTAGCGTGCCCACACTTGTCAAACATAAAAAACAAACTCATTTCTCCTATTTCAGAATAGATTTTGGGAAACTTCAAATCGAAATTACAATTTGACTTTTGCAAAACATTTGTTCCCTATTATCTTAAGTTTCTAATGACATCAAAATCATTCATTTTGGTTCAGAAATATGAAAGTTATAGGCCAAACATTTTCGAACTGTTGTTACACTAAAATAGTACACTCTACTCAACTTCCATCTAAGAATTGAAAGTCTTAAAGACTAAATTAAAATTCGATTCCTTCAGATAATCTGCAACACTATGTCTCTAGTTTACTTAGAAATAAGAATCATCTCATTTAGAGCTCTACATATAAGATATCATCAAAATAATGAAGCATGTTCAGTAAAATATCCAATTCATACTCTTTCAATCGATGCCCTTACTTCGATTCAATCAATCTTTTTCAAATCAATACGAAAAGCTATAAATTATTATGGAGAGATAGAGAAATGTGTTAGGAATCCATTTCTTCAAAAATCAAGTCATTTGGAGGTCGAACGATAAAGTTATGGTCAAAAGAGTGGAACATGTTTAGGTTTAGGGGAGGATCGGCGGGTTGCGATCACGCTTGCGCGAAATTTCCGCAGAGTCGTCGCGGTCGTGACTTCCTCTTTTCTTTTCTTACTCCAACCTATCTTAGGCATAACTTTCACTAGGAATATCGGATTAAGGTCATTCAAAGACCGTTTTGAAGAAGAGTTCTAGACCTACAACTTCTATGCAGACTCCAAAAAGATATTTAGTCTCAAAAAGGGTCAAAATTTCAAATCAATATAGCTGTCTCGAATGTCCATCCTATGCAGCATTACATAGTTCTAATGATCATATCTCTTAACTCCGATGTCCAAAAATTTCATACTATATATTATTGGAAAGCTAAATGAAAGATATACAACTTTTAAGAAGATAACTTTGTCAAATTCAGCCTAGATCAATACAGTTTTTCCTTTGAAGTTAATACACATTTTTTACCCTTATGAAAGACTTGAAAATTTTCCCCAACTTCACATCCTCTAATGCAACATCATTCATAACAATTTAACTATCAAGTTGATTTCATTAAACCCTTAAATCTCAATTCATACAGCTCATCACATTCAACTCAATCTCATCCATACACAAATTCACAGTTCAACTTAACAATCATTCAAACTTAAATTCACATTTCAACTTAACAATCATCCATCCAAAAATCCATATTTCATTAGCAACATAAAATAAGAGTTTACAAAGCCTTAATGACATTCTAAGCCACATTACATTATCAATATCAAAATTTTGAAATACAAAAGATACAAAACCCCATAATTCTTGACATGTGTCTAAAATCTTGTTTTTACATCAATCTAACTTGAAATACAAAATATACAAAAATCGAAGTGATGCTTTGACTCTTTTTCACTCGGTTTCTTGCTCATCACCTGAATAGGGGAAGGATAGTGGAAGTGAGCTTAAAAGCTCGCGGGTAACAGTTTATAATTGATAACAAGCAAACCATTGAAATTATTCATTTATCATAGAAAATTCTTATTAAATTCAAGAAAAGCATGGTTCTTAACCAATTCACAATAATACAAATCATGTATGCATCAACTTGACAATTCACAGATGCAATGCATAACAAATGGCTCGAGAGTTCCGTAGAATGAAACGGAGAAACCGAAGTTTACATCGTGAACAAAACAAGTCCAAATTATCAAGATCTCATAGCCTCAAGTGGGCAGCCGAGAGAAGGCTATAGGTCAACATGCACATGCCTAACGAAACGGGTTCCTTTCTTGCCCAATCACAAGCAAATTTATGCTCAATGCAATTTCATACATTTTCATATTCTCATGCTTTTTCCTTTTTTTCTTTATACAAAATGTCATGACACATTTCAATGGAATAACATGATTATACATCACAATGCATTTTTTCACATTCACAACAATTCAAATCCAATCAATTAAGCATATAAACAAATTCTTTAAATCATTTAAAAGCAATATATGCACATTTATGAAGTAATTGAAGTCATTTTATTCTCTTGATTTGGAAAAACTTTAATGGCTCATTATTCAATTATAAACATGAAACCTACCTTAATTTCCTTGCTTAAACTTTGCTCAAGGGTGCCTCTCCTCTTGCCTTTCTTAATTCCCTTTATCAAAGAAAAAAATTTCCATTCAATAGGAATTCAAATTGGAGAACCTACAGGACATACTCACTAAAATTGATCTTAGAAAGCTTAAATCCATGTATTTCCTAAGCTCCATGAACTAAAATATTTCCAAAAATCTAACCAAAAAAAATACTCTTACCTTGATTCTTCACCAAATGAAGAGTTTCTTAGCTTGAATGGAAGCTCTCCTCTTCCTCTACCTTTTTTCTTTTTGAATCACCTTAAAATCTCTCTTGAAGGCTAAGAAAAATCAAAACCTAGCTTATTTTCTCTTCTTTTCTCTCTTCTCCACCGAAACTCTCTTCTCTTCTCTTTGTTTTCGTTATTTTCTTCTTCTTTCCCACAAATCACGTTTTTTGCTTCTTCAATTGCAAGACAACACTCAATGCCCTTAATGAGTAAGAATTGTCCAATTTGCCCTTCCTTATAAGCCTTATAACTTTAATGCTTAAGTAATCTTCCAAAAATGTCCTTGAACCTGCTTATAACCTTAACACTTTAATTCCATTAACTTATTTTATGTAATCTTACTAACATTAACATAATAATAAGTCCAAAATTAAATCCATCAAAACCTCATAATTCATTTAAATCAAGCTTAACTAGAGAAAAATATAGGGGACAACATTTCTCCCTCTCTTAAAAGAATTCCATCCTCAAAATTCTTATCTGACTGATCAAAAGGTAGGGGTATGCTTCCTCTTATGCTCCTTCGTTTTTCATTTAACTTTATCACTCGAATAATTTCTTTCACAGCACCCTGGTTAACGGATTTAATCAATCCTTCTATGACTTATTTAGATATCACACTATCTTAATTGTTTCCTCAATATATTTCGAATTATTCACAATTTTTCCACTTCCTGCGTCGATAACACCAACATCAGATCATATCGATATTTCTTAGCATACTTGCCTATAATACATTATGAAGAAGAAACATCCTTATTAGTAATACTAACTCATAAGTCAATGGTCTAATTCTTAATAACTTTATATGGGTCATTACAATCCAAGCTTAGTTGCTTCTTTATCCTAATCTGAGCACGTCTTACACTCACTCTAAGCACACCTTAGGAAGGAGATACACTCATAAACATTTCATCCTTCGCTTCATAATTCGCATCTTTATAGCATCAGTACACTTTACTCTTATGTCTATCTCACTGTATTTGGTGTTGATCCACCAATTTCATTCATTTTTCTTACATCACTTAATTCCTAATATAGATCAATTTCACTTATCAGTAACATCTCCAATCAATTCTGGTTTTTGACCATCTTGGGCCCTATTCATCCAAATAAAGAGGTGGACGACTCCATTTTGTCATCTAACTCCTCATACAGTAGTCTAATGAAATCACCATGATGATGATTGTGATGCTTAGAGTAAAATAGAACTATACATTAATCTCATGTTCTTATGAACTGCCAAAATATAAGCTTTAAGCATATCTCTGACAGTTAAGATCGTCGGCAAATTCAAACATTTAGTCAATTGATTCTACATTCTTACCCGCTAAACGTTGCTTTGGCACATTCCTACTAGGATGTATATCATGGGATGTTATTTCTGCTTATCTAACAATCTCTTTGCTCAATCATCTTTATCGGCACACATATTTCTTATTTGAATCACAAAGTATCATTCTTCCCATTCGAACTCAAAATTCATATTCATTTTCAACTTCTTAGTAAGGTTCACAATTTCTGAATCCTTAATTTGGGCTTTGGTAAATCCTTTCATGTGAAAATGATCTTCAATTCCATAGCAAATAGTACTTTGATTTGCCCAAAATTTAACTCCACATTCTATGCTCCTTTTTACACTAGATCTGATAACCTCAATATCTAAATTCATGCTTTACCGCTATTGCAAAATTTTTTGCTTAATGTATTAGATACAACACTAACTTTACTAGGAAATACTCCTTTGTACCATCATTGTCTTCCAGTACTTATATCCATTGTCTCAGTCTCATATTCAATTATCTTAACTCGATAATTACCTCAAACTTTAATAATCTGTATATGTATATATATCCAGGACGTTCCTATACATATATTATCTCCAAACTTTCAAAGCAATCACTACTATAGCAGTTCTAAATCATTTCTCACATTATTTTCAATTCCCCAATTGACTTCCTTTCTCAAATGATTTTCTCAATTCATTTGATTTCCCCTAATTTCGCATTAAATTATTCTACTGTCTGCTCGTTCATACCAATTTCTCCACACATTTCAATTTATTTTTAATCTTAACTTCCTGTGTTTGTAACACATTCATCAGGTCAAATTTGTATCTCCCGAACATATTTACACAGAATATAACATGGACCTATATACTC
>JANVCL010000213.1:18189919-18205350 GCA_026546855.1 Erythroxylum incrassatum | reverse complement strand
ATTCCCTAATTGACTTCCTTTCTCAAATGATTTTCTCAATTCATTTGATTTCCGCTCATTTCGCATTAAATTATTCTACTGTCTGCTCGTTCATACCAATTTCTCCACACATTTCAATTTATTTTAAATCTTAACTTCCTGTGTTTGTAACACATTCATCAGGTCAAATTTGTATCTCCCGAACAGATTTATACAGAATATAACATGGACCTATATACTCCTCATATTTGCAATTAATATCTCTTCAAATTTAGGAATCCACTCACATAATTGGATACTTTACATCAAACCAAATACATACATTCTTAGTAGTATATTCTACCTCTTTTGCTTGAGTCTCCACTAGAGATATGGCTCCAATATTTACTTTTGAATCATTACGTATTCATGTCTGATTTGTTCTTTCATTGAATATAAACTGTCTGATCTACTTAACCTAATTCAACGGAATTCTTCTCCGAAAGAAGATTTTCTTGCTACTATCATCTATACTGTTCATGTAATGTTTATCAATCAACTATTATTATTATCATATTATCAGCCATCCTTAATACCTTGGGGAAACCAATTTCTATCGTTCTTACAAGGTCATAACATTCTAATTACCAAAACTCAATAAAGTAGTGAACATAATTACTGTCTCATATACTTAGGTGTGTATCATCAAAGTCATCCCATTTTGTCCACATGTTTTTCTCTGACAATCACCAATTTTTATATTACACAAAGGATACTTTGATTTCATTGATCCTAGACAATATTTCTCTCTTTATCAAACATACTAACACCAATTTTACTCCCATTTTCCAGAATTTACCTCTTTTGATGCTATATTGTTTCATAATGAGTCAACTACCATATTGAGTGTATCAACTCTTCTCATTTAATTCTTAATCTTTTCCTTAATCTGATTCCTAAGTAAAATTCTATCTTGTATGCCTTTCTAACTTTCTCCATACTACATATCATTTCATTCATCTTATAAGAAGTCATTTATGTCTATTTCATTTCCTCTCTACTATTTCCTCATTTCTGTCTCATTTTCCTATTGTCATCTTTTTGATCTTTCATATGCATATCCTCAATCAATCCAGAATAATTGATCCATAATCATTATGAAATTCTGATCTCCATTTCACTAATATTTTCTTATGGTGGATCATAACTCTTGTCGCATTAACCGGACAACCATTTCGGTTCCAAATTCATCTTCTCTAGATCATAACAATTTCTATTTTCATTACATTCTACTTGTACACTTTAATTTTATCATTTCTACTTGTCTCCCTATTTTCCTCAAACAATCCATGATAATATATTCACATCCAATATCACATTCAAGGGTATACCTTCACAGTACAATATTGATGTCATATTCAACAATGCATCCCCCAGTACAAATATGTTGAATCATCTCTTGTCATATTTACCCATGTACTATTTCTCATTTCCAATTATCCACAACTTCCATTTTCTTAAACTCTAAAAAGGCATCATTCTTCTCACTAATTCTATTAGCTCAAACTCTTAACAATCGCTCTTGTGATTGACATATATCCCGAAAGTTGTCGCCCATGTAAAATCCTAATTCTAGGCTCTGATACCAACTCTGTTAGACCTCGTTTTTGAAGCCCAAATCTTGCGGAGTCATAAAACATGATCTTCATTACTCCATATTTTTGGAGTCATAAAACGTGAATGCATTTCCCTCTAGGGTTATTTCAATGAACCCTCATTAGCCATCATCCCATAAGGGCGGCGTGCTCGAACCAGTCAAACAGCAAAAACAAACTCATTTCTCCTATTTCAGAACATATTTTGGGAAATCTCAAATCATAATTACAATTTGACTTCTTCAAAACATTTGTTCCCCCATTTTCTTAAGTTTCTAATGACACCAAAATCATTCAATTTCGTTTAGAAATATGAAAGTTATAGGAAAAACACCTTCAAACTATTGTTATACTGAAATAGTACACTCTACTCAATTTCCATCCAAGAATTGAAAGTCTTAGAGACTGAATTAAAATTTGATTCCTTCAGATAATTTGTAGCTCTATGTCTCTAGTTTACTTAGAAATAAGAATCATCTCATTTAGAGCTCTACAGATCAAGATAGCATCAAAATACTGAACCATGTTCAGTAAAATATCCAATTCATATTCTTCTAATCGATACCCTTAATTTGATTCAATCAATATTTTTCAAATCAATACGAAAAGCTATAAATTATTAAGGATAGATGGAAAAATGTGTTAGGAATCCATTGCTTCAAAAATTAGGTTATTTGGAGGTCGAACGACAAAGTTATGGTCAAAAGAGTGGAACATGATCAGGTTTAGGGGAGGATTGGCGGGTTGCGATTGTGCAAATGCGTGACCACGACTTCCGTGCACGCGCCGCATTGTCATAATCGCGACTTGTGTGAAATTTTCGCGAAGTCGTTGCGGTCGTGACTTCCTCTTTTCTTTTCTTCCTCCGACCTATCTTGGTAAAAAGAGCATAATTTTCGCTACGAATATCGGATTAAGGTCATTTAAAGATCGTTTCAAAGAAGATTTCTAGATCTACAACTTTTATGAAGACTCTAAAAAGATGTTCGACTTTAAAAAGGGTCAAAATTTCAAATCAATATAGCTGTCCCGAATGTCCATCCTATGCAGCATCACATACTTCTAATGATCATATCTCTTAACTCCAATGTCCAAAAATTTCATACTATATACCATTGGAAAGCTAAAAGAAAGATCTACAACTTTTAAGAAGACAACTTTGTCAAATTCAACCTAGATCAATATAGTTTTTCCTTTGAAGTCAGTACATATTTTTTACCCTTATGAAAGACTTGAAAATTTTCCCTAACTTCACTTCCTCTAACGCAACATCATTCATAAAAATTTAACTACCAAACTGATTTCATTAAACCCTCAAATCTCAATTCATACAGCTCATCACATTCAACTCCATCTCATCCATACACAAATTCATAGTTCAACTTAACAATCATTCAAACTCAAATTCACATTTCAACTTAACAATCATCCATACACAAATCCATATTTTATTAACATCATAAAATAAGAGTTTACAAAGCTTTAGTGTCATTCTAAGCCACATTACATCATCAATATCAAAAACTCGAAATACAAAAGATACAAAACCTCATAATTTTTGACATTTGTCTAAAATCTTGTTTTTACATCAATCTAACTTAAAAAATAAAATTTGCAAAAATTAGAGTGATGCTTTGACTCTTTTTCACTAGGTCTCTTGCTC
Source organism: Erythroxylum incrassatum (assembly GCA_026546855.1). Classification (NCBI taxonomy): domain Eukaryota; kingdom Viridiplantae; phylum Streptophyta; class Magnoliopsida; order Malpighiales; family Erythroxylaceae; genus Erythroxylum; species Erythroxylum incrassatum. Next base: position 18,202,074 of record JANVCL010000213.1, on the reverse strand, counting down.
ATCACTTGAATAAGGGAAGGAGAGTGAGGGTGAGCTTAAAAGCTCGTGGGTAACAGTTTATAATTGATAACAAGCAAAATCATTGAAATTATTCATTTGTCATAGAAAATTCTTATTAAATTCAAGAAAAGCATGGTTCTCAATCAATTCACAATAATACAAATCATGTATGTATCAACTTGACAATTCACAGATGCAATATACAACAAATGGCTCGAGAGTTCCACGGAACTAAACGGAGAAATTGAAGTTTACACCGTGAACAAAATAAGTCCAAATTCTCAGGATCTCGTGGCCTCAAGTGGGCAGTCAGGAGAAGGCTATAGGTCAACGTGCACGTAACTAATGAAAACGTGTTCCTCTCTTGCGCAATCACAAGCAAATTTATGCTCAATGTATTTCCATACATTTTCATATTCTCATACTTTTTCCTCTTTTTCTTTATACAAAATGTCATGACACATTTCAATGGCATAACATGATCATACATTATAATGCATTTTTCCACATTCACAACAATTCAAACCCAATCAATTAAGCATATACACACATATAAGCAAATTTTTTAATTAATTTAAAAGTAATATATGCACTGTGTCATATACACATTTTATACTTTCACTTATGTGACTCAAAATCACCGCTTCAGAATGTCTGTTGTCCCATTTTACTTCTGAATACGTCCTTTTATAGTAAAATTTAGGGTTCTGGGTGATGTATAATTTTATATACAATTTTATACTAAAATGTGTATAACCCAAAATATCCAAAAATTCGTGATTCTGCATGGCCTGAGAGAAGTACATGGGTTGATGCATGATCGTGTATCCCTTTTTGCTTCAAATCTTCATTTATATCGTGTTTTTTATCAGAGTTCTTTTCCTTTAAGTTTACGAAGACAATTATATCCTATAAACGCATTTGGAGCAAATTAAGTACCAAATATATGATAAAAGTATAAAATATCAAGCAAATATACATTAAATATGAGGTATAAATATGATCAAATACACATATTGTATATAGCTACAAGGATGAAAACGTAGTAAAGAACTATTAGCTACGTTTTATTTTCGTTGTTAGTCATTTGGCACCAAATATTTCCTGGAAAGATTCAATTTTAGCTACGTTTTGGTAATACTTTAGCCACAAAAAACTTTCGTAGCTAATACTTTTTTCTACAATTTTAAAAAATGTTATTTATAGTTTTCAACTACAGAGAGATGACGACTGCTTTATACAATGAAACAGATATGTCACAAATAACTATAAGCAGCGTATTTTAGACAATTGTTTACTTTGTTGTAGTATATTTTCAATATGATATTGTTGATTTAAACACCTTTTTTCTAACTAATATGCAAATAATACGATAATCAAAATATTGGTATTGACTTTAAATTTATTCAAACATCTAAGCAAGATTTTAAGTTATAAATTACAAGTTAATTTGAATTAACAAAAATATTTTAGTTAAAATTTTAATTATTTCCATTTTATATTGTTGTTCATTAGTAATATCTCAAAATGCCTCAAACACTCCAAATTTTAAATGAACATGTTTCTAAATAAAAAGGAAAAGGAACCGTTTATAACATATCAACATCTTATTTTTATTTTTATTACAAATGAATAAAAAAAGAGAAAGAAATTGTTGCCGATAGATAAAGTTAATACTGACCGCCTAAAGTTTAATTTCAAATACAATTTAATCTTGGTTTTAACTCAATTTGATTTTTAATAATTTATTAGGATTTAAAAATATTAAATTTAAATTCAAATATAAAATTATTCAATTTAATTTTCGTGCAGTTGAACACCTTTTCTGGGGAAAACGAATTAATTTGTCGCGTCGAAAACAAATATAAAACAGAATTCCGTGATTGCCAAATGCCAGTTTATAACATCGATACACACGCCAACAGGGGTAGTAAGGTAAAGCAAATGGGGACTACTCAACCCATTAAGCCATTACCCATTTAAATTGAAAAAATCCAAGTGCCAAGTGCAAGTCCCAAGTCCCAAGTCCCAACCCAAGCAACGTTGAAATTGTCCATATTTGACCATATGAATAAGCATCCCTCGGTCGCCCGCTCTCGCTCGACACTTTCTCTTTATATGTATTTGTCCGTGAAATAAGTAGAAAAAAAAAGGGAAAGCTTTAGATCCAAAACGAAGACTCCATTTCTCATCATTTTCTTCTTATATCTATTTGAATCACATCAACAAAAAACATCAAGTTTTGTTTAACATTAACTATAATGAGATCATCGGCGGAGCAGTTAAGGACGGGCGGAGGAGACCGTGGCCCACGCTACGTCCAAATGCAATCGGAGCCGTCGTCCATGTCCCCCTACTCCTTCTTCTCCTTATCACACGACGTCACCAACATCTTCGACGAGTTGCCTCACGCCACCATCGTCTCCGTCTCCAGACCCGATGTTAGCGATATCAGTCCCGTTCTTCTCTCCTACACTCTCGAGATTCAATACAAGCAGGTTAAATTTCCACCTCTCTCGCTTTTTATTGAGATTTCGGGAGTTGGTCGATCTTCATATGAAAATTTTGCTAATTATTATTAACTCTAGCTATCGGTAGGAACAATTAACCATGAATTCACTTGATTATTATTATTAATGTTGTTGTTGTTATTAATAATAATAATTATTATCATCATCATTGTTTTCTATATTATTTTCATCATCATCATTAATATTATTAAATTTCACTTTATGTTTTTTTTTGGCCAAAAAATAGAGAAACAGATCAAAGTTTGCTCTACATTATTACGTGCTGTTTTTTAAGCTGTGTGTTATTATGATTTCTGAATCATGATATATTATCTAGAGGCAATTAGTGTACTGTACATTGTTAACTGATTTTGTCTCTTGTGCCTTATTTGGTTGTACATAATATTAGATAATGATACCATTGTGTTTTGGATTTGGTTACCAGTTCAAGTGGCGGTTAGTGAAGAAAGCTCCCCAAGTGTTCTTTCTCCACTTTATGTTGAAGAAACGTGCTTTTTTTGAGGACATTCAAGAGAAGCAGGAACAGGTGTGTAAATCTTTATTTTTGTATGTTGTAATTCTGTTGCTCTGAGATGGTGTGTGGTTTTTAATGGATTTTTTATTGGGGAACTTATATTAAAGGTTAAAGAATGGCTTCAAAATCTAGGAATAGGAGACCACGCACCTGTAATGCAAGATGATGATGATCCAGACGAGGACACTATTCCTTTGCATCATGATGAAAGTGTTAGAAACAGGTAAATTAATTTTCCTTGCGTTGAGATGAGTGCCAAACGTCAAACATGTGCTCCCTTGCAATTATTCTTACAGGGTTCTTACAGGAGGGTTTTTTGTTCAGAGATGTACCCTCAATTGCTGCTTTACCCGTTATTCGTCCAGCATTGGGAAGGCAGCATTCCATGTCAGACAGAGCAAAGGTTGCAATGCAAGAATATTTGAATCACTTCTTGGGAAACTTGGATATTGTAAACTCTCCCGAGGTTTGCTTGAACTCTTTGCTCTTTTACATTTGTTATGTTGTCTTCTTACTACCCATGATATTGAGATCCTGAAAACAGTATTCCTGTTCTGATTCTGTAAGAGCCTCACAGAGTTTTTGATGACCTACTTTGGAACTGTATATTTATTTGAAGAGTGAGGATTAGAGTTACTCTTCTTTAAGTTGTCAACAATGTCATCTTATATGCATGTATGAGAATTGAGAAAATTTTCAGATTTCTGTTATATGGGAAAGAACTGTCTGATTCAACAAACCGAATGTACAAGCTTATTATATTCTTGTTGCATAATCTACTTTACCATGTGATTGCTAATATTTTATATCTCAATGTTACTTGATGTGGCAGGTCTGCAAATTTTTGGAGGTCTCTAAGCTGTCATTTGCACCTGAATATGGCCCCAAACTAAAGGAGGATTATGTAATGGTGAGGCATCTGCCAAAAATTCCTAGGGAGGATGATTCTAAGAAATGCTGTGCTTGTACCTGGTTTGGTTGCTGCAACGATAACTGGCAGAAGGTAATGGAATGATTGAAGAACTATTCAAACTCGCTTATGCTGTTGTAAATCAATAAGCTTTTTGGTGGGGCTGAATGGCTGGCTGACTGGATGATTAAATTGTTGGAGTTGTTTGCTAACTTCCTATGCATATACAGTTTAGCTTATAGGAGCCCGCTGAGCTTGTTTACTCAGAAAGTTGTTATTAGAACATGCATGTTAAACTTTTTTCATTTGAGTAGATGTTTTGAAATCTTCCCTTGTTTATTTTTCTCTACTCAGGTGCTAGACAAGTACCTAAGCCATTTTACTTAAGACTACTTTTTCTACGTTATCTGGAGAGAGAATGCTCCCATAATCCTTTTTATTCTGCAGGTGTGGGCTGTTCTGAAACCTGGATTCCTGGGTCTGCTTGCTGACCCCTTTGACGCCAAACCCTTAGATATAGTAGTTTTTGATGTATTACCGGCCTCTGATGGGAATGGTGAAGGACGAGTATCTTTAGCTGTTGAAACGAAGGAACGCAATCCTTTACGACATGCATTCAAGGTACTTTTTTGGAGTTTGCTCTATATGCTGATGCAAAGCCAGTATAGATGTAATTGAGTTTTGTCAAAAGTGAAGATGGGTTAAATCCACATCTGAGGGATTTTAAGTTATTGAGTTTTGTAATTGAGTTTTGTCAAAAGTGACAGGCAATTGTTTTGTAAAATAAGATTAGAGGAACTGAGGGATCATTTTTAGGAATGTCTTTGCTTCCTTATAAGTTAATTCATGTCTAGTTAATTCATGTCTAGTCAAGTGTATAACAGGTCTTTTTAAGTAGAACCCATCCTCATGATGCTTCCAAAGGCTTTGACATAAAGGACTACTTTTTTGAGTTTCTGCCATTGCTAATTTATTTTAAAGTTAGTATGATTCTTTATTAACAAAAGATGTTTCATAAAGTATTGGTGGCTGGTTCCAACATGATGGATATTGCCTCATTATTGTGATATTCTTTGTCTTTGTTTATCAATATATGTGATGAATTTAGAGAATTTCACTCGCTAACAGATGATTGGAAAATTCATAGGTTAAATGTGGAAGTCGGAGTATAAAGTTAAGAGTCAAGAATGGTGCTAGAGTTAAAGATTGGGTTGCTGCAATTAATGATGTTGGACTTAGGCCCCCAGAAGGTTGGTGCTATCCTCACCGTTTTGGATCATTTGCTCCTCCTAGGGGTTTGTCTGAAGATGGCAGTCAGGCTCAATGGTTCATAGATGGTAAGGCAGCTTTTGAAGCTATCGCTTCATCTATTGAGGATGCTAAGTCAGAGGTTTGTCCCTCCAAGTTTAAGTGCATAGGATTTCTCTATACATCAAACTGGTTGTTTTATTTAGCTTGATTATGCATTGTTTGGAATGTTGAAATTTTACGCAGATATTTATTTGTGGCTGGTGGCTATGCCCAGAGCTCTATTTACGGCGTCCTTTTCAAGCACATGCCTCCTCTACACTTGATACTTTGCTGGAAGCTAAAGCTAAGCAAGGGGTTCAGGTACATATTTTGTTGTTCTATTATGGTTATTATTTTTCCTACTGCATTTATATATATTTTAGTGCTTCAATCAGTTTACAACATGCATAAGCTTTAGGTTGTATCCTATAGTATAAAAATATAAAGCAGAGATTCTGAGGTGGTTGAAGAAGTGAATTCTTTTTCCTCTCTACTGATGTTTGATGTTTTGATGGTTATGTGGAGATGAACATTGGTATGAAGACAATACTTAACATTTTACGAGGGAATTTCTTGTGCCAGACTTTATCCAGGGAACTGTTTCTCTTCCAGTTATATGATATTTTTTTCCATTTCTTTTTTAATTTTTTAGAAGCTTGAGTTACAATTATACTTCTGAATTTTAAGAACCTGTAGGAAATTCTTTAACAACTCATTGGAATTTTGTGCTGGATGTGGATCATTTTCACTGTTCTGTGCAGATACATATTCTTCTTTATAAGGAAGTGGTTCTTGCTCTTAAGATCAACAGTGTGTACAGCAAGAGGAAACTTCTAAGCATTCATGAGAATGTGAGGGTGCTGCGCTATCCTGACCACTTCTCAGCTGGTGTTTACCTGTGGTATGCAGTATGAGAAAACTTTTTAGATCATAGCTCGTGTTTTCCTTTGAATGATGTGTAATTCTCGAGTTCCAACATGTCTTTGGTTTTTTAGGTCCCACCATGAGAAGATTGTCATTGTTGATAACCATATCTGCTTTATTGGAGGATTGGACTTGTGCTTTGGTCGTTATGATTCATGTGAACACAGAATAGGTGATTCTCCTCCTCAAATTTGGCCTGGAAAGGATTATTACAATCCAAGGTAAGTTTGTTGTCTGCTTAAATGGATAATGCTTATGTTAGGATGTCCTCATGATGTTGAGATTGATGATGATAAAAGACATGTCATCTGGTAATCGTTGTTACATTGTGGTCATTAATGTCTGTTCTTCGATTTTCAATAGATATATCCTTGAAGTGTTACTACCAAGATCATGGGGGGGCCTCATTTTCTTTGTTTGCATGACAATGTTAATTTCCTTTCTCAGAGAATCTGAACCGAATTCATGGGAAGATACAATGAAAGACGAGTTGGATCGTGGAAAATATCCTCGAATGCCTTGGCATGATGTTCATTGTGCTCTTTGGGGACCACCTTGTCGTGACATAGCTAGGCACTTTGTGCAGCGTTGGAATTATGCAAAGGTCAATTTTTCTTACAGTTGGTATGGTTTCTTGTGCAATTTACGGAGTCCTTTACCTTGGTCGTGATGTGCTTTTTTTTTTTCCTTTTACACATGTTCAGAGAAATAAAGCTCCTTATGAAGAATCAATTCCATTACTTATGCCTCAGCAGCACATGGTCATCCCACATTATAAGGGAAAAACCAGTAAGATGGAGATTGAAAGTAAGGGTATCGAAGACAGTTCCAAAGGCATCAAAAGGCAGGATTCATTTTCCTCTCGGTCATCTTCACAAGATATCCCTCTTCTTTTGCCTCAGGAAGCTCAAGAGATGGATGATGTGGGTGGACATCCTATACTTAATGGTTTAGATTCCACCTCTGGCAGAAGCCTCTTCCGGAAATCCAAAATTGAGCCAGAAATTTTAGATATGCCAATGAAAGGCTTTGTTGATGACCACGATGCATCAGATCTTCATGTGAAGATGACTCCAGATTTATTTAGACAGCCTGAGACCAAAAATTCAGATTTGGAGTGGTGGGAAACACAAGAGCGGGGTGATCAAGTTTGTTTTAGAGAAGAAACTGGGCAAGTTGGTCCACGAACTTCGTGCCGCTGTCAGGTTTGTTATCATTCATGTGATGTATACCGTTATTGATTGAATGGAAATGTTTGGAAAAACCAGTTATCAGATGAGCTTAGGAATTGTCATCGACGTTTAGGAAGTTTGGTTTTTGTTTGTTCTTTATTTCTGTGTTTTAGTTGTTGGTCTTGGATTATTGTGCTTGACGATGTGGCTGCAAAGCAATTTGAAATGACTAAAATATCAGATTATAGAGCAGTGGGTGGTGAAACACTGAAAATTATGTTACCCTTGGGATGCTGGCTATCTATATGACAAATATATACTTCTAATGATACACTAGAACAATTTATGAGGTTTTTAATACAAATAATATTGTATAGTTGTATAAGGAACTGTTTTTTGGTTAGGAATTGACTTCAAAGTAGTTGACGTTTCCCTATACCTGTTCAGAGTGTTCTTGATCTGTAAAAAGTTTCAAATTTACCGTCTGTCATTTGTCGACCTCTTATATCCAGGTTATAAGGAGTGTGAGTCAATGGTCTGCTGGAACTAGTCAAGTTGAAGAGAGTATTCACTGTGCTTATCTTTCCCTTATTGAGAAAGCGGAGCATTTTATTTACATAGAGGTATGCACCATTCTGGCTACATAAACTTCTAGTGAAGACAGATCAGACTTGCAGCAGACTTTTAGCTAACCCTTTATTTGTATATGCTTGGAAATGTAGTCAGTTGAAATATAGAGGTCATTCATTTTTCTGTTAACCATGGTAATTATTGGAGTAAAAAACATTGTAGTTCTCTCACCAGCTACTTCTTGAATTACTGAAGTCAATCTTTTAGTCGCTTTGTGGTCACTTAATGGGGTGGGAATTATGGATGATTTTTGGGTGAGGAAGAGGTATGGGGGGGTAGCACTTTTGTATTCTTCCCATGTCTTCTTTGTTCCAGATTTGCCTGTTTGACTGAAATAATATTTGATATAGACATTCAAATCTCATTATATGTTCCTGGTTGTGGTCATTTATCTGGGATTAACTTTGTTTAATATATCTGATAACTTAAATGCAAGACTAGGTTCTTGGAAGAAGACATGTGTGCTACAACCAACTAATTGGGAAGTAATCTTGGTGTTGATGTGGACATCAAAACCAAAGTTGAGGATTTGGAAATATACTTTTAGTTCTCGGTGTCTAAGAAGAACATCTCTATTTCATTTAGGAGATATTAGTTCAGAAATTGTTGTTGAAGTTTTGGATTGAAGCTTGGAAAGTTGCTGACTTACTTTATTCATTCTAACTTCTGTTTAATTCTTGGGCAAACGGCTCCCAGAATCAATTTTTCATATCAGGTCTTACAGGAGATGAAATCATAAGGAATCGTGTGCTGGAAGCACTATATTGGCGTATCAGGCGAGCATATAATGATGGAAAATGTTTTCGAGTTATTGTCGTCATACCACTACTTCCAGGATTTCAGGTTATAATTTGAAGTTGACACCTTTGAGGGTTATACCACACGCTGCTTTCTGTTAACTAAACATTTTGTTTAACAGGGCGGTTTGGATGATGGTGGTGCTGCATCTGTGAGAGCTATAATGCATTGGCAATATCGAACAATTTGCAGAGGAAAAAATTCAATATTACATAATCTTTATGATCTTCTTGGTTCAAGGACACAGGACTATATTTCTTTTTATGGTCTTAGGGCTCATGGTCAACTATTTGATGGTGGTCCTGTAGCCACAAGTCAGGTATTTTATTGCACTCTATCAGAATATTTGGTAGATATAATGTGCAGAGGATTAACTTAATTAACTTTATTTTGTTTCTGCAGGTGTACGTGCACAGTAAAATCATGATAATAGATGACTGTGCAGTGTTGATTGGATCAGCTAATATAAATGACAGGAGCTTACTTGGTTCGCGAGATTCTGAGGTACTAATTTATTACAGGGTCCATTCCATAATCCTAAAAACACTTCTATGTTTTGATAAGGCTGAGAAACCATGCTTGCTTTGAACAGTAACAAGTGAGAGAAAATGGAAGGCAATTCTTAAAGTTAACATTTTTGTTTTGAACTTAAATGGAAGAACTAATGGAACAAATATTGTATCAAGCATATCTTGAAGTGGCTGGATCTTTGATTCGTAATTTGTTAATTGTTCTTCTGATTATTGAGAATCATAGCATGGCTTGTTAAGTTTTGCAGTTTGTGTTCTACTCTGATGTCAATTCTAAGCTGTCTATTGATTGAGGGACATTTCTTTTTTCAGATTGGCATACTTCTAGAAGATAAAGAGTTAGTCAATTCATCAATGGGTAGTAAGCCTTGGAAAGCTGGGAAATTTTCCCTTAGTCTTCGCCTTTCATTGTGGTCTGAGCACCTTGGCCTTCGCACTGGAGAGGTCAGTATGCCTATTTGTATGATTATTTTGTTGTCCATTAAATATTTGCAAATTTCTGTTAGTGACTTAAAATAATATCATCACAAGTTTTCCCCTTTGCACATTTTCCCTCAGATCCATCAAATTATTGATCCAATAATTGATTCAACTTACAAAGATATATGGGCTGCAACGGCAAAGGTGAGAGCATAAATTTTGTTACTTCTGAAGAACTGATGTAATCTTAGTCCAAAGTCACTTTCTCCAGGAGTTTGTTCTGCAATTATGCCCTCCTGCCCTATTGCAGAGCAACTTTACATTTATGATGGGCATATATACACAGAAAGAAATGGAGAGAAAGAGTCGAGAACTAATTATGTAAAATCGGATTAGAGGTTCTTCTATAGCTATGGCTTGATTAATAATCAATATCTAGGACTTCTTGCATTTGTGTGCTAAGGTTGATATTTTCTGCAATATGAAACTTTGCGTTTGGAATCTGAAAAAAATGTAATTAAAAATAGGAAATCTTATTTTTGAGGCTGTATGCTAGTATTTTACCACTGTTGGTCAATCTGAACAAATTACCTAACGCATTTTTTATTCTTTTATTGATTTGGCAGACAAATACAACAATCTACCAGGATGTCTTTTCATGTGTACCAAATGATCTAATACATTCCAGGTAAATATTCCTTTTCTTCGTACGAAGAGGTGGAAAATGAAGTCCGCTTTCATAGCTTTGGGCTGGACTCTTAATTTGTTGCGTGAAGGGAGTGAAACCAGATCCTTCTTTGAGGACACTGAGATGTGATGATGTGGATTTAATGATTGAATTCCAATTGGTTCTTGCCGTTTGTCTTAGGCTCTTAGTTCATAAGCATCTTTACTTACGCTTTGAGAAACTTGAGTCCGAGCCATTATTCAATCATCATCTTGTTATTTTCCTTCTTAGGGTTGTTTCATATATGGTGCTAACTAAACTTGTCACCTCGATTTCATTGCAGGGCTGCCTTTAGACAGAGTATGTCATTTTGGAAGGACAAGTTAGGCCATACCACAATTGACTTAGGAATAGCTCCAGAAAAGCTAGAATCATACCAAAACGGAGGCATCAATAAAACAGATACATTGGAGAGATTAAGAGCTGTACGTGGGCATCTTGTGTCTTTCCCGTTGGATTTCATGTGCAAGGAAGATTTAAGACCAGTGTTTAACGAGAGTGAATATTATGCTTCTCAAGTTTTTCATTAAGCTTTGAAGTTCCCAGCCGAATCTTATTTCTTAATAATTTTGTTCGCCCTGCGGCAGCCACTACCCCGATAGTATTACTTTTGATAGAGATCACATTGACCTGCAGACAAAACATTACATGTAAATCACACGGAAATGGTGTTGTAATTACAATAACCCCACAAGGGATGTACTGTAAAACATTGCTGTATAAAATCGGCCTATGCTGTTCCCTCTACCTCTCTTCCCCATCTTGTATTTATCTAACGAAAATTTCATTATTAAACAAACATTCTAGCCTTTTCCTTGGATGGGTGTCATTTTCGTTCTCAACCTTTATAATGGCTACTTTCCAACCTCAAATTTGACCCTACTTCTTGTTGGGGTACTGACAACCACAAGTTTGCATTGACGCTTTATGCCATGGCTCACTGTTAATATAATCGAATTGAGTGGCTATACAGTAGCCAGGCGTTCTGCAATCATCATACACTAGCCAACACTTTTTTTCCCCTCTCTTTCTTCGTTCAATATCTAACAACTTTGACTTGTAGCTTTTTGTAATCAACAAACCGTTTCTTTAATCACATTTCTAGTTAGCAGCTCTTGAAGATAACACAAATTTAATGATATTTCTCTCCCAACCACAAATCTTGGAAAATATTTTGCACTATTTGTTTATGTTTTTCTGGCATTTTGGTGCTATGAAATATCCTTTAGGAAATTTTTATAACACTGTTTCATCCTACATATATCTCAAATAGTAGGGAGATTTTTTTGAAGAACTTGAAGTATTGAGCAATTATATGAATCATGTGGACAACGTTATTATTAAAAACAATTATAATATTTACAGTAGTGCTAATATTGGCGGAGAAAATATTATCCAAATAATTACCCTTTGGGCAGCGACATGACACTATCCTAATAATAAGGATCATGCTCATTAATTTCCAATGTTATGAATACTCTATTGGGTTCGGTAACTGATTGACCTCTGGAACGGAACTATACTGGTATCGGTCGGTATCGGGTATCGTTTCGGGATATTTTTTAAATTTCTAAAATAATCTCTAAAATTTTTAAAAATTGCAAAATAGTTCATATTGATATATTATACAACTGTACTGTATACTTTACTAGTTTACTGTTTACATCAACCATGCTTTCAAAAATCTTAATAATAAATAATAATGACAA
>JANVCL010000213.1:18174833-18186018 GCA_026546855.1 Erythroxylum incrassatum | reverse complement strand
CTCCTATTGCTCTCCAAGAATAAGGTAAGAGCTAGTACTCTGTACTTATTCTAGATATTTTCGAGTCAAAAGGGTTTGTCCCGGTTAGGTTCACCGACTTCTGCGTGGATACCGTTAGAGACGGTCTCCTTTGGTCGTTATGGTTTAACATTGTTATATCAACACAACGATCCTGATTTTCGGGAAGGTCCCGGAACAAAAATTTTTGTTTTCCGCACCGTGTACATGTGATGTACACACCGAAATTTTCCTACATATGCCCCTAAACCCTTGTTCTCTGCTCAGTTGTAAATACTTAAACATTACTGTTGAGAAGTGCTTTGGTATCAAAGAATTTAGGTGATAAAGCTTACAACTTTTTGGATCACATTCATTGGAGACCATATAACAACCATCCTCAAATATTTTTTTGCAACAACAGGTGCAAGAATAATGGAAGAAAAGCTAGGCTGCCGAGTCTCCAAGAAGCTGATAACTTGATGCATTTTTTGATTATAGCAAAAGAAGCTACATTCTTGGAGTTGGCCAATTCGATAAAACATTTTACAGAATCTCCTCCTGGTCAGGTCCTTGCCAATATTGCCATGGAATTAAGAAACTTCTGTTTAAGAATACCAAATGTTGAGGTTTTAGCAATTTACAAAGCAGACAAAAAGTATGCATAATTACCATGAAACAAAATTGTAGGAAACTGGAAAAAAAGAAGGGATTAATGAGTTTCGTTTTCGAATTTCAATGGAAACAGTAATCAGTAGCTGATCCGAAGTATCAAAGACAAATGGAAGCGTTGATAAGAATGTCATTGCTTGATTTCCGTGCAAATATGGTCTAAATCTAACTTGAGTATAACATAGAAAAAATCCTAGAGGTAAAATATTGTAACCTAATCCTTTAGGAATTTATTTCTCCACAGGGCAACGAGTCCATACTCATAACTGTTGGAAAAGCTAAAAGAACAAGTAGCAAGTACCAAGAGTTGCTTATGAACTATCAACGATCTGATTATAAGGGAAAAGAAGCCAATAAATTTAAACATCTTCAGTATTGTACTTCCACCGCCAACCATTTTCAGAAAGGCATACCATACTCCATTCTGTAACCTGTTAACCCAGTTTGCACCTAAAGGCTTCAGCTCAAGTTCGTCAGAAATTGTTTTACCATGACAACCTGCATCTTTGGAGACACTACGTCACTTAAACCAGTTATTAGCAAATAATGACTAACAGCACAGAAGCTCATATTAATCAAATTCAGCACATCATTGTATGAATGATTAGATTCAGCTCTGGTATGTATAAATGCTGTAAATTCTTTTATAGTATATTCATTGTTCCAGTAGAAGACAACTACAATCTTCATTTTTTTCAAGTTCACTGATCAACAATTCCATCATTCTCTTATACATAGGCATGTAATGATCATTGATCATTGTTTTTGATAGACGGATTTTACTGTACAGTTCTCTAGGAGTCTCATATATACCAACATGTTCGATCGTGTGCTCATCATCTAAATTAGCAGTTTCACTTGATGGGATAGTAACCATATGCATTATTCTGCCAGGGAGATAGAACCGTTGGTTTTCTACAACATCTGTTGGAGAAATGGTGTTCTTTGTTTCAGTTGTATTTGCCAGAACATTCTCTTCTTCAGTAATTTCTCTTGCAGCAGCTTCTTCTTCTTCTTCCTGTGCTCTAATAGCAACTTCATCCTCCTGCCTCTGAAGCTCCTTCTCCAGTTCCCGCCACAATTCACCTTCGGTAACATCCTCCATGGCAGATGAAGACACAACTCTATCATGAGAAATAAGTGGTTCATCTTCCTCTGTGTCATCATGCCCTGAGTCACTACTCAGACTACAGTCTAATTTGATTTCTATCGAGTCTCCAGATTGGACTTCAGTAACAAGAGCTTCAGAACCCTTTCTCACTACAGAAGCTTCTGGCAGCGCCTCTACTATGGAGGTTGATGATGGCATGACAGATCGACGACGTGGTCCCATACATGACCATGATGTTAATGATGATCGTGTCCTGGCAACTGCTTGAGCGACATTCTGTGCCCGCTTCATTACAACCTACAATGTACAAGGCAAGACCTCAAACAATCTGCAGAACAAGGGCATTGAATAGGACAACAGAAGTATGCAACAAGAAATCACGTGAGAAGATATCACAGAAAAATTTCTAAAATTCAATTATTGTGGGTTTGAAACAACTAATATGGCTGTTGCATCAAAAATAACTGTATAAGATCTTTACCTGAGTGCTGCTAGAGACCGGGCGTATAAGTGCACCAGCACCAGCAACTCTGGCCCTTGCACTAGCTATAGATGGTAGACGAGATCCTAAAGCAGTTGCTGATCGATAAACAACATTTAAGACTCTGGTATGCTCAACTTGATCCCACAAATCATTAAGCCACGATGATGCCGTAACCTGATTTAACAATTCTAAAATGTAAAAATCTGGTCTAGAAGATAAATAATAATAAAGAATTGTTGATGGCAAATTGAAGCACCTCAGAGCGAAGATCATCAACAGAAGCAGCTGAAAATGTTGGCACCAAATCTGATCCATTAACAATAGTAGTAATAAAATGCTTTCCTGATTCAGCTAAATCCCATGTCATACAAGCAGCTGCAGACAAGGCAGATTAAGGCATCTTTGCAATAAAAATCTTCATAACCCAGATCACATGTCTACTTTTATTTATTACAAATATTAAGTACATGCCTGGGGCAAATGTCACACAAGTACTAGATGATAACTCCTTCTGCTCTCGAAGAATGTAGGTTAGTAGCGCTGCAGTACCACCACCAAGCGAATGCCCAACAATCTGAATATCAAAAGTGAACAATAAAGGGGAATGCCTAAAATGGGAAAATTCTGCAACATGTAAATCTGCATTGTTTAGTATATCTCTGACACATATGTCCGATTATCAATGTGTAACCACAAACATGATCCGTCAGTAAGCTTAGAGCAATTAGTTATTGCAACTTAAAAAACAGTATGATTGCTTTTTTCTGACTTGGATGCTATTCTTATACACAAATGTTGAGTTATATTTGTTAGAAATTATAATGCAGTTTGCCACTCTTCCAAATTGAGTAGAACTAGAAGATTGTTGAATCTCTTCTTGTATTAAATATTAGAAGAGTTAGACTAAATGCAAATGAGGTCGAAAAACTCCACAAAGCAAAGAAGAAACATTAATATTTGATAATCACCTTAAGTTTGTGATCTGGATATTCAGCAAGTGCCTTAAGAAGGGAAGGAGTACTCAGTTTAGCAATCCATCGAGCTGCAGCAACCATTCCACAATGTGCATATCCTAGTACTAAATTGCTTATACCACCATCATGTAAAACTGAATGGTGGAAAGGGACCACAGCTCCTGTCGCGGCTGTTAGTGTGTCTTTGATGCTATGCGTACCACGAATCAGTAGAAGGAAATATTTCAAATTTTTATCATGTATAATGGTGAAAGCAGGCTTCAAAATCTGCAAACATATCAAGATAGTTAGAGGAAAAAAACTTGCTCTATCATTCTTTCAACAGACTGAATATTAATGATGTTTATCATGAGAATCAATAAATTAGAAAGGCTAATCCTTTTCACAATTCCCACAACTGTACAAGTTGATTAAGAATAATTACGTCCACAGGGCAGGTACAACCACCCAAAGAAAGAAAGAACATCTTATAGATATTACTGTTGTCTCCTTGCATCCTTGTAAACTTCACAATCAAGCCTTGAACTTAGCAACAATTTGAATTTAATTTTCCACAGAGCACAATAACCCAAGAAAACAGATATTTGGGAGAAATTAAAAGAACAATATCAAGTAGAAAGCAAGCACTAATTCATAACAACCTAAACGAGCTAATTAAAAACAAAAGCAGCCTAACAAACCAAACTATTTACAGTAACAGATGAAGAGAAATATTAAAGGCCAACTAGATAGATCGCTGCAGGCTTTATAGGGAAATGAAGCGTACCCCTGCTTTCGGCTTCTGAAGAAGAACATCATCAAGAGAATACCCAGCAGCTTCAAGGAACACCGGAAATGGCTTTTTAGAGAAAAACATGCAAAGAGTCAACAATCTCAACAGATTCTGCAGCTCGGCAATAATCTCCTGACCTTTAAGCTGTAAACAATTGCTACCAGCGTACACACTTGCAACGTGCAAATTACCCTGAGAATCATTAAAAAGAAGACCAAAAAATTAACAACCAGTCAAAAATCAGACAACACGCTTCATGCATCGAGAAAATGCTAGTTAGCAATCCAGATCTCTCTTAGCCCCCAAGAAATAGTATAGAAAACCCTTTTAGTTCTAAATAAGCGAACACCAAACAGATAGATAATTCAGTATCATCAATGCCTAAAAGTTCAAACCTTCTAAAACAAAGATCCAAACTTTTGATAACAACTCAAGAACCCACCTGCCTACGCATTAAATAATTAATCCCAAAAGCCAAATCAGCAATAGGCCACTTCCCAAGAGTCTCTGAGTAAGTAAACCGAAGTGTCTCCGACAACGTCGTGATCGTCTCCAGCCACGTTGCCGGAGCTTGCGCCGGCCGGCGGACGATCCTGCGTCTCCCCGATCTCGTTTTGGACAAATCGCCGCTTTCGTCATCCTCCGTCTTCGCCGCCCATCTCCGGCTCATCACGTAATACAGCAGTACCGCCGCTCCGGCGGCGGTGGCCATTGTCCCTGCCGCCATAAGTACGGGTCTGCGGATGAACCAAAACCTCAACAAAACCAAAACCTAAATTACGCAAGAACGTGTGGAATTTTCGAGATCACGAAAAGGAAGAAAACGCAGAAAATGGAGTGTGAACAAATTGCGAGGAAGCGAGAGAGGGAGAGAGATTTCAGAGAACAAGAGGAAGAAGATAAAATTGAGGCGTGGACGAGAGAGGAAAAGGAATTCTTGCTTTTTATATGAAATTACTGGAACGTCCCCAGTAGTTTCTAAATTTAACTGTTTTATTTTTCCAAAATTTTGGGAAGGAATCGTATGATATAATTGTGAGATCTATACTGCTACTGTACCCTTTGATAGAAGAAGAAAAGAATAAAACCTAAAAAGGTTAATGCATGTATACAGTATGTAGGTAACAGATATTCTGCTCAGTTCCTCTGTAGGTGGGACTGGGAGTAGCAGTAGTAGGACTGATTGACTGAACTTCACACAGGATGATGAGATCGACACTGTTTCATGTACTTACTTAATTTTGAATGAATGTAATAATCATACAATTCATAAGAAATTAACTTTTCAAAATTTGTTGCTCCATAAGATAATAAGGAAAGTATCCACACCCACGTAACTAAGATTTTCCTTCAGAGGTTTTGACGGTGTACAAAAAACTTCTGGACTTCTGCACTACTGTAATTCATCCACATCAAGTGTCCTACAATCTTACTGCTTATCAGCAACTTATGCTTCATTTCCTGCTTTCCCGCATTTTAAGAATGCCACTATCTACCAACGGCTGCAGGTCATTCTTGGCCATTTCACGCACCTTAGCATCTGATGACTCTAGATATGCGCATATTACCTTGGAACTGCAGAGAGTTTACGATCAGACATCCCATTTATGCTATGATTCAATCCTTTATGCCAGAAACTAAACAAAGTGTATCGAGGCTCACCTATGACCTTCAGCCCATAACCCACATTTCCCTTTCAAACCTTTCATCCATAAAGTGGTCGCAAACTTGGAGCTGTCCAACACCATTTTTCTAATGGTTCGACTAGAGTGAAAATTTTCAAGGACATGCTCCTCTTCTGATTCTTCCGATTTAGACTTTGCAGCAAGAGAGGCTATCGCCTCATGCAAGTTATTCAACTTGTCATTCATAATTGGGTGGAGAATGTCATCAGAACGCCCAGTGGCAACCTGCACTTCACACCATACAAATTTAGGCAGCCAATTATTGTATAAGCCCAATCATTAGCAAAGACAACAGCATGCAAGTAGTTTTAGCATCCTAAACTACTAAAACACTTATATCTCAAATAGTTAAATCTTCATAAATCTCTAGCTCTGGACAAATTTTTAGGTAAAGACCAATTTTCTTGCCTCATATAGTACTTCTTTTCCAAAATTTGATCTGAGTAATTCTGCCACATGCTTGGTACATATATCCACGAGACTCTGCAAAATAGAAAGAAATCACTGTTATACCAAAATGAAACTCAATTATGAATATCTTTGAGTTGATGCAAGAAACCTCGGCAAGGCCACTGTCAACCAACAATTCACGTCTTCTCAAGGAAGGATCTTTCTTTCCACCCTCAACCAAGTGAAGGTAATCAGGATTTGTGCTCTCCTTGCCCTCAGCCATTGTAATTTCTTTCACACTGCTGTCCTCATTATCACTAGATTCTTGATCTTTAGCAGACTTCATTTTAGAATCTGCTTCTGGCTCTCCCTAACAATAGAGCAAAACTTATCATAGTTGCATCAACAGTGAATATCAGAACCAACAAAAGAAAACATGAAACAAGGTTTTAGAAATGATAAATGACTTCAAACTACCTTGGCACTAAGGGAGGGTACATATAGATTAAGTGAAGCCATATCATCAGGAGTAAAATAGCGTGAACAGTTGGGATGTAGGAGTTGCAATAATGGGCGCCTTCCACTCTACAATATGGAAACAAAAAAAATTTCTAGAGGATAAGATGCGAATATAGTAAGAAAGATTTAAAGCAGAATGCTATGAAAAAATAATAATGTCCTAAAACTTTTGTTTGAGGCTTTTCATTGAACATTCAGAAAGTTTCCCAACAAAAGAATGCCACTACACTGTGAATTCCAGCAAAACAAATTCTCAAATAACTTCCTTGAGATAGGTGGTTAAGTGGAAGGGGATTCAAGATCAGTAAAAACAAGATACTAACTTGAAGGGGACTCAACATCAGTAAAACAAGATATCACACGTATAAAATATTGCAAAAGGAATTACACATAGCAGTGAAAACAATAAGAGTTGCAGTAGCAGAACCTTATCCAAAACCAGCTCCTTCAAAACTAATTGAAGCTCGCTAATGATGATCTGTTATCAGAAAATTTTTGTAAGAAACTTCACTGAATGGTTATATCTAAATCTATCTAAAATAAGTCATCACAATAAGCTTCACTAAAGAACCTTTGTTACAAGTTTCGTGTCATCAACGGTTGAAAAAATGCAGGCAAGCACCTGAAAATAATGGGTATAGAATAAAGAAATTAGCAAATAATTAGAGAAGACAATCATTAAAAGATTGATAGTGCAGACATCAGAAGATTGATGAACCTTAAGATAACCATAGTTATAAAGAATTAGACACTGTGACAGGTCACTCAATCACATTGATAACCATGAGTTTCTCATACCATTTCTCTATTCCAATTGAATTGCGTGGTCTTTTGACCTTTGTTCTGCCCATGCCCACCCCTTTCCACCCTTCTTCCCTCCTCCCTTCCCCCAGAAAAAAGAAAAGGAAAACAAAATTCAAAGGAGAAGATTCCAGGAAGAAGAGAGATATGTTTCAACTTAAAATAAAACTTGTAAGGACAAACTTTTAAGTTGAAGTATATAAGTTAGGATTATGGAAGTATATCTAAGGTTTCCATAAATATTTGAATGCAAAATCTTGTAAATTCAGATCTTTAATGCAACAGATACATTAATAAATTACAACAAATAAACCAAGAACAACAACCTAATGCAGGTTAAGTACCCAAAAAAAAAAAAAAAAGTGTACCAGACTTCCATATTGATCATGGGCTATCTTGCCTATGTGGCCTTTCATTCCCTTGATGATCTTCTTTCTTTCCTGAATATGATGAAATGAAAGCAAAGTGCAATTAACAGCTTACCCAAAATTCGGAAATCACACTCTATATGGTCAAATTGAAGAATCACCAGCTCACTTGTTGTAATATAAGCTATCAGAAATCTGAAACAAACCTTTGCACTGCCATGTTTGATACACAAAATTCCAAGCCTAGATCCATCCCTTGTATGAATCATTCGAACCAGAAGTGGACTTGACAACTGTTGCAGCATCTCTGCTGCAGAAGACTACAAATAAACACAGGTTAAGGAAAAGGACACAAATTTCAAGCAAAAATTTCACAGGAAAGGGAAGACTTCTAAAATTTAATTTCTAGAATTTATGGTACGAGTTAAAAGTTAATACCACCTTATCAGCTACGCTTAAATACTCCATCAGCAGCCTGTGTAAGATAGAATGGTCGACTATTCCTTTCTCTATAATTGGCTGTATAACAGCAGTCATGTGCCGTAAGACTGAAGCTTTATGCAAGCTCAGCTTTGAGATCACATCTAGCAACCTGAAAGACAATCAAAACCTAGGATTAGATGGCAAGAAGCAAATGGGAGCATGATTGTAATGTAATAAAAGGTCAAAGCAGCCAAGTATGATAATTCAGAAATAGCCGACTATGAAGCATTTACTTAGTTTCCTTCAGTGAAGCAAGGTCCTTAAACAACTGCAGCTCAGTTGAATACAACTCCAACAAAAGCTCTTGTTTTTGAGAGGCATTTCCCAATTGATATGCATGCTCAACAACTGCATAGAAAATTAAGCAACTTATGGCACTACATGAAAATTGCAATAATAAAAATGCAACCATATGTACAACACTAACACAGGTACTTAAAAAAAATCAAGCACACACTTCAAAGCCACATTCAATAGATTAACAGAACCCAAAACCAAACACGATGACAAAAGCTTTCATGGTTACAAGTCCAGAAATGCAATACAGAATGCATCTGGAAGAATAAGAGAGAGATTGATCAAGATTCACTCTAACATACTATGTTTTAGGAAATGCATGCCAGGAAAAGCTAACTTAAGCAGAGGCACAACACAGAAAATATAAGATGCATTAACATTAAATTGGGAAACAAAATGCAACGTATACAACATACCAACAGATCCAACCATGTGCCGCAAGAGAGATGCAACATGTCCACGGAGGGCAGAGATAAACTCAGCCAACTGTTTCTTGGAAGCTGTCAGAAGAAGACATGAAATCATGCATGAACAGGACCAACAATAAGTTACTTGATGATCTAAAACATATAAAACTAGCCTTTTCATTTCCTTTCCATATCAATCAATTCTTTTAAACATGATCATACCATTATCTAACATCTTGTTAACCAGATGAACTGCATACGTATTGCATGCCAAGGTGAGAAAATGCGGCTTGAGTTCACTGTGAACAGCATCCCTCTCTGTTTGAGAACAATACTTAACACATGTCTGAATAGGAGCCAAAAATACAAGAGGTTCATGAGAAGAAGTTACAAGCAAGCAATTCGAGATCAGAAACACAAAACAGAAAAGTGAAGTTAGAGAAAAGAAGAAGGTCAAAGCTAAAATCCACCTGCAGCACACGAGAAGATACATGGGAGCTAGCAATTTCTGGAATCTTTCCCTTCATTTTTTGTACAGCCTCAGTAATTAACCTAGAAATCATAGGGAGACAAATGGATAGAAAATAATAATAAATTAGCAGACCAATTATAACTTACTACGACCGAATTTTGCTAGAACAAATAACATACTTGGATCTTTCTTCTTTGGCAATATTCCGGCGCCTCATCTTTTCCCAAAGAGACGCAAGCTCCTTTCAGATACAGAAGAAATCATTTCAGACCATAGTCGTCAGAGACAATAAATAAAGCTAAGACAAGCCCACACCTGAACTGTCAACTGCAAAGGGAATATGAAGAATATAGTTATTAACATACTTGCTCCAGATTGTAATGTCGCTTCCGTTTCTTCTTCCTAGCCTCCGCCAATTCCTACAAAAAAACTCACAATTCAATCACCGAACACGGAACGCTAGAGACATCCCACACCCACTAGCCAGTTAACAAAAGGGGCAAAACAAACACAAAACCAACACAACCTTGGCGCGGAGTCTGCGGTCCCGCTTCGATAAAATCTCCTTTTTCCCGTCGCCAGAATTTGTTTTATTGAACTTGGGGCCATGCCGTAACTTGGGTTTCTTAGAAAGATTGAAACTTTCCTTGAGTTCCTTTTTGGAGGCATTAGAGGTACCGAGCTTGGTTTTCTTGGATGCCGAGCCATCTGAAAGGGATTTAACATCTGACGTTGAGATTTTCCTCTTCTTCTTATTCGGCGTCATTGAAGCAAAGGCGGGAGCTCGGAAGGTGTTGGCTCTGTTCTTTGTCGCAAATTAGTTGGTCTGCTGGTTAAGCGGCCATCGGCTGGGGGTTGTGTGAAGGGTTTAAGGATGGAGATGGAATTTGGGCTAACAAATACAATTTGAAAGGCCTGTAGATCCAGAACAAGAATGGGCCGAGTATTTAATCCGTTAAATTAAAATAAATACACAGATACTTATCCAATCTAATCGACGCGACAAAGAAAGGATTGGTGTTAGAAGTCAATGTCCCAGATTCCTTGATGGTGTGTAGTCAAATATGTGATAAAAAAGCGGCATTGGAGTTGTAATATTATTGACATAACATCGGATTCTGCTAGCTTACCTCGACCTGTAGCATTGGATGCTGGCGCTCATTACCCTTATTATGAGCAGTGGTGACTGGAATAACTCAACAACTTTAACCTGTTTGATCACATCCCTCCCTGTTTTTGTTGAAACTTTTTATGATAAGATTGTAACGTACCTGGTCACTGTGCTACGGCTACCTGCTTTATTTTAATTTGTAAACACAGGATTTGAGCAAATTCATAAAGCGTTTCGTTTTCTTTAGACTTCCAAAGCCGTCTGTCTCAATCACTGAAGAAAGTTGTCTAGTTGTATTGAAGGACAGTGTGTAAATCTTCTTGTTATCATATTTCATTATAACCAATTTGCTCAAATTTGACCGATGAGATGAGCATAACCGTATCTGTACGTGTGATCTGGGTTGCAGTGGATTGGAGTAGTGCTGTTATGTTCTGTCAAGTGATTGAAGCCAGGCTAGCAATTCCAGACATGATTGAACTGGGTCCCACCAACCCCCCTCTCTTGCTCTCTCTGTCTGTACTGTCAACCCACATGCTGCGCTGCCTCAAGTCGCAAGTTCCATCTCATTGTTTTTTAATTTTAATCAATCCCACTTTTACCCTTTACATAAACTGCGCACGTGTCAGTTGCCATGTCACC
>JANVCL010000213.1:18160180-18174733 GCA_026546855.1 Erythroxylum incrassatum | reverse complement strand
CGAGCCAGAGATGGAGATGTTACTATTATGCCAAGCTTTTGACCTAGCTGAAGCTTCAGGATAGGTCCGTGCTTTTGTGCTAAGGCAGCGAAGTATGTGTGAAGCTCTGGGTCAAGAGAAGCCAGGTTTCCGATCAGCGGAAGGCCACGAGGGCCTGGTGGAAGCTGTGAGCTAGCTTTGTTCGATTTTGAAATTACCCATGCAGAGAAAAGTACTGCTAAAACAGCGAGGACGATAAGTATTGGGTCGACAGTTGTAAGAAAAGTGGAGATGGACGCCATGGCAAATTAACAGACACCCGGTGGATAGAGATGACAGGGGCTGATGAATTTGTGGACAGACAATGGCGACGTGTATTTAATGAGTTTATCTTTTGGTTGGAACCTGGAAGAGTCACGACAAGCGGGAATTCTTAGGTCCGGCGGAAGTGGATCTAATGAGGCGTTTTGTAAAGATCCGCTTCTCAATGTTTCCAAATATAAGAGCATCTTGTTTTATTTCAAAATTTTATATTCTTAACAAAAAATATTTGAATGCGAAATTATATATATGTAGTTAATGACGTGTTTCCAAGAAATAACTTAAAGCACATACCTATTGCTAAATCCATCACTTCCTAATCTATTTTGCTAAAGGCATTTTTTATTGAATATTTTATGCTAATCAATTTGACTTATCTTCCATCGTTTTCTTACAGAACGTCACAAAATTTGTCTCGGTGTCTCTTATATATCAAAATTGGACCAAATAGAATTAGGTTGGGGGATGTGTGAAGGGTTTAAGGATGGAGATGGAATTTGGGCTAGCAAATCCAATTTGAAAGGCCTGTAGATCCAGAACAAGAATGGGCCAAGTATTTAATCCGTTAAATTAAAATAAATACACAAATACTAATCCAATCTAATCGATGCAACTGGGTAACAAAGAAATGAATGGTGTTAGAAGTCAATGTCCCCAATTTCTTGAGGGTGTGTAGTCAGGAGCAAACAGATCACGTGTTCTATAATTGCTGTGCCAGTGCTGTTCCATTGCATCTGATCCATATATTTTTGTGAATCACATAAAAATATATAGATCAGATGCAATGAAACAGCACTGGCACAGCAATTATGAAAAAAGTGATTTCATTTGATGTAGTCAAATATGTGATAAAAAAGCGGCATTGGAGTTTTAGTATTATTGACGTAACATCGAATTCTGCTAGCTTACCTCGACCTGTAGCATTGGATGCTGGCGCTCATTACCCTTATTATGAGCAGTGGTGACCGGAATAACTCAACAACTTTAACTTGTTTGATCACATCCCTCCCTGTTTTTGTTGAAACTTTTTATGATAAGATTGTAATGTACCTTGTCACTGTGCTACGGCTACCTGCTTTATGTTAATTTGTATTTGAGCAAATTCATAAAGCGTTTCGTTTTCTTTAGACTTCCCAAGCAGTCTGTCTCAATCAATGAAGAAAGTTGTCTAGTTGAATTGAAGGACAGTGTGTAAATTTTCTTGTTATCATATTTCATTATAACCAATCTACTCAAATTTGATCGATGAGATGGGCATAACCGTATCTGTACGTGTGATCTGGGTTGCGGTGGATTGGAGTAGTGCTGTTATGTTCTGTCAAGTGATTGAAGCCAGGCTAGCAATTCCAAAGATGATTGAACTGGGTCCCACCAACCCCCTCTCTTGCTCTCTCTGTCTGTACTGCCAACCCACATGCTGCGCTGCCTCAAGTCGCAAGTCCATCTCATTGTTTTTTAATTTTAACCAATCCCACTTTTACCCTTTACATAAACTGCGCACGTGTCAGTTGCCATGTCACCCAACAAGTGTCAGTACTCAGTTCTAACAGGTGCTTCTTGCTGTTAGTCCTCCTAGCCTCTGCGTGCGTTCAATGGTAATGACCAAATTTGTCGGCGAGAGACGTTATTAATGAAAATGTATTAAAAGTTAGTGCTATAAATACGGTGTTATTGAAATCCCTTTATTCCCTCTCCCACTCATTCAGCATGTTCTTAAATAATTTTTTCTTGCAGTTTCTGCATGGAAAGCTGTCATTTCCTTACTTACCAAACCAATTATAAACGTTCAAACAATATTAATTTCTCTGTACTAAGTCCCTCCCTTCTTTTGTTCTGTCTCATTTATATATAATTAATGCTCATAATTCGCAATCTTACAATTACCTGCTCTGTGTTTGGTGCTTCCTCTCTCTCTCTCTCTCGCTCTCTCTCTGCTTCCTTTTGCTTGTGTTTTTGGGGTGTTCCTAATTGTCCTTCTGTCACTGTTTTGCACTGGACTCTGTTCTTGTCTCCTTTGGGTGTCACTTTTGTGCCGAGCCTTTGAACCCATGAAGGTGCCAGTAAGTATGTTTTCTTTTGTTTTATGAATCTGGGTTTTGCAAATCTAAACAACTTTTTTGCTTTTTATTGTTATGTTGATGAACTCGAGATTTTTCAAAGTATATGTTTGATTTGTTATGTGCTCTTCTTAATGATTGGTCTATTGACCTTGTTAAGAATCCAGTTCGTTTTGCTGCTTTAAATAGTCTGCTATTGCTTCACATTTTTATCATATTGGTGATGTTCTCTTCCTCCCTTGAGCTGTTGATTTTCAGTTTCGATTTGTACTCCCTTTTTGTGTGTGCAAGCTTATCTTGAATTTCGGGTTCTTTGTATTTTTCTTATTGTCTGGTTCGTCTTGTTCTTTTTCCTTGCCACTCATTTGGTCATCTTACCTTTCCTGGCATCTTCTAGCTTTTTAGTTCTGGAGGGTTTTGTTGTGTTTGCTTTGCTACTTTTATGGAGTTTCCAGACCCCATTTCAACTTTCAGTTGAGTTGCCAATTTGTCTATTTATGAGTTTGTTTCCGGAGGTTGGTTCGGCCAACAGTCTGTAACTAGCTTACAAATAGTCGGACTTGCAGATTCTGAATCCGTTAAATGGAGAAAGAGTCTGGTTGGTCTCCACTGCTGTCCTTTCAACTGAGGTCGCTTTGTGTTGTTTTATTGAGCAAGATGAATCTACAACTGTACAACATATTCAAGTATAGTTTCCAATGTTTCAGGTTGCATTGTTGTTACTGCTGGCACTGATTGATGCAAGTGGAACTGTAGTTGGAGAAGGAAGCAGTGGATTGTGTGACAATAAGCCTAGTTTGGAACCAAGACCGCACAGTGTGTCCATTTTGGAGTTTGGTGCGGTGGGAGATGGAAAAACTTTAAATACCTTAGCCTTCCAGAATGCCATTTTCTATCTCAAATCCTTTGCTGACAAGGGTGGTGCTCAGCTATACGTGCCACCTGGAAAGTGGCTCACTGGAAGTTTCAATCTCACCAGCCATCTCACACTTTTCTTGGAGAAAGGTGCTGTCATTCTTGGATCTCAGGTGGTTCCACACTTAGATTTTTTTATTGGAACAATCTTCAATCAATTGAGTTCATTTTTGTTGTATCCTTGGATTTCCTCACTGTTCTGTTGCTTGTTAGGATCCCTCTCATTGGGAAGTAGTTGAACCCTTGCCTTCCTATGGCCGTGGGATAGATCTTCCTGGCGATAGGTATAGAAGTTTAATAAACGGATATAAGGTGACGGATGTAGTCATAACTGGTAAGTTTGTAATTGCTTGGCTTCTGACACTGTTTGCTTTTCCAATGTATGGAAAGGAATGATCTTACCCTAATAAGCTGTTGTAGGTGATAATGGAACCATTGATGGGCAGGGCTCAGTTTGGTGGGAATGGTTAAAGTCCCACTCCTTGAACTACAGCCGCCCAAATCTTGTGGAGTTTGTAGATTCTGAACTTATAATAGTATCAAATCTTTCCTTCTTAGATGCTCCTGCATATAGCATACACCCAGTTTATTGCAGGTAATTTTTACTGGTAATATATCCCAATTTTCCTATTAAACTCAACTCATCACTTGTTGGCCAGGCTTAGAAATTTTTTTAATGGGGTTCTGGTGCAGTAATGTGCTCGTACAAAATATCTCTGTCTCTGCAAGCCCAGAATCTGTCTTCACCATCGGGATAGTTCCAGGTTTGTGGGATGAATATTCATCAGTATAGTTTGAAGTTTTCTGAAATGCCATCTGTAATCAGCAAGGTCATAAAAAGCAATAGTAGTACCACATAACCTAATAAAATATAAGAATCACTTGATGCCGTGCCCCCGAAAAGAAAAGTAATCGTACAGAAGAGGTTTTTCTGTCCCAAAAGAGAATGGCTTCATATAAATCTGCAATCTTATTATACTGAATAGCTTTTTGTGAAATTTCAGATTCTTCAAATAAGGTATGTATAGAGGATAGCAGCATCAAAATGGGTTATGATGCCATTTCACTTAAGAGTGGGTGGGATGAATATGGCATTGATTACAACAGGCCTACCACAGATGTGCACATAAGAAGGGTCCATCTTCAATCATCTTCAGGATCATCTATTTCCTTTGGAAGCGAGATGTCTGGTGGCATTTCTAACGTGCATGTGGAGCAAATCGACATATATGACTCCATTAGTGGTATTGAGTTCCGGACAACCAAGGGCAGAGGTGGGTACATCAAAAGAATCGTCATATCAAATGTTGAACTGGAAAACATCAGCATTGCATTTGCTGCTCTAGGTGATCGCGGGTCGCATCCAGATGATAACTTTGACCCCAATGCTCTCCCTGTTATTGACAAGATAACTTTGCAGGACATTGTTGGTTCAAACATCACTATCCCAGGGAACTTCACAGGGATTCATGAATCTCCTTTCACCTCTATTTGCCTATTTAATGTTTCCCTAGCAACTTCTGCCTCCTCATCTACATGGCTATGCTCTGATGTGATTGGCTTTTCAGAGTTTGTCGAACCCCAACCATGCCCTGAACTTGAGACTTCTTATTCAACTTCTTCCTCCATTTGCTACACCCTCTCTGATTCTTACGGTAAATCTGCGACCTTGTGAACCTTTCCTTCACAGTACAGTCACATTCTTTTCAATAAGACAAGTCCAAAGCATTTGTTGCTCCATTCTGTGGTTTTATCTGCACATCATTTGTACAGCTTCATTTCTTTATTCATGTGTAAGAAAATTTTTGGTAGTGATCATCCAACTATGAAACAGCTTTGCCTTTTGCTCTCATGTCCATTTAGTATATATCTTTTTCGTATTAATTTCTTTCAAATTTGGGTATTTTCTTTCTGTCATTGGTTAGGAGCTTTGTCCGTTCATTATTAATTATTTCAAAATTTGCTTTGCATTCTATTCTATGCATCTTATTCACGACTACATGTCACTTTCTTTCTTGTCTCGTGTATAAATGAAAAAATGTAGAGCTTGATTCCATTCCTTGATCTCAAAAGGTTGATTCCATTCCTTTTCTTATGGAATTGATGTCTGTCTCATTTTCAAACACATATTATATTAATTCTATTTGACTGGGGTGGTCCTATTCGAGAATACTTTTAAGGTTTTTTCTAGGACAATGCGCGTGCTACTTCTTCTGTTCTGCTTTTGGACCGGAGTCTTAACGCTTTTTGATGGCCTGCAGTGACCTCTATAATAATGGTAGTAGGTTTTCAACCCGATTAATATCTGCACAATCTGATTAAAATAAATAAATTTTGAGAATAAAAAATAGATTTTAAATGGATATTGAAAAATCGATAAGGATATAGATTTGAATATAGGTCTAGTAATAACGTGAACCATAGATACCCAATCTTACCTATTTATTATTTTTTTATTTTCTTGAATACTTATGATTAATTATAATAAAATATTAATATTTTATGAGAAGCAACAACTTTAAAATTTTCATTTTACTCCTCAGCATTTATATTTTTCATTATATTTTATTTTCTTAGAGGATGATAATAATGCAAATGATGTGGAGATCGATTTTTGAATATTTTGGAGTTCATGGCAAAACAATTTGAAACTTTGGTTATTTCAATCTTTGTTCCAGTTCTAAATTGTGAAAAATATATGTTGCCTTTGTACTAAACATTATGATTTTTATTATTCCAATTTTATGGTTTTTTAATACATACAAATCAAAATCTTAACTTATTATTATTAAAGTAATTTTGATTTGGAACGTTCGCAAAAATCTGCTTTTTATATTTTTATTTAAAAGTTATATTTTTATGTGATACTAAACCCGATGGATATCCAAAAATCCGAACAACCCAATAGATTTGGATATGAGTAGTAAATCGTAAAAGCCGATAAATATGGATATAGATATGGATTGAGTCATAAAAAATAGATATGAATATGGGTAGAGTAAAATTCGAACCGATCCCTACCCACTGCCATTCTTAGGCCTATGTCAATGAAGATTTCTGAGCTACCCATTAGGTCCTTTTCGAATACGGACAAGATCCTTGTGAATTCTCCAAAGAGTAGATTGGAAATTATTTTGGAGCTACAGAGTCAAGTCGTTAAGACTATCTTAGAAGAGCTCTCTAACAGAGTTGAAGAATGGCTTTAAGAGGAAGATTATTGTTCATGATTTTAGATTATGACAATTTTTTGTTCCTCCTTTTCCCACACCATTGCTGAATATGATAATAGCGACAAAATTATTGATCTACGTTCACAATTCGAGCAAGATTAAAGATCAGTTAGGAAATTTCAATATAGTTTAGTGAATATCACTATCATTTTCTAAGGAGTACAGTTACTAATAATTAATTATCTTTCTATTATCTAATCATTGATTAAAAGAAGTAAAATTACTAGTCTAAAATAATAAACAAGAAACAAGAATGAAGCAATCAATAGATAATCAATATCTAGATGTATAATCATCTTATAACCTTTCTCTACTTAAATTATTTTGGTTCATGTATTAATTCTTGGTTTTTGGACCCATATAAAATTTAAAGTCATAATTATAATCTTTATCAAGAAATACAATTTATTTCTTTAAGTTAATTGATTGAAATCTTTTTTTAATCAAAACCTTATAGAATAAATCTCTTTATTAGATTGACTCTAACCCATAAGATTTATGTAATACTATATCTATAATTGTATACAAACCTTATAATTCATACCATTAGTTTTAGGGTTCTTCCCATCTAGACTTATCCTAATTTAGTTCATACTAATGTTGTGAAACCAGGCCAGAATCCGATCCTGATCGCAACGGAATATTTACGAAACTTTTTCATAACTTTTGATTTCCCAAAAACTAATATCTCTTTAATTCTATAAAATGATTAACACAAATCATAATAAAGTGAAAACTTAATTTGTGACTTATTCCAAAGCTTGATCTTTGTCTCGTCGTATCCTTCAAATTGTTTCCAAAACCAATCCATCTCAACTACTGTAGCCGCACAAATGTCTAACCTCTAATGGTATCCACAGAATGAGTTGAAAGAGCTCTGTAACTCTTACAGAGATAGTTCCATAGAGCTTAAGCCTATTTATAATAAGCTTTGGACGTTTTACTAATTTAATTGAAATTAAAAACTTTAATTAGAATTACAAATAATTCTAGTTGAATACCAATTATGTCCAAATAAGATTTAATATCTCATATTGGTCTTTATTTATTCAATATCTCATATTTAATCATAAAATTTCTCAAACTTTACAATTAAGTCCAACTTGATTAAAATAACTTTGCTCTCTTCAACCCGTTCTATATGTGAAACCCATTAAGTTCTCAAATATGTTGGCAATGATTATAAATTATAATTCATAATTAGAATTAGAATTAGATAAATTAAAACTTCTTTTTAATTTATATTTAATTATCCAATTAAAAATTTATAATCCTAAATCAAGATTAGCGTCTAGCAATGTATCATGATCACCCAAATATTGAGAAACGTCAAAGTGGTTTTGACTAACTTTTCTGTGCATGATTTTTTTATATAATTCAATCCTTTCATCATACAATGTTTCGATTAGACATAGAGCATGAAATTAATGTCTACTCTATTTTAAGTCCAATCATATTAGTTCTTTGCTATTAGTTATTAATTCAATTAATGACATTTGTAAATTATTTATAAAATGTCATTCCACCTTGGCCAAGGATTTCCTGAATTAATACTAATCGAGAACAATGGAATATTCTCTCTAATTACTTTAGGGCGATGAATCCTATTTTGATTACTTAACTACCTCCATACAGTTCATGCTACATCCAATGATTACCAATTAAACGACCCATGATTAACTAGATCATAAGTAGTATCAAAATATAGCAATCCCTATACAAGATAACTTTGGTAACCTCAAGTCAAAGGATCACTTATACAATCATCACAATGAGAACTCCATAGACATACAAGTAATGTTCCAAATGAATTTCTCATGTCGGGTGTGTTCAGTGAACTTATTCTCTAACAAGCACCCACATATAAGTATCCCTATACGTTAGCCTATGGGATCAATTACTTCCTTTATACGAAAAAATGAAACATATGCTAGTCTTTTTACGTTCTATTAATGTTCAATTTTAATAGAAAAATTACTAGGAACAATTAGGAATAATACATAAATGCAATATGAATCTCATAATTATAATCTGATTATAGTTTCATTTGTAATGTACAATTATGCTATAGATTTTATCATATACATCTAAATGTGTACATGATAAAGAATGCCTTTAAATAATTTGTCACTAAACTATAATCAAAGCGATTGGTTGTAGGGCATAAACCAATAATCTCCACTTACACTAAGCCAATATTTTAAGCATCTCATATCATATCACCATATGACGATTATTCTGTTGCTGGGATAGTGGCTTAATGAGAGAATTCTACAAGATTCTTTATAGTGAGCACTTACTAAAAACTTACAACTGCCATCTTAATTATCATCATAATTAAGAAAAATTGCCTAAATACATTCTTGGATCTTTAATCAGACATTAGCTCGTTTTACGTGCCTAATGGCTCTAAATTACTGTCTTGAACAATGCAATAACTATATCAAGTTCGCTAATGAACTTATTGATCCAATTAATCATTTCCATTAAATGAAAATTGTATTATGGCTTAATTAGCAACATTTGTTACATTGGAACTTTTCCAATCTTAAAATAATATTGTTCTAAATAAAATAAATCTTAATTAGGATTTACTTCTAAAGTTATATCCTCATCACCTTGAACTCAAATATCAACTCATACACAGAATAATGGATATCTTTAATACTTTAGAAGTATCAGATATATCTCAAATTCTAAACATATTTAGTACGCTATCTATGTACTTGGACTTAGAATAAGTTAACAACGTCCAATCTACCTCTATAGATCTAATTCCCAGAATTAGGTTGTGACCTTTTCATATCCAACAAGAGTTATTTTTAGACAATTATGTTTTCAGCAATTGAAAGTTAGAATTATTGTTTTCTATAAGCAATATGTCTCCACATACTCTTACTAAAGAGGACAACTATACTTCCATTAACCCTCTTGCATGATAAATTCACAATCATGTCAAAACAAACTCTTTGAATTCATCATGAAAGTGAATCTTTCAATGTCTCATAGCCTTTCAACTATACATCAAATGTATCAATACAAGTAATAGTTCTAACTTGATGTATGGTCAAGAGATTTGAATTTTTCAAATTTCATCTTACTCTTACTACTTATCTTGAGAACCATTATCCTATAAGTACATATTGAATCAAACAATTCGTTCAATTGGTCTGTAAGATTATATCCAACTCTTTGGATATCTCATAACCTTTTATTACCTAATTAGTTCTAAACTTAATGGACAATATATGCTTCAACTAGCCATTACATCTATAAATCATTAACTTTGACTCTTTCAAAGACTTAGCATTTCATATCTAATATGACATCTTGCTAATTTGATTCAATTGGAACTACAGAAGGTAAGTCATTATATTTGGTATAGCTATAGAAGAAATAATATTGCATCATACAATATCTCATATTGTATTTTTCTCCTTTACATAATAAATCCATACTCTTATAAATTTATTTATGAAGGTATTCACCAAAGAATATAGATAAGCGAAAACATAAAACTCACAACTATGATCTCATCGAAGTGCTTTAGCATTCTCAATGCTTAATTTCTTCTTAGATTTAAACAATTTGAACTTTTCAAAAATTTAAATCGTTATTTCATTTAATACATATGACTATATCTCATAAAATCATTAGTAATCTAATAAAATATAAGTATCATCCTTTTATGAATTGTTATCCCATCTAATACACCACATGTATAAGATTTAACAATTCCATACCATCATCATCCTTTCACCAAAGGTTGATTTGGTTATTCTTCAACTATATAAGTTCCATAAGATTCATAATCAAAAGGATATATATATCTTAGTATGTAACTTTATGATTCTTGTTATGTTGATTTAATCAATATGGCACAAAAGGATAATCTTGGTTATCCAACTTTTAATTCTAGCCACGTATGTTAAGTATAAGTCTCCTTTGATCTAGCCATTATTTTATTCTTATAATAATGGAAGGCAACAATCACATTCTCAATGTGAATTTAATATTTTAACGAGGAATTTTAACTTCATTCGTCTCATCAAACATAAAATTGTATGTAAAATATCACATAAATAAAACAGACAATTTTAACATGCACCTAATATATATATATCAAATAATAAATAAAGTATGTAACTTATGCACTCATAATCAAATTACATGCATAATATATCAAGTTTCGTTTAATTTTAGTTATTGATCTTCATAATCTAAAAGAATATTTCCAACTCTTTGAAAAATTTAATTATATTAAATCTATTGATTCCTATTCCAAATATAACTTTAATTTGATTTGAAAACAATTTTCAAATCCAATTAGAAGCTATTTCCAATTTATCTTGACTCCTTTACCAAAATTTAATTGAAAACATTATTAAATAAATTATTCTTCTTACTTATTATAATTTAGAAAAACTTCTTTTTCAAAATGATATAAGTAACACATTCTAATCTAATTAGAAAACTATTTCTAATCTAATTAGAAATTATTTTCTAAAATTAAAAGGAAACTACTTTTAAAATTAAATAAAAAACTTTTAAATTTAATTAAGAAAGACCTTTACATGATTTATTTAGAGATTGATTTCTTAATAAATTCGAAAAGCTTTCTATAATAAATTAGAAAACTATTTTAAAAAATGTTAAAGAAATCTCCTTTTCTTAATAACAAAATGAAAACACTTTTCAAATTTTAATCAAGATAATATCCTTTCTAATAAATCAAGAAACTTATTATTTTTAAATAAAGAAACAATTTCAAAATAAATAAAATAATAATTCTTTAAACAAATAAAATTAAGAATTTAATTTATCTCAATCAAATTGAAATAAATATATTTAATTAAGAAACAAAATTTTTAATTATTTAAGAAAACACTTTTCTTAATTTTAAGGTGTCTAATTAATTAATTTCAATCTATTTGAAAATAATCAATTCTAATTTTAGAAACTACTTTTATAATTAATTAATTTCAATATAATTGAAACTAATTAATTCTAATTTTAAAAACTACTTTTCTAAAATTAATTAAGAATCAATATAATTATTGATCTTAATCAAATTAAGAAAAATAATTATCTTAATTTTGGAATTGATTTGATGATTAATTTAATTTAGTAATTCAACATTTTGAAAATTTAAATTAACTTCCAAAGCACTCCTAATATAATTAACCATTTGAAAACAATTTTCAAACAATTAGAAAGACTTTTTTTAAATTGTTAGGAATTTAAATCTATTTAACCTCAATTAAACTAATTTAATCATACAAAAATAGAGAGGCTTCTGGCGCGTGCAATGCACGTGCAAGAGGCTGACTTAGGTCACGTGCATTGCACGCCCCAATCATGTCTTCTCAAACATGATATGAGAACGTGCGGACATTCTCCAATCCGCGCCTCCCATCAGCTCATCTTGTTTGCTTCTCTGTCACCAACGCCGCCGTGTCCCTAAGTCACCTGTTACTCCGACCAGTCGTCGGTAGCGCAACAGAAGGAGCTTGCGGATACAATTGGCGGTGGCGCAAATCCGACGCTAGCCGCGTAAAGCGGTTGGCAGTTCTAGCGAGGAGACGGTTCTCCCCGCTCGCGCCGCCTCTCCTAACCACTGTGATTTTCCGACGCCTGTGTGGCGACTATCGCCCAGCCAGGGGGCGACTCGTCCAACTGTCGTTGGCGTGTTTATTGCGCCACTATGGTTGCTTCCAGAACTTTACAACTGCTGGCCAAAAAACGCCCACTTCATCGCAGCTACTCCTCCATTCACGCCATCCCATGACGCTACTCCAGCAATAACAACACACGATCCACAATTCAACTAAAGAAAAAACAAAAACAGAGCAGGAAGTCGATGCTTATTCG
Organism: Erythroxylum incrassatum; assembly: GCA_026546855.1. Classification (NCBI taxonomy): domain Eukaryota; kingdom Viridiplantae; phylum Streptophyta; class Magnoliopsida; order Malpighiales; family Erythroxylaceae; genus Erythroxylum; species Erythroxylum incrassatum. The sequence goes on along the minus strand of JANVCL010000213.1, from coordinate 18,162,360 downwards.
ATTTTTCAGCATCAACCACACAAACACAAGCAACACAAAAATCGCAACAACCCAAAAATCATTGATTTTTAGTTTTGCCTTCTTGTTTTCCGGATTTGGTTTTTCTGGATTTCTCTAGCCATAAGCCTTTCTTTGAATCCTTAATTGCACAAGGGAAAGGAAAGGAAAGGAAATATAGAGAAAAAAAGAAGACAAAAGAATGGAAGAAAATTGTGATTTCCTTTCCTTTGTTTGATTTCTTAATTTGTTAAAGAAAGGAATTGAAACTTATATTGGATAATTTTTTTTAGACCTTTACACTCTTGATTATTAATTTGTTAGAAGTTTGTTAGTTGATCAAAACATGGATATAATGGTAATTTCCAAAAGATAAAGTTATCTTCTCTCCATTTCTCCTCCATTCGCACCAATTTGGTGAGAAATATATTTGGACCAAATTTCACTTCTATTCTCCTACATTCTCTTACTTCTTCCTACCTTAATTTTGTCCAAACAATGGAAAGCAAGAGAAATTGCACTTCTCTTCCTTTCTTTTCTTTTGCTTTCCCTCAATTTAAACAAAAGCTAAAACACGACCATCGAGCCTTCTCCAAGACTCAAGCAAAACCTAAACATGAAACGTAATCATGCAGATAAAGGGCAATGCGTTTTCCATAATGCACTCATACCTTATTCAGTTTCTAGTAGTTGTTTTTCTAGATTTTGAGTTTTGGTTTAAGGTATATAAATATAAACTTTTTCTGATTTCATTAAGCCTAGTTTTGGATTGAAGGAAAGCAAGAGTAAAAAAGGTAAGAGAATTTAATTTCTCTTGATTTCCACTATTTAGACAAAAATAAGTAACGGGAAAGTGAGAGAATAGAGAGGAAACTGAATGAAGCTTGGGTCAAATATGTTTCTCGTCAAATTGGTGGGAAAGGGGGAGAAATCTAAGATAAGAAAATCTCAATATATATAAATTATCATAGTATTCTTATTTAACTCAACAAAAAGGACACTCTTTCAACCACAATTTTTCCCACGCAGCCATAACCCTCCCGCCTTTCTACCTATTTTCTTCTGAACAACTCTTGCCAAAGAGGTAAGGTTGATTAATCCCTTAATCTGATTACGAAAATTGTTGCTATGACTAGTAAATATGATGTTTTGTTATTATTAATCAATTAATGGATCAATCTCATATGGTTTTTTCAGTTCTTGGTAAGCAATTAAATTATTTTTTCCTATTTTTTATTTGCAATGAATTTTGTAGCTGTATAATAATTTGATAATCAGATTTTGCAGTTGTTTAATAATTTTATATACACCATTAACATGTTGCTATATGGGTTTTTCATATTGTTTAGACATTATATACATATAATGATATTTTCTACTTGTTGAAATGTTGAGTAGAAAATGAATAATTTAGACCGGAGATTCACTGAAGAAGATGATTCAGAAGATGAGTGGGATACGACAAGGCGAGTTGCTGTCATTCAATTAACATGTCATATAGTCCATCTTCTTTGCCTTTGTCATAGTTCTATCTATGGATCCTTCAAGCAAAAAAATTTAGTAGCTCAATATAAAGAACAAGTTCGAGGAGAAATTATGCATCATTTGCAAACTCACAGTAAGGATTATTATGATCTCATTCGTATGACACCGGATACTTTCTTACTTCTTTGTATAAAGCTTCGCAACATTGGTCCTCTAAACGATAGTGTTCGATGTTCGCTAAAAGAAAAGGTCATCACATTTCTTATGATTGTATCCCATAATTTAAAACTTCGTGTAGTGACTGTCTTCTTCCATCGCTCAATTGAGATGATATGTAGATAATTTCACTCTGTTTTACGTGCTATCATGTCACTTGAAGTCTAATATCTCAAACAACTTGATGGTTCTCAAGTTCTATCATAAATTGCAAACACTTCTCGATTCTTCCCGTACTATAAGGTGAATATTGTCTTTGTTAAATTTTATTATTAGATACTGTTATTATTAGGTACTTAAACTCTGTATGCATAATGAACTTGTTTTAGGATTGTGTCAGTCAGTGTTTTTAAACCCGGACCGGACCGACCGGTCCGACCGATGACCGGTCGGTGGTCCGGTCCGGGTTACACTTCAAAACCAGTGGTCAATTGACCCAGTTTGAACCGGTCAAAACCGGTCAGACAATTTTTTTTTATTTT
>JANVCL010000213.1:18132102-18144699 GCA_026546855.1 Erythroxylum incrassatum | reverse complement strand
ATGGGTTCGAATCGTGGATTCCACCCATGACCAAAGAGGACAATACTGATTTGTGTTGGATGCCGCGGTATAACCCGTAAACACACGCCGGGGTATAACCCCCAAACACACGCCGCAGTATAACCTGCAAACAACTTCGGGTGGGGTATGGGGTGTGAGGTCCAACATTATATTATGAACCCATTGTTAGAATTGTTAATATAATTCGTAATTGTTGTATTTGGATTCATATGTAGCAACTAATGGTTTTTAATTATTAGGGATAACGTAGCCTAGGTTAAATGACTCGACCTTGTGTGGTTGTTATTTAGATTGGTTTGTTTTCTATTTCTTAATGTGGCTGCCCAATTGAATCTAGAGATCATATCCTAGGTTATTCGATGGTTAGATTTAATTAACGATCGTATCTTAATTAAACACAACTTAAGGGAAAATTAGGATTAACAGAGCTTGTTGTTAGTCTACGACCAATTGTTCTAGGAGAGGTGTGAAAGAATTATAAAAATAAAAGATGTTTAATCATGGGTAGGTCGAGATTGATTCGAGAATCGTGTTTCACACATTCATTAATTTTATCATTTTCGATTGTTTGATATAACTTGTTTTAGTTAGTTTAGTTTTCCTATATTTTCTCAATTGCATAAACAAATTTTAGTGTGCAGAGTTAGGTAAATTTTACAGTGCACTCAACACGCAATGTCATATCTCCTATATTGTAGTCAAATTCTTATAGATATATAACATAATCACTAGTAATAGTTGATTTCCTTGTTCTTGTTGATCTCCTTAATGTTATGCCAACATCCTCTTGAAGAGTCTTTTCATCAATTGGTTGCTAATTACTTTCAAGTAATTACTGAATAACTGGATCTATTAAATTATCAACAACTTGTGGAATTTTTTGATTATCATTTATGTTGACCGTAGGCTGTTGAATTTCAACAGTTGGTTATACGATGTCTATTTGAACCTGAGGAGCATTGTGAATGACTATCACTTTACTATTTGAGGTGCAAGGTTAAGTATCTATATGATCATTATTGGAAACTATATCTTGAAATTGATCCCTCCTACTAATCAAGTCATTCGCATTTCTTGATTCTACAATTCTAGTGTAATGTGATGGACAATGGAACCTATATCCTTTAGACCTTTCAACATATTCAATGAAATACTCATTTATGGTCCTTAGGCCTAATTTATTCTCTTGTAAATTATAAATTCTTATTTCAGACGGACATCCCTATATGTCTATATGTCACAAAATCGATTTCCATCCTTTAAATAACTCAAATGGTGTCTTTGGAATAGCCTTGGTTGATACCCAGTTTAATATATACACTGTCATCTTAAGAGCTTCAATCCACAAGGATTTAGGAAGTTTGAAGCTACTCAGCATGCTCCATACCATGTCTAATAATGTTCAGTGTTTTCTTTCTACCTCACCATTTTGTTCCGAAGATCCAGGCATAATGTATTGAGCTACTATCCCATTTTTCTAAAGATAGCTCACAAATGGAGCAGGTGCTTGTCCATCTTTAGTATATATACCATAATATTCCCCAAATATATTAAACCTCATGATCTTAATTTACTTATTGCAATATTTCTCTAGTTTAGCTTTGAATATTTTGAAAGCATTTGATGCTTCATTCTTGTGATGAAGTAAGTAGATATACATATCTCATGAGTAATCATCTATAAATAAGATGAAGTATTTCTGACCGTATGAGTCCATATCTGGACTATAAATATCTATATGTATGATCTCTAATATGTTGGTTTGCTTTCCTTTTATGCAGTCTATACAATTTTCAACATTAGTAAAATCCAAAGTAATAAGTACTATGTCATTCACTAATATTTTAATCCTTTTCTATGAAGATATTTCCTAATCTCCAGTTCCATAACATAAAAGAATTTTCATTCATAACACAACGTTTTATTCCAACATGAACGTGTGTTGCATTGTAACAGGTATTATCTTGTAAATCAAAAAGGAAAAGACCATCAAATAATGTATCATTTCTAACAAATTAATATTTATAATTTAACTTAAAAGATCTAGTTAACAAATGAAAGGAATATCTAAAAGATACAAGTTTTGAAATTGAAATCAATTTCCTAGAGAAATTGGGACTATAAAATTTCTTTTCTAATTTTAAATCAAAACTAGTACATAAAATTAAATTGCAATCCCAAACAACCTCCACACATGATCGTATCTTGTTTCTAGATAAGATATATTGCTCACTTCCCACTGACTTCCTTGGGTTTTGCAAATCATGCAACTCATTTGTAATATAGATTGTACAATCAAAATCATTCCACTATTTGTCATGATGAACTTCAGTAATATTAGATTCAAAGCAAACTAGTGAAATTAAATTACCTTCTTTTCAAATCATTCCTTATGTTTGACACAATCCTTCTTTATGTGCCCTTTTCTCTTGGAAAAGAAGTAGTTATGTTCCTTTTTAATGTTAGCTTGGGTATGTATTTGACCTTTTCCCCTTATGTTGGCTTAATTTCTCTTCTTTTCTTAAACAACCAGATGTCCACTCTACGAGCTCTCTCCTTATTCCATCGACAATATCCCTTCCACTTAAACACATATGGTCATTAATTCATTTATTGACCATCTATCATTATATATATTATAAGAGAATTTAAAGGGTTCACATAGTGGTGGTAGAAGGGTTTTCAAAATGTAATGCATAAGAAAAGAATCAAATATCTCAACTTCGAGTTTCGTTAACTGAGTTATAATTTCCCTAATCTTTATGAAATGCTCACGCACACCTCAGACACCAGTGAGCCTTATAGATGAAAATTTCATAATCCAGGTGCGTACATGTGCTTTGTCTGAAGTTTTGAATTGCTCATTAATAGCCTTTAGTGAAGCATAGACATTATCATGTTGTTCTACAGAACCATAAATGCCAACAGAAATTTTGGTTTTTATGAACATCACACTTAGGTGACTAGATCACTCACAATGTTTATAAAGAGAAATTTCAGTATAGTACTAACCTAAGGTAAGACCTCAGTTACCTTAGGTGGTTCATCCATCTAGATAGCGTAATCAATGTCCATCCACCCTACATAAAGAAGAACTTTGTCCTTCCAAATCTTATAGTTTTCACCCCTCAATTAAAGAATTTCACAATTTGTATCAAAGAAACTAACTATTTGAATAGCTAAATAATTTAAACATACTTCCTACTTATCAAAAAATTGAGGCAGATAAACTATATATATGTTGTACCAATGTAAACGTATCTTAAAAGACATAAATCAAATGTTATAAAAATTTTGTGTGGGCTAAATTTTTAATTCAAACATATTTATGCTAAACTTTATGATAAAACTATCAAATTATATTCCAATTTCTAATACTTGTGTGAAAATTAGAAAAATAATTTGATATTTTATCCTAATTAATTATTTAAATATAATAAATATTTAAGTGAGATAAAATTTATTATACTAAAATAATTAACTACAATTAAATGTCTCAACTCTTTATGTGATTAATTACATAAATATGTAATTATATATAATTAGGGTTGTTGCGACTAAGTTCTAATAATTAATTATTAAAAGATTTTATTCAAAATTCTATTCATCATGCAAAATATAAACATAGTGATAATCCGCCTTACATTGAACATCTATACAAATATAATTTCAATGTGTAATAAATCAGAATATGAGCTTCAGTTTAGTTGGTAGAGGCTCACCCTGCACCTACATGAGCCTCAACCATTGCATTGAAATTTTGTTTTTAATCGATAAACAAAAATAACGTCGTTTGGTGAGAGGTCTTCTTTAACCTCCAACTAGGTCATATTAACCCAGTTTGTGACCCTTTTGATGTTAAACAAAAATAGATTAAAAAAATAACACAAAATTGATTTTTTAAGTGTTCCAAAACACTTAATTGAAGATTTATACCTTCAATTGAAAGAAAAACTTTCATAAACAACTCTAAAATGAAAATTTTCTAAATTTGAATTTTTTTTCTAGAATTCAAAAGTCTCCAAAAACTAAAATAAGGTAAAGTTTATAAGACTTTGATACCAAATGCTAGCCAATTTAACATATATTAAACAGTAATATACGTTAGAATAACGTATAAACTAAATACAGAAGAAAACAAAATACTTCTAGTCATTGATTTTTTGCTTGGAAAGTTGATGTTTTTGGAATTCTTCCAAGCTCTCAATTCCCAATTTGATGGTGTATAATTTCAGAAGAGAAAAGAAGCTCAGGGACCCCAAAAATCTGAGTGGAAAAACATATATCAATGTGCTCCTATCAAACACATTGTCATTTACCATAAAAATAAAATATTCATACCCATTGACTACATAATATTAGACCATTTATGACTACCATAAATATGAAAAGCTCTCACAAATTGTGCATTCAAGTACTTAATCATTGAAGGAGTGATTCTTGGTATTAATAAAGTTCTTGTGTAACTACAGTCAGATTTACAAAAGATGAGGATGAAGGTTGCTTGTCTAAACTCATAATGGAGTATGAATCACTTAGTGACTGCTTGTTATCCCAAAATGAAGAGGTAGATATAAAGAAAGTGTTTTTGTTAATGGCCAAGACTGTTATTAGACCCTTGTTGCTAATTCTCTTATGTATAAATGAACAATATTAGTTAGGGAAAAGATAGGTTCTCATTTCTATGCTTCTTTTGCATTTTTGTTAGTGTGACATAGCCCTATATAAGTGCAACCCTACAGCTCTTGCCAATAAATTGAGTTGGTATACTATGGAAATAACGTTTTAAATTAGCCCCTTGAGGTCAATCTCATTCTATTTTGGGATTTATTATTCTGATCACCAATTTCTCAAATTACTATCAAACAAATGAAGAAGACACAAGTTTGAGAAATACATACCGCTAAAGATTATAGTAACTAATAAAATCAAACAACATTAATACAATTGTCCATACTACCAAATATAACAAGTTTTTATTCTTATTAATTCCTTTAAATTTATATAGGCATAAAATTAGCAGTATACTTGTAGATTTTCTAGGAGATATGCTTCCACAACTTTTATAATCTACATAGTTTTTTCCTTACCAGCCTTTACTTCATCTTCTTCTTCAGTAAAATAACTAATAAAATAATAATTACTTGTGATCTTACAAATGTAGCCTCCAACACTTTCACTAGATTCAAACTTGTCATCATAAGCTATAGATTCAAGCTTCTTCCCCAATACACCACCCTCAATAAGGGCAAACTTCCAACAAGATTTTCTTAATCTAGCTCAATTTTGTGTAAGAGATTGCAAAGCATTGAAACTTAGTATAACCACAAAAGAATTTCTATCCTTTTATGAAATTCACTTGCTTTACGTCCATTTCAACCACCACCTTACATGACATTAATGCTTTTTATAAACTAGGGTAGGGTTTTTAGGGTCAAATTATTGTTGTCTACAATTAATTCCTTGAACAAGTGCACTATAACAATAAGGCTTGAAAATTATTGTGTTACGATAGTGACGCCCATGGCCTCGTAAATTTAGAATTACAAAAATTATTAATAACAGATATACACACACACACACATCTACTATAGGCAGAAGACATATATGGTTATTTTTTCCAACAACCTTAAAATAAAGATATGGTTAAAGTCTAAAAACATTTGTTGGTTGTTAGACTTTATGCGTTGATTGTCATTCCATGAAGTAGAGATTGAACATATAGGGAATGCTTACATTGAATACAATGACGACCTTTATGATTGGTAGTATTATTCTAACTTTTGTAACCTTCATTCAACATTTTTTATTCAAAAAGATACACTCAACTTAATGAAGTTTAAGTTTTAATTTGGGATATCATTCTTTAAACATTAGCAAAACTCTAATTTGACCTCATATGTATTTGAAATTTATCTCTAAATTTTATTTTCAACAATCAAATTCTAATTACTTGTTTTCTTTTTCAATATTAGTAAGTGTGAAATTATGTTGTCTAATTCTTTCTTTATAATCTAAAACTGTTCACCACATAATAATTTTGTGAATTAGAACTTTTACACTAGAGCAATTCAAAATTTTTGTACCTCAAAATTTAAAAGACTTACTAGTGAAACCATTTAAGATAGGGAATGTCAAGAAGTCTATTGATGGTGTCAATGCACATTTTCCTTTAAAATATGGTATTTAACTAGTGAATTAATTTGTAAGGAGGTTTTAGAATTTTTTTGACTTAGGAAGGATGATTCAAGAACTAAATAAACTTTTATACTTTTAGTTCCTAAAAGTTCTAAACCTGATAGCTTGGATAATTTTAGACCCATCTTATATTTCAATGTGTTATAAGATCATGTGTAAGATTTTGGCTTCTAAATTCAAGGAAATGCTAAAGCTTATAATCAATCCATGTCAGAGTGCCTTCACACAAGGTACATGGTAGATAACTTGCTCTTAGCTCAATAACTATTCAGAAGCTACCTAAGCAAGAAACCTCTAAAAAATTTTGTATTGAAAATTGATTTCTCAAAGGCATTTGACATAATCTACTAGTCTTTCCCGCATAAAGCACTTTAAGCTTTTGATATCATACTAACTTTATTTAATGACTGAAGCAATGCTTTTTCACTCCGTCCTATGACATTTCCGTGAATCATGGACCTTTTTCTAAACTTCAATAGTGTGTGGCTTCATATAAAGGGACCTTTTTTTTCACTTTATCTCTTCTCCATTTGCATTGAGATCTTGACCAAAATGATTTCTTACAAAATTAAGCAAAGAGCTAGCTTCAAATACTACCATAAATTTAAGAAGCTGAAGCTTTTAAACCTATCTTTTGTTGATGATCTTTTACGCCTTTATCAACTGAACCTGCTTCAGTGGAAACAATAATGCATTGGCTAAATTCTTTCAATCTTACTTTTGGTTTCTCCATTAACAAAGCTAAGAGTAATCTATTTTTTTCCTATGATGTTAAGGACTCCATTAACACCCTTTCAATTATTTCAGATCTTAATCTTCAATTACTTCCTTCTAGTTATTTAGGGATAACAATCACTGACAAAAAGATCAGCTCCTCAAATTGAAAAGCTCTATTAGACTCAGTCATCTCTAGAATCTAACATTAGAACAATAGATTTCTCTCATATGCTAGAAGTCTCTTATTAATGCTCAATAATCTTCATATTCACTAGTTATGTGATTTCTATTTGTCAAAATATCTTCAAGGAGGTAGAAAGGCCTTTAAAGAACTTCCTGTGGTTTAGTAAATTTAATAGTGATTATAGTGAAAAAGTTAAGTGGAACAAGTTTTATTCCTCTAAATGGGAAGGAGGGTTAAGTATTTATCTTGTTGAAGCCATAAATAAAATGCTACTAGCAAAGTGTGTTTGGAAGTTACTTATGGATAAAGAGTCCATTTAGGGAAGATGAATCCATAGTTACATCTTTAAAGATCAAATCTTTTAGGCCATCAAGTCTAACTCTATACAGTTATGGAATTGGAATCAAATTCTAAAGCATATAGACTTTATGTGACACAAAAGAAGGTCATATTGGGATTGGGAAAAGCACCAACTTATGGTATGACCATTAAAATGAGCTGGGTCCTTTACACAACATTCAAGGGCAAAGAAATTTCAAGCTCTTAATAGTCCTAATGGTTAAGATGAGTTGAATTATTGAGCAAAGGTAGTTTAACCTTTATTATAGGTCATATCCCTGACTTTAGGTCCGTAATAAATAAAGAAGATAAGGATATTTGAATTAGACACAACTTAAAAAGTTTCACAAACTCCTCTTATTTTGACATGATAAAGATATAAAAGTGAAAAATCCTTTGGTGGCACCTAGTCTATTTTAGTTACAACTCTCCTAAAGCCTCATTAATCATATAACTAAGAATCAAGAATAAATTTGGCACTTTTGATAGGCTAAAGAGATTTCTCATACTCAATAATAAATAAGTCTTACATGGAAGGAAGCCAAAGTCTTGTAACCACCTTTTCTCCACCAATTGCTCTACTTATGTAGATTAAACTGTTACCACCTTTTCTCCATCAACTGCTCTAGTTATGTAGATTAAACTTCAATGTAATTAAATGATCTGACTTTGTAAGTTATGTAACTTAAGTCCATTTCACTCATTAGGGTGACCAAAAGATATTCAAGCTGGTGGTGGGGTATGGAACTTACACCATTTTGAAAGAAAGAAACATAAGAATCTTTCAAATTTTGTTGAGACTTTAACAGGTATTAGCCATTAGCACAATCAACTGGATAAGGCAACACAACACATCCTTACTACTAGCATCCAATCTCGAAGAAGATCTATATTCTAACTACTTTCTAATGCGTCGAATTAACATTCTTTTTCTCCTACATTTGATTAACATGCTTTGATTAACTTTCTATAAACCCTACCAAAGTGAAAAAGAAAAGCAATTTTCTTTTTCTCCTACAACATCTTTAAAAACTAAGAATCTTTTTTTCAATAAACATTAATAAATTAGTATAAAGTATTTTAATTTATTCTTATAACTTTTGATTTTTGTTTATTATACACTAATTTCATTTAAATTTAGGCCTTTCTTTTGTATTGTTCACTATTCTTTTCACTCCCATTCTCATGGTTGTTCTATTGCTCCTCTCCTTTCTAATAGAGATCTCGCGTGCTAATTTCTTTAAGATTTGCCACATCCAGATTTGCCACATCCAGAAACCATGGCAGTGAATTCTTAGCAAAGTCAGAGGAGTTGCTTCTCAACTATGGAGAAGGCACCACAAACAAGGAACTGGGGATGAGAAATGTTATCATTACCAAAAGAAAACAACACAATTTTGATCAAAAACCAAACTTTCAAGATGGGTCCATATGAGATGTCAAAAGTGATCCCTTGGCGTCACGGTTTGTCAATATCTCTAAAGAAGGTAGACTATCGATCGAGTAGAGTCGTTGGCAGACAATTCCCAGAGACAAGTGATCTTTGTTGTAAGGGCTATTTCACTGAGTTAAGTTTTGACCAATTTTGGATGTAGGTGTTGTTTTTCTTTTTATTTTTTTGGGTGCAACCAAGGTATCCCCGCCAAATGCGGAGACTAATCCGTTCGCTACGGGAGCTCACACTAAGTGATAAATTGTTGGCCATGAGATGCGCTCTATTCCTATAAGTGGGGGATCAAACCCCCCGCCTCATGGTTAAGGACAGAGGTGAGCTACCATCACGCCACACCTCATGGTTTAGGTGTTATTTTTCTGGGTTGTATCTTATATGCTTAATTTTATGGTTTTTTAGAAAAGATTATGAAAATGTCTAATTGTTTCTTTTTTTAATGAATTAGAAGAATAAGAATAGCGCTTGCTTGTATCACAATTCCAGATGCTAAAAAATTGGTCTCAATAATTTGAAATTAATTTAGTAAAATTAAAGTTTAAAAATTACGGGTTTAATATATATTTTTTAAATTCAATTGTGGTGGTGAAGGTAAATGTACATAGGAGATGGTGTTTATTGATTGAGTCAACCTACCAACTAATGTACGCTCTGACTAGAATTAAGAGAGACCATTTTAATTTTTGCTTATTCAATTGCTTATGTTCCAAGTTTCCGAAACTTGCCACTTTCAAGATTTCACATAATGCTAGAGTTTTAGCTTCAATCTGAATAAGGTATTAACAGGATAGAACTCTTCTTTTCTAGTTTTTGTTCTTATTCATAATTTGAATTAATATTAACTAAATGATTAAATTTATTTTTATTCAAAATTTTTAAAAATTAATTTTTAATTTAAAATATCTTAAAACATATAAATTTCAAATAAAATTTATTTTTGATAATTATAATTTCTATTACAAATAAATATTAGTTTTATAAATAATTTTCGCTTATGTAAATATTTATTTTGAATAAAATATAATAAATTTATTTTTCTAATATTTGTTAACAAATATTGTACATAAGAAATTAAATAAAACTAGCCACTTATTTAGTTAAAAAATAATTTATAAATAAATTTTATCTAATATATTAATTATTATCAATTATAAAATTATAACTATATTGACAATCATAATCAAGCATGATTTTTTAAGAAAATAGAAACAAAAAAAAGAAATAAAAATTAAAAATTGTAATAGAAAAACATAATGAAGCCAAACTGCTCTAAAGACTTACTGGTTTCTATTGTAATTTTTGGTTTCATGTGTTTGTTTCTTTGATCATAATCTAGTTTATTATTAACTAAATATATTTATTTAATATCAATTATTAATAAAAATATGATTACTATAATTTAAAAATACATAAACTTCAAATAAAATTGGTTTTAGTAATTAGTATATAACTATTAGCCTATAACATTTTTTATAATTTTTACTTATTTTCGTTTATTGAAAAGTGGAAAAATTAGAGGGAGCGTAACATAACAGGTGCTGGTGTTAGCTAGAGAATAGGTGTCTGTCTTTCGAGACGATCTTAGGAGCTGAGATAAAGCAACAAATCATCATCATACCTCGAATTTTCGCACTGAAGTAAGGTCTGGGGAGATCCAATAGTACGCAGCCTTACTCCTACATAGTAGAGAGGCTGTTTCCAATGGACTCACATACAAATGTGACAAGATAATAAATAATAATAATAATTCAATACGATAAGAATAAAGAACTAATAAAATAATAAGAAACTAATGATAAACCGTACCTGTATTTATAAGTTGGGCTTTTGTAATCCGACATACTTACTTGGGTAAAGACTGAGGCCTAACGAAAATATAAGTGGGTAAGTTCCTTCCACAAAGACAATCCTGCGATTTTATAACGGTAGATTTAAGATATCAATAAAAGAAGTATGAAGTGATGGGTTGTGATAGCAAAGAAAGAGTAAGAAGGCACATCAAATCTTGGAAATCGGGTCCTGCACTTGGTTATGTCGCGTCTCTGTCAGATGAGACCAACAACTCCCAAGGTAGCATATGAAGAAGTTCACACCCAAACTCCCTTTTCCGGTAGTAGTAGCAAGATGACTGACTGAGAATTGCCCAAAGCCACGTGAAGCCATTAGCAAACAACAAGGAAACCGGGACAAGTAGTCGTCCAACATATAACACCAAAGCCAAGCCTGGTGAAAGCTGGCGCTTCGTCCTCCCTATTTTCGTCTTGCCACTAGTGGCACTCCTCTTGTCGATGCTCAAACTCCCCCAAAAATCTTGTAGCGTTTCCAGTTTCTCTTTTGCGGGTACTGCTAAGGCGATGCTAAAGCTTGTAACTCTTCCAGATCTCTCCTCATTGGTATAACTCGTCCTAATCAATCATAGTCCTCCAGAAAAAATTAAAATTGTAAATATTAAAACAACTCAAAAACATTCGAGAGGAAAAAAGGGTTCAAGTTAAGCTTGTTCCAAAGCAATCAATCAAAGCAGAACAGTGGAAAGAAATGAACTTGAATCTGTTAGCTTTTCGTCAACAAACCTGGATCTAAACAAAAACGACGATAGGACTACAAAAAACCCATCATAACCACCTTGCTTCCTCCCCGACGTTGTGGTGGACAAGCAAGTTGCTCAGAAGAGAATCTCTTCTAGGTAGTCATAACTTATCAAAAATAACCATAAATGGCATAGATCACAAGCAGAGCCACACTGTGAGGATTTAAATGATGCAAAGATGCAGAGACCAAACCTGTTTGGAGGAACTTTGGTAAAATAAGATAATGAAGACCATACCTCAAAACGAGATTCGTTGCTCTTCTCCGAAAACTTTGTTCTAGCCACCTCACAACTTTAGAAGAAGAGGATCCATGAGGATGAAAACCAGGGCCGTTCCTATCATTTTATAGGCCCTGGGCCAAATAAAAAAAGGGCCCCAATAAATTGACAATATATTTAAATTTACATGTTTGTATGAAACATAAATGACTCAATTTATAAGTTTACATAATTAACTAAATATTAAATGATCATAACACTAACAAATACATTAAAAAATATACAGAGGATCATAATTTATGAAAAATAATTTATCCGTGTATTTCTAGATGCAAAATCATTAATAATATTATCAAGATCAATATTATCCAACATATCCTTCTCAATACATAATATAGTTAAACTATTCAACCTTTCTTGTGACATTGATGATCTCAAGTAGGTTTTCAATAATTTTAACTTTGAAAAACTTCTCTTAGTAGATGCTACAGTCATAGGTATAGTCAATAGAATTTGATAAGCAATTGAAAAATTTGGATAACAATCTGCAGCTAGAACAAATTCTAATAAATAGCAATCTGTGATAGAGAAAAAAATAAATAGCAAAATTTATTATCTAATATTAAAAATAAAAAACAAAGAGCAAAAATATATTTAAAAAATCAGAAATTTTACCTTTAAATTATACTCAAAATTCAGAAGACAGAATTGTAAAATTTTTTGCTACTAATTTTTGAATTGGAGTACTTTAAATACATATATTGATGAAAATAAAAAAAATAGAAGGTAAAAGTATACTTAAATATCCTGAACTTCGAGCGCACGGCTTCAACTTTAATTTAATTACAATCGTTCATCACATTCTTTAAGTACCGAAGA
>JANVCL010000213.1:18116306-18130879 GCA_026546855.1 Erythroxylum incrassatum | reverse complement strand
AAGGAGAAAGTAGATTGCTAAAGGAAAAGAGTCAAAGGCAAAGGATTTGGATACACGAAGAAGGAGAGGATAGCGCAACGAGGATTTAAAGTTGTAGCGAAAGAGTCGGTAATACTCCTGATCTTGTTTATGTTTTATTATCCTTATACCATATTATGTATGGATTGGCATGTTGATTTGGGTTTGTTGCTTCCGCTGCAACTAATGATTTCTTAAAAATTTTGAAATTTACCGTTTTTCCAAACAAAGCATGTTTTCTTTTTTCCGATCCAACACTGTTGGCCCTTACCCAAGGCCGGCTCTGATGAAAACACAAGAGTATGGTTACCACTCCAACATCGCTATCTAAAAACTCCTCTTCACCGACGTTGTTGTTACCACTCTCGCTTTGACGGTTTTGGTTCACACCATCATTGGTCCTTTGAAAAACAACGTTGCTGAGCCACGTCGGTCCTGTTGAGGCTGACGGAGAATCTCTTCGAGGCTTTAACATCTACTAGCTAGGTAACCACACAACCAAAACCACCCAGCTAGCAAAATCCAACCAGGAAAACAAAAATAAAGCAAACACCCCTCTTCTTCAACTTAATCTCAAACCCTAAACTCAAAGAAGCTTTGCCGCCGACGCCATCTACTTTTCTACTCCCACAATACAACCATCTTATTCATGCGCCTTACCTTCCGAGAAGAAGCAGTGCAGTGGCCGACAACTCACCCAGAGATCAGCCAATCCTACAAGGATGTGTGTGCTCTACTGCCCGTGATGAGAGGCTTGAAGGTTTGCTGCCTGTGTGAGAGGAAAATAAAAAAGTGGGAGAAAGCGAGAGCAAAGGGAAGGACGCTGCCGGTATCTAAAGCACAACCAATGCTGGACTGGCTTTTAATTTGCAAAGAGAAACAGTAAAACGTAGATGCTAGCTATGGAGCATGTCAAGCGCTAGTTACATAATGACCAACGAAGAGTGAAAGAAGTAGAACATGCATGTTTATTATTACTATTCAAACTATAACATGCATCGATTCTTAAAGATAAATTATAAGACTCTGGGATTTTTTATTAATTGGAGGAAGATTTGGAGCAAGGATTCAAGAAGCTATTGATAACTTGTCTTAACTCTTTTTTTTACTCTTTTCTTCTATATTGAGATTTATTTATTTACGTTTTATTTTTATCATGTTTAATAACTAAAAATCTTATTTAGGTTTAGGGATACATCTTGCAAGGATTTATTTAATTATTTATATATATTTATTTGTTTTTATTGGTTGAATTTATTCCTTTTGATCTTAATTGTTTGACTTGTAATTGGCCACTGTAAATTCAATTATAAGGATTATATGATAAAGTGAAGTATGATATATTTTCCAGGAGAATAATCACTTTAGTAATAGAGAATGATAATGTCCTAGGCTTTAGTGATAGCTAAATAGATTGACCATACCTAATGGGTTTGATTAGATTAAATTGCACATTAAAAGATGGTAATTACCTAGTTAAATATACTTCCGCGCTTTGAAAGAGGGTGTAAATATTTTGGGTTAATTGTTATTTCAACCCTAATAATCAATTATGTTTGATACTTGGATATCCATAGAAGTGAATCTTGGATCCCTAATATTTTTCTTGTTGATTTATTTCATTAGTTTATTTGTTTTGTTTTTGTTAAATATTAGTTTAATTATTTTTAGTCAACTCTCTTTATTTTTATTCATTTTGTTTGTCTAATTAAGATTAATGGTTTTAGTACTAGTTGTTTATGAGATCGACACTCTACAATCGCTCTAATTTTATTTATCTATCTACGGTTTATTCTGTGTGTTAGTATATTATAAATAATAGATATCAAGTTTTTGGCATCGTATCTAAGGAGCTAGTTTTAGTATTGTTTATTGATCTAACAGTGTTTTATTTATTTATTGATTTAATTCAAGTAGTTGATGTAAGATAAGGAGATATAAGAGTGAAAAGTTAGAGTCCCTAGTTTAAATTGATTATGAAATTGAGCAAGCCTATAGAAAGAATTGAGTAATGATGAGGGAAGATATAGTTTCATAACAAGATAAATTAGCTATAAACATGTTGCAACAACCACAAAGGATAAGTATGGAGGAAAACTAGTTACCTGTAATTAATGCTAGTCTCTTATGTATTAAATCAAAAGGGCGAGAACTATAAGCAAAATTAGGTACATTTATACTTGCTCCTGATCTTTGGTGGATCACCTAGTGAAGACATGATCACATTCGTTAAGGAGTTTTGCTCAGTGATTTAAACAATTCCATTTAATAGACTCACAATAAACAAGCTAAGGATGAAGTGCTTGCCCTATTGTATGAGAGATCGAGTAAAGATATGACTAATAAAGATAAACTCTTTTAAGGAGTGGGAGTAGGGGTTATGATGCATTTATATTAATAGTTTTTCCACCACTTAATGCTATCAAGCTTAGGATACAAGTGCAAAGCTTCACGGAGAAGGAAGGGGAAGAGTTTCATGAATCTTGGGAGCGATAAAAGGCTTTATATATTCAGCATCGTCATCATTAGTATTACTTGTAATCAATGATGCAATTCTTTTATAAAGGTATGGCATTAACATACCAATTTTTGGTGGAATAAAAAACCTAAGGAATTCTCTTCATAAAGACTACTGAGGAGGTGAAGGAGATCATAGAGACCTTTGTAAGAAATTCATTGACTAAAGTGGTAAGATGGAAGTCTAAGGAATTCCTTTATAAGTGCAAGCATCTTTTGACCTAATAATACCAAATTGTAGATTTATTTAACAAAATGATGATTGTTAGTCCCTAATGGCACTGAAGGCTTGGATTAGTTGTTTACAAAATTAGACAATGCTTTTAATCAATGAACTTAGTTTAACAACAATTAATATATATAAGAATAGAGAGATTGTTTAACATAAACGAACTAACTAGTTAAATAATAATTTAAAGAGGATAGGAAAGAGAGAATGTAAATCGATTTATAATGGTTTGACAAACAACCCTTGCTTGTGTCCACTTCCTATACTCCTCTTAGAATTACACTATAATTTTTCTTTCAAGTTAAATAACATCCTTTATACAATCTTTTCTTGATAAAGAGGAATCCTTTTACAATATTCTTTCATGGTAAAGAGGAACCTTAATATCTTTTAGAATAACCTCAAGTATAATAATATAATGCCCCAACTAAATATTATAACTCATAATATATCACTTTATCACTTACTAACTCCAAAGAGGCTCACTCACATAAATATGAGATAATGATGCTCAAATGATTAAAAAATGCTTAGAAATGTGTGGAAAAGACACCCAAATGCTTCTTAATGTATGAAATAATAAAAAAACATGAATTTATAGGATTTTAAGACCTTTACTAGCCATTAGTGTTAAAAACGAGTCATTAAAAAGACTAATTGCAAAGCATTGGTCGACCACTATAACATATTGGTTAATTAGTGTATATTGAATTCGTGGGTTCTTTAGTCGTTGAGATATTGTTCAACCACTAGGTACATTGGTCAACTAATATGACGCATTGGTTGACTAATATATTTACTAATGTTACTACAAACTCTCGATACATTAGTTATGATAACTTTAACCTATATAGGTCGACCAACAATGATAAAAATATAATATTAATAACTTCAAATGCTCAAAATCAATTTATTTGAAGCACTTATGATTTGAACACTTCTTAAAATGTTCCCTAAAGAGTGTTTGAAAGATCATGGGTTTTTTAAGTAAAATCGAAATCTTTAATGCCTCTTAATAGATGAAAGGATTCATATAATGAAGTGACATAAAATGTTTATACATGGTGAGCTTTTTAGAACATCAAAGTGACTAAATGAGATTACGATTAATATTACAAACTAAAGAATGACCTTAATTTTCCTTTTTCTTCTTTTATTCTTGACTTGGTCTTCATTGTTTAAGTTGTAAACCTTATCTTTTCTTTTATCAAATTCATGAACTATCTTCTCGAGTTTATGACTACATTTTTTCTCATAGTCCATCTTATTAAAATAACAAACTATTACTAGCAAAATGTTGATTGGAACTTCTCTTTGTTCAACAATCTCCCTTTTTTTATGATGACAAAATATTTATGATATTAAAATATAGTAATAAAATTAATCACACAAATAACTGTCCATATCAAGATAATGATTAACACCTTAATTTATGCATAAAGTATAATTCAATATCAAGAACAAAAGAGATGTTCAAAGAATTAGTCACATATATTTATAAAACGAGTTTATTAAAGTATATAATAATACAAAAGTAACTCTCCTTGAATGTCATCGCTCCCCTTAAATCCAACATCACCAATTTTCTCCCCTCCTTTTTGGAATCATTAAAAAGAAATCATTTATCTAAAAATTTAAAAATTTAAAGTTTCATGCATCAAGTTAAGAAATGTAAAAATTTAAAGTGTCATGCATCAAGTTAACTTGGGTTAAAATTTCAAAATGAATTTCATCAAAATTTAAAAGTTGTTCAAGCAAGTGAACAATAAAATATTTAAAGAGTCAAAATAATTTTATAAAAGATCAATTTTGATAGAAATACCCTTAATTATGTCTAATTTAAAAAATTACCTAGTTTTGGTATTATGCCTAAGCTAAAAATTTCAATTAAAGCAATAAGAGTAAGTTTTAAAAAGATTGAAGTTGTAGAAAATATAAGTAAAATTTTAATATCTAACCATTAATTTCGTAAATGAACATTTACTTTTTAAAGGCCTAAAATTAAAAGAAAAGATAAAGTACTTAAATTTGAAATAAATATGATGCAATCACACTTAATCCTTAAAAAAAGAATGAATCACATAATTCATAAAAAGATCAAATAATAAATGTTATAACAATCTTAAAATGTAGCGATTATCTAAAGAGAAAATGAGTGATAATGATCTTTAACATGATGGGGAAAGGAAAAATTGAAGATATTGTAGTTACAATATAGGATGGTCTTTGCAACGAAAGAAGTGAGTTATTTGAGGTCTTAAAAGGCATAAACGAAAAATGAAAAATAAAAGAAAAGAGAAGGAAAAATAGCTTAGATTATGAAGACTAGTGTTTGTCTCAGATATAATTATTCAAGTAGTGATGAATATTTGTTTTGAACCATTACATTGGTTAACCATATAGTCTATTGGTTGACCAATGACTGGTGTGGTTGGCCAGTGTATGTAGCCAATCTACTTAAGAGCTCGTTGGAAAGAGAAGTTTTTTAGGGAAGGGGACACTAGTAGACCACTTAAAGGCAATGGTTGAACAATATGCATATGTAGTTGACCAAATGAGTGACCAAAATCCTTTAAACTTACTAGAAAGATAATTTCTTAACAAAAGGTACATTGGTCGACCACTCAAAGATGTTGGTTAACTAATGTGCCTAACTGGTTGACTAGGGAATGACTAAACTCCTTATAAACTCATTAGAAAGATAAAAACAAGATTACTTTTAAGGACACTGGTTGATGATACTAAGATATTAATTGACCAACGCATTTTGAAAATATAGAAAACAACCTTAAAACTCAAATGAAAATATTAAAAATTATGATAAACTAACCAAATATCAATCAATAATATGTTAAATTGAATTGAGGGATCATCATCATATATAACATATAACCAATTCTAATTTATTCTTATTTAATAGTTTAGAGAAATTATTGCCAATTGATGTAAATTCTAACTTAATATCCTTATTTTAAATAACAATATCTAAGTCTAGGTACTAAGGTCCACATTATAGTTTTCTTTTCAAAAATTGTTCATTTCGTTATTCATAGTGTAAACCCAACATTCGTCACTAAGAATTTATACTCTAATTGATAAATAAGTGGAGACTGTCATATATTTCTAAATCATGATTTAATAATTACCTCTTGTTGAACATCACCTATGAATGATTTGAATGATGATTCTTCTAAAATATTCATTCCATTGGAAGCATCTCATCCTTCTTTTCATCCTCACCTGGTTCAACAATTGGCTCTTTGAAAAGTCTTTGATCATTTTTATTCTCTTTAAGCGATACTTTCTCCACTTTTTACATAAACATTTTCAAGATTTTCTTAGACACAAAGAGGATAGATTCAACAAGATAAAAAAAGGCTCTTTAAAAATAATACTAACATCTAATATATACCATTTGCTCTTTAAAAACCTTTTAAAAACAACATAATTAATGTGTTTTAGGTCCCAAATAAGCATGGTTCCTTGATTGTTAGGCTTCTTCTTCTTTTTAAGTCACACTTTTAAGTGTTTGTTTACCAAATTTTATTTAATAAAATGAACTATATCAACATGTCCATATTTATCACAAAAATGACATATCATGTTATATGAGAAATTAGGATGCATAAATGTATTCCTTGGTATTCTATGTGTGTATGTATAATGAGAAATCTTCCTTTGGAAATTAAAGTAGTTTAATGCTTTTCTAAACTTTGAATGCTCAGTCCTTTTTTTTAAATGTAATAAATAAAGTCACATTAACATAATTCTAAGCCTATACATGTAATAATCATCTGATAAACACATATAAACACACTTAAACACCTATCAAAATATAGTATAAACTAGACCTATCAATTGTAAGTGCACAATGTAATTGTAGCTAGAATTGGCGAGTATGAGTTGGTTCCATAAGGACTAGAATTAATAAAACTTACTGTCTTTCTATCAATGGAAACATCGGTACCTAGAAATTAAAATCCTCCTAAGACTTCTCATGCAATCATAATTTCATTAATCAATTTATTCTAATGTACATTGGACTATATAAATTCCTCAATTATAATAGTATCTTTCTTAAGACTATTACCACCTAACCCTAGGATGATTAATTGAAATCTTTTTTCTAATTAAAACTCTTATAATTGCATTAATTGATTTATGAATTTCATTATTAGGTTTAACCCTAATCTAAAAGATTTATGTTGAATTATCCCTAAGTTTACATACATCTCCTATTAATTATGCTAGATCTATTAATACATTAGATTTCTTGATCTTAATTGCATGAAATCACACAAGAACAAATTTAAAAATTATAATTGATTCTTAATAAAACTTAAGAATCAATTAAATTAAAATAAAATTACTACAATGTCTATCCCAAGGTTCATCTAATCTAAGTACTACAAACGTTTTAGTTCCTAATCATAGAAGACATAATATTAAAACTAAAGGTAAAATAGGAAACTAAAAGATACATAAGAAAATCCCTTTTAATCTTTATGAAATCCACTTCAGATTGGTGGAAATCCACATTAAATGTGTTTCCTTGCTTGTTTTATTTTCTTTCTACCATCTTAAGTCATCAATTTGTGTTTCTCTCCTTATTGCTTTTCCTCTTAATTTTACCTTTTATAGTTTAAAATTAGGGCTTTGGGTGGTGCACAACCACTAGACACAGCTATGTTAATCCACTTATCCCTTAATCTCACTTAAATATTTAACATTCATGCAAAAATAAAAGTTTAAGGCATTAACGTGGTTTAGAAATAACCTAAGACGGTCATGATTAACACCAATATGGGTGAATCTAACCTCAACAAAAGGAAAATATCTTCATTCAATTCATAAACAATCATGTCAAAGTGATATACAGGGTAATCATTTGTTAACACAGTTATAGTAACTTACATGGTTAACAACCCAACGGTGTTCACCCTATGTTCTTAAAAAAAATAGCTTCGATTCTACTAATCTATACTTTTTTTGATCTATTAAAGGAATCAAGTCCATCAACATGAGCGTGTTAGTGCCCTTGTTGATTTCTAGCTTCCTTATAACATGGTCAAAATAGCTCCAAATTGCCACAAACTTGTCCCAATTCAATCCGTTTACTCCAAATAAGTGAATTACAACCTAAAAACATAGTAGGAATGAATTACGTATCAAAAATAATAAAACTCTCTAATAAACAAGTAAAATGCATTAAACATGATATTAAAAATATAACTAAATCACCATTTATTAGCCCTACTATGCCACATGTAGTGAGATCCACTTTTAGATTGTAAAAATAATAATAATTCAACTTTCGTGTTGATGTGACATTTAACTGAAGAAAATTTAACTCTGTAAAATTTTTCATTCAATTAGGGTCTATTTTGTACATTTTGGAAACGTTAGGGTTCAAATTAAATGTTTTAAAATGTTATGGATCAAATTGTATTCTAGTTAAAATGGTAAGGTTCAAAATGCTTTCCCAAACAACATTTTATGCTTCACTTGCTATCATTTTACATTGTCTTTTCTTCATCTATTGTTGTTTTATTCTCTTAAGCATGTCAATCTATCCTTTCTCTTTTTTTTTGTTCTTGGTTATGCTTACCATTTTATTATGTTTCTTATTTTTAACTAATCCCATAATTTCTTTAGCGGTAAAAAATGTATTTTTAATCTTATGATTTTATTAAAATACAAGTTAGACCCTAACATTTTAAAGCATTTAAAATGAATCCTCACATTTGCAGACTACTCAATTTAAATATTAAATAGTCAAGAATATTAACAGATTTATGTCTCCATCCATTATGTGTTGCATACATTTATTATTTTTAAATTTCTATATATGGCATAAACTTAAATTAAATTAAATTAATGTTCCTTAATTATAAACTCTAATTAAAAAAATAAATCTAATTTAATATAAATAATCTAACATGACCCTAATTAACCTAATTTAATAAAAGATTGATTAGAAAATTTTAATTTAAGTTTTCCATTCCACGCGTTATGGATGAATATAAGATGAAGATGATGAAAAAATTGGGAATTTTAGTAGATTTTGTATTGTATTAGAAGGTTTAATCGCCCTTTACCCATCACATTAGTTGATTAATGGAAAAGAATCGTAGTGGAGGTTTGTGGTTTTGGTTCATATCTTTTATAGTCTTTTGATTCTTGTATATTGATAAATGCTAATTAAATTATATTTTTAACATGATTTTAGGGGCATTTGCCTTGTGTTTGGATGTGGAAATAGCCTCTATATTAGTTAAGGGTAAGGTTGCGTACTATTAAACTTCCCCAGACCACACATGTTAACGGAATTTCTACTAAGTTTTGTTGTTAGTGCCTTGTGTTTAGATGATTTCTATAGGATTTGATACTTAATATGCCTTGTATATCATTTTAATGCCTTATTTTAACTCGCCAAAGAAGAAAGAATGAACTCAAACAATCGAAGCTAAGTTGGAGAATTTTTACAGTAATTTTAGATGAACATAATCCCATATTCACTAATACGACCTAAATACTGGTCCGTATTCAACTCGGTATAGTCTATTAGTGTATTTAACTCTCTGAAAACTTGACACACGAAGGAATACAATCCATACATAATTACATATTCCTTTTTGTTCTACCCTAGTGCATTATAGTTATTAGGACAATTTCCCATATAAAGAACATGAGTTAAATAAGGACCCATCTTCTACAATGCAACCTAATTATGGACTAGTATTCATAAACTTCAAACCAATGTTTAACAGATGAACTCTTGGATGAGGACAAAATAATACTATGTTATTGATGGTGATTATTACAAAAAAATTAGAGAAAATTATTAAGCAACATGAGGACTAACATATTCTTGCATTTGACCCATGTTGGTCAAAATTTTGGGATTTTCTTAAGATAAAAAAGAGAAAATATGATAGAAATAAGGAGATCTATTTAGGAGACCAAAGCAAAAGATAAGGATAAAAGGACTACCAAAGCAGTCAAGAACACATTAAGAAGGAAGCAACTTTAGATAAAAGAAAGAAGTCTTATCAAGATTTAATCAAGACTTAGTGGAGTTCAGCAGGCAATATAAGCAACATTGCTCGAAGTAGAGATCACAATTCTCTAGTCCTTGATATATATTGATAGCATTGAACAAGGCAGGTGATCTTTTATTATTAGTATAGTATCAATTTTCCTTACCTCTTTTGAATTATTTTCTTTATTTTTGATGTTCTTACTTGATGTGTATATTAAAGACAATGTACAACTTAAGTGTGGGTGAGAATTAACTATTGTGCTTATCAATTTTGTTATAATTAACTTAATATAAAAAATTATGAATTTTTTTTAGAATATTGATCTAGATAATTCATTACTAATGTTGTTGTTATTGTGATTTGTTTTTAGGCAAATAGTCATAGGCATTGATGATTAAGTTAATTTTAATTTGCTTCATTAATTTAAAAAATGGATATTTGATTTACATTGTGACACTTTTCATATAATTCGAGAATAAAATTGAGTTAGAAGTGAGCTCTTTTTAATTTCTTTTAGTGTCTCATCCAAAAAAGAAACAAAATGTGTAAGAACAAGTGAGAATTAAATAAATTCACTCAGTTAATTTTAAACTAACTAAAAAGGTTGAAGTTAAAGAGTAGTGCTAGTTGCCATTTAAAATGGTTACCTAATTGATTAATTGAGAATATTCATGACAAAGTGTATACTTTCACATTAAAAGGTTAGGTAACTTTTCAAAAAAGCTTCTAAATTCTCGTACGTCAATTTAAAATTAGTGCTTTTTTTAATATAATAAAGATTGTCAAAATAATTGAAAGTTGGATTAAGTTGAGTTTATGCATTAAGGTTATGTTTATGCATTACATTGAGTTTCGTAGATTAAGTTAAAGTTTGAATTAAATTGTTTTATGAATTGTTACAAGTATCTAACTCCCTAGTAAATTGATAAACCTTATAATTAAATAAATAATAAGAAATCTTGAATAATACGATCAATCTATTAATTCTTTCATGAATTTCCACCTATGTAAGATAAGAGGAATGAGATTAGTTTGCTTGAGGACAAGTAATTGCAAAAGTGTTACAGAATTTGATAAATGCTTATTAGATTATGTTTTTAACATGATTTTGAGATCATTTGGCTTGTGTTTAGATTATTTCTATAGAATTAGGTTCTTAATGTGGCTTATATTTTATTAACAAACCTTATTTTGGCTCTCCAATGAAGAAGGAATGAATTTGGGCACGTTAGAGCTAGGCTTGGCAATGGGCCGAGCCAAGCTCAAGCCTACCCTAACCCTCTTGGCTCAAAATTTTGTATTTGAGATCGAGCCAATTTTGACCAAATCCTAATTAGGTTTGATCAAGCCTAGGCTAGTCTTAATTAATTTTTTAATTTTTAAAAATTGAAAACAATGTCATTTACTTAAAAATTTTACACTTTAAGCTAATCTAGGTTGTCGTATCGTTCGAGCTTTAAAATTTATAAGCCCTAAAATATCGTAAGTGCACGAGTCACGATTGTAGTATAAGAGGTGTTGATCCCATGAGGAGGGAAACTACTCTAATTCTAAAATCTAAGACCAACAATATATGAAACTCAAAATAAACAATGCAACGGAAAGTAATCACGAGAATTGAATTCAATCACTTAAATCAGAAATTAAACATGAAGGAATTAAGAATTGAGCAATATGCAATCATAATAGAAATTAACCTAAGGAATTTACCAATTTATGAGGAAGGGGATTTTACTTATCACCAATGCTAACCTAGTTGATTATGTGTCAATGGAGTGTCAGTTCTAGACTATACTAGGGGTTGATTACTCTCTTAAGTTATAACCATTAAACCCTAATTTATAAACCCTAATTAGATTATGAAATTTTGCAATCTCTTAATTCACAAATTATTCCAAACCCTGATTAGATCTGAAACACTCTAATAAACTATTGGAATATCACGTGGGATCTCTCTCCACACAATTACCAATATGATTTGTCACGGTTTCTATTAAATCGCCTAACTCTCATTAATCTGATTTAATCATTTTTCATTCAGTTCACCCTCTCAGTTTATTACCGAATTGTGCAAGAAGGCAATCAAGTCATCACATTCATCCAAATAACACAATTTTATTAAATTATCATTAAATCAAAATAAAATTCCAAATAAAAGTCAGAACATCATCAATATTCGAAATCCTATTATCATACTATCCATCTCAATTTTGTACATAAAAAAAGAAAATACAATTTGGAATAGATGATGGGAGGCAACGACGTCAGAAAACTTCATAATCTGGGAAGTACGTTGAGTCAACTTCATCTTCCGCTTTTTTCTCTTCCTTTTTCTTCTTTCTCTCTCTCTGTATTCTACCTTTAGGGTTTCCAAAAGTGGCTGCACAAAAGCTCCCTTTTCTCTACCTCTTTATGTTTGTTTTATACTTCTTTATGTTTTGGGTAACCCTAGGGTTTTTTGGGGTCCGAAAGGTCCAAAAATCCCTCGAAACATGAATTTTGTGAGCATCTATGCATCTGCCTGACACAGGCCACGATCATGGCTCACATCCGAACCTTCTATCATGATCGTGACTTGCTTCTGTCACGATTGTGGTATGCAGGCCACAATCGTGGGCCAAACCTGGAGCTTGTGTCACGATTGTGGCCTGATAAGCCATAATCATAGGCCATTGTTTTGGCCTGAATGTCTCCTAAACTCCTCTGTTCTTCGATATTAACCTTGAAACACTAGAAAACCCATCAAAGTACGACAAAAATATAATATTTAAGCTCAAAAGCTTGTACTAACCCTTAAAACACTTAAAACATAAATAATTAACAAACCAACACAATTCGAACCTAAACTTATAATGGTTAAACACATATCGAACTATGCCCTAAAATATGATGCTATTTACACTTATCAATAGGCTAGGTTGCTTGATTTTTTTTTAAAAAGCCTACACCCAACCTAATGTCTAACCTGAAGCTCAGTTAACTTAGGTCAGACACATTGACCTTAAGTTATGTTAGGTTGGATCTGGCTGAACTAGACAAGTTTTGCTATTCTTAGTTGGTGCTAAGTTGGAGAAGTTTTATTTCCCTCCCTTTTCCGCCATAGTGCACTCTACTTCATGGGACAATTTGCCACATAAAGAACACGGGCCAAGTAGGGATCCATATTTGACAATATAACCCAATCACAAACTTATATTTAATAGACGAACTCTTAGATATGCAATAAAGGAGCTACTAATAGAATATGAGTGCAACATAATATCTTCTTGACCTATTTTAGTGTTGATTTTTACTAAAAGTTTTAGAGAGAACTATTAAGCAACATGGTCCCATATTAGTCAAATTTTTACGATTTTCTTAAGATAACAAAAGAGAGACATATAAGAAATAAAGAGATCTATTTGGGAGGCCCCAAGAGTGGCAAGAGCGAAGGACGGCTAGAGGACAAGAGGATGGCCAAAGCAATCAAGAGCACATTAGGAAGGAGGTAACCTTAAGAAAGAAAGAATCTTTACCAAAATTCAATCAAGAACATAATAAGATCCATAAAAACTCAATGTTAATCTTGCTTTCTTAATTGTTTATTATTGGTTTCCTTTATTTTTATGAACTACATTGAGATAAATCTATATGGGATGAATGTTATGACCTATTATCTTAATATGATTTCTTTATAAAATGAAAGATCTAAGTTTTATTTTAGAATTATTTACGAGTCTATATTATGTTAAATGGAAGTAACATACACAAAAGATTCAATTTTGGATTTCATATGTAGGGATTGAGAATTCATATATATTGAATAGATTACAACATGAATAATGACATTTACATTAAGTCTTATAGATAGGACTACTTAAATCTTCAAGATTATAGTTAAATCTATCAAGAAAATTCATAATAAAAATTAGGACGATTAAGCCTAAAATTGAGTGACATTTGGCATAGTTAAATGTGTGACAAATGGACTAGTAATTAAATGACAATTATACCAATTATTATGTGACGTGTGGACAAATCTTGGAACGACATGTGGACTGATTTAGTAGGGGACAAATGGCAACCTAATATTTGGATTAGTGCTAGCTAATTAATTAGCCAAATGTATTATATGCTTTAAGACATATGGTGAGTTTAGAAGTTAACACCTAGCATGATGATGGAGCAAATTCCAGCAGCAATCTTTTTGCTAATTCCCTCACCTTTCTCCACCGAAATTGCTTCAAATTTTCTCTGTATTTTGGTCTTAACCTTAGCTAAAGTTCTGTATGAAACCACACCTAAGTCCTACATCAAATAGCTAAAAAATTTGTTCAAAGTTGTCTTCACCTTGCTGTCCAAAAAAAAAGAAAGAAAAATAGCTCAATTTCACCTTGGAATTGTGTTAATTTTTGCTTGTTTGGGAGGATTGTTTAATATGAAATTTTGTGGTAAATGGGAAGCCTAATAGGTACATAACAATATGAGTATTGTGGCATGTCAAATGATATAAGAATGATGATTGAATTTGTTGGGTCCCGCTTGTTTTTGGAGCCCAACGCTTGCGAATATCATCATACTTAACTTGAGCGTATTCCTATAAAATCTCTTTAACCATTTTAATAAGGATTCAAAGAACATACACACTCGAAACTACTTCAATCTATAATTTCATTACCCAAACAACAGAGTTTGAAAAACTTTATTTACATATCAAAAGCCACACCATTGGCTTATTACAAAAATACAAAAATAGCAAATGAAGCAATTCCCTTAGGCTCTTGATC
>JANVCL010000213.1:18068015-18110246 GCA_026546855.1 Erythroxylum incrassatum | reverse complement strand
AATCAAAAATCATCTCATTTGGATAACTAGAGCAAAAATTATAACTAAAACACCGAAGCATGCTCAATGAACTTACATTTTCCAGCTTTTAACTCCCAAATTCTCATACAACCCATCTTGTATCTAAACCATCTTTTCCATTTCTTTTCAATTTCATAAATTCTTCTTTTCTCTACACATGAATAATCTTCAACAATTTCTCATTTAATAGTCTTAACTTTCAAGAAAGGTTCGGGGTCCAACATACTCTATAGTAGTGGGGTGTTACAAAAGAACTAGGATTAGTCATTAAATTCAAATAAATTCAAAAAATGAAAATTTTAGAGGGATTCTTTATTTGGATCTTATTTTAGGTATCAATCTTAGTTGGATTTTGTAAACTCATTTAGTTAAATCCCTTATTTTAGTCATCAATCCTAGTTTTGCATATCGAAATTCTATTTGAGCTTATAGATTTTGTTTTGTTTCCTTTATTCAATATTTTTAATAAATTGCTCAATTTGTAGACCATTCAAAACCTTTAAAACTATTGAAAAAGTATTTATTCAATTATCTCTTTTCCTTTAACATAAGACTTTCAACTCAGGTTAAAAGCCCCATTATTTTAAATTCTCATGTATTCCCAATATTTGCCAAGCTCATTCAAATACTCTTTAAATTTTGTGCTCTCTTTAATTTTAGGCTAGTGGACATGATGGTTCTCTTTCTTTTAAAAACATGACTTTGGAATTCCCTTTTTAAATCAAATCTCCGTTTTTAATCCTTCCAAAGCAATAAAAAATCATGAATTATTTGTTTTAAAATTTTATTTTGTCCTTTTCAATTTCATTAAACCATTGAAAACTCAATGTTTTAGTGTTTTTTTTATTCTAAATAAGTCTTCCAATTGCATCTTTCCTTTTCCTTTGTTTGTCTATTTTTTAAAATATGTCTGTAAATCAATTTTATATCTTTCAAGATTCAATCCAATTATTTTACACTGAATCTTTTTCTATTTTTTCAACCTTTTCTCTTTAAATTTGTAAAATCATTTGGGGATGTAGTTAATAGCTTAGAGGGATGAGGCGGAGTCTTCATTCTATAGTCGATTTTAGAATTTTTAGAATTTATAGTTTCCTTTTAAAAAAACTTATTCTCTATCTTTCTTTAATCAAATAGGGGGAACTTTGTAATTTTTATCTGAAAGTATATTGTAAATAATCCTTCTTTATTAAGCAACCAAAAACATAAACGTCACTTGATTATAATTTTTAGTCTCAATTCAGTTTACATGAGTGATTATAACTTGAATGGTTTGATTATTTCTTGTAATCAAGTTCATTGGACCAAAATTTTCATCGACACTTATTCTTGGAATTATTTTATTAATTATTGAATCTCCCATCTTTTTCAAATTTTGATAAAATAAAACGAGGAAAGAGAAAAGAATTCTAAGCGAGCTCAACTTTGTGAACGTTGGGAAACTTCAAATCAAGCCAAGTATTATGTTATCTCCAAACATAAAAGGAACATACAATTAAAACCCACAAAGTTACATCCTTATTTACCAAACCATAAGCTAGGCCAACATAGACAAGCAGTGGGAGCCGTAGCGTAGTAAGATATAATAAAAGGCATTTAACATTGAAACAGCAATATTATAGTTCTAGGAAAAGGTCACCATAGAGGACAGACACTACTTAAGCATAGGCCTCAGGGTTCTGGAGAAGATAGGCTGCCACAGCATTGAAAAGTCCAATGGTCTTTTCCTTACTAACCTTGATTTCTTCTTCTGTGGGTTCAACATCTCCCTTGGCAGTGTATGTTGCTTTAATCTTGATGGAGCTGCCTCCATCAGGATAAGGAGTGAACTGAACTTCGTAAGCAACGCTTTCAAGCTTTCCCACGAGACCTTCGCCTTCCAGGTAAGCATAAGAATATGAGAAACTATCTGGATCAACAGCATCGATTCGGTTCTTTACAACCTTCAATTGTTCACCTGTAAGAAAATGAGGACGTAATGTAATAAAATGAAACACTATAGACATGAATATTCACGCTTCCAACGTACTAAAAGAAAATTGTGGGTACTTGCCTTCTTGTATGGTGATCCGTGTAATGGTGCCAGACCCTCCATCACCTTGGATATATTCAACACTTCTAACTCCTGGATTCAGCTTCTGGATAAGGTCCTTGAAATCTAAAACCATAGATCTGAACAGTTTTGCTGGGGGCACAGCCACAGTGAATTCAATATCGGAAGTGGAGACAACCATTGTATATATCCCAAGTTTAGAACTCGTAGATAATATGTAAAACTTGGTACTTCTGGCGTTGGTAATGTAGCTGAGAGACTTAAATTTGATAATGAAGATAGTGTACATGGGGTACATATTTATAGTTGGATAACCTTTATATTACCGACTTACATTCTGGAAAGAAAATAAGTAATTAGTTTCCTTTGTTTTTCACTTTCAATATTTTTTCCAAAGCATTTCATTTTCAAGTTTATATCAAAAGTGTTATAGTGATTTAAATCATCTTTTCTTGATTGAAAAAGAATCCTACAACGATACAAGGAGAAACCTGTTCTTGTTTTGCATATTTAAATTGCAAGGAGGACCAAGTAATCATATGATTATATTCTTACCTTCGTCTCATTGAAGCTTCCGAGTTCCGAACCATGAAACAGGCCGGCCAACGACCATATCCTCTACTTACTGCGTAGACCAGCCGGCCAACGACCATCAATGTCAGTATTATAGCTTCAGCAAGGATTTTTGGTTGCCGGATTAAACTTCTTCCATGAAATTGTAAAATTTAACTGCTTTGCCCCTTGCCCATTGTCAAGTCTTGCATTAATTAACTTCGACGATTCCTTTGTATCTTCTCTTTGGTGAAGCGTATTATAGTGAAAAATCTGCAACATCATGCATATAGGTCATGTTGGCTTCATACTTGGGAGAAGTTCTTAAATATTTTAGAGGCTGTTGACAAAAAAGAACAACTTATGTATCATAATAACTGAATATACATAAATTACGAGTTTGCTTTGTACTTGTTTCTCAAGGAGGATCCTGAATTATCCTGCTAAAGTCATACTAAGAGATGAACTTAAAAGTGGTTATCTAAAAGACAGGCCTTGAGATATTTGGTACCCATATCAGGGGTTTATTTTCTCTGCTATCATACATGTAACTAGTATTAAGTCCATCTCGTAATATGTCCTTTGTTGGTATCGGAGCCATAGGTTGTTTGATATGTGGGTTGGAAACCTTATCATCTATTGGACTGTTGTCCTAAGGCTCAAGGATTGGAGGATCGACTAAAGTCATTTACCCTTGAGCATGGTGTAGGTGTAACAACACTCTATACCGAAGAAAAGAGAAATTAAGGTTATTAATAATAAGAGTTAGTAGGGAAGTCTATACAATATGAGTGCATCTACCACCTCTATAACAGATCTTGTTAGTCTTTCCTCTACTTTTTCTTTTATTTATCTTCGATCCTATTTGAAAAGAACTCTCTCTAACAAGATCGAGAATCGACTGAAATAACTCATCTCCTAAAGAAGCAAGAATCCATGATACGCACGTCATTGCTCAGTCTTAATAGTGTTTATCACCAAACCTATTCTTTTAATAAAAGTATTTGGTCTTTGATATCTAACCAGCTGCCACAATCGAAAGAAATGATTCAAACTTCGAAGTTGGATTAGTGTGAACTTTCAGCTACTTTAGTAGAATAATACATTACTCTAAAATTTCCCTTTGAACTAATATCCTTCTAGAAAGGAGGGTACACTCGTCTCCATATAGGAGTGGTTAGACTAATTTTAACCCCCTGTGGTAGAAAGGGCATTACAGCTACTACTAGAATATTCTTGTTGGATACAACATATACAAATTATCAAAATGCTCTTCTTAGCACTCTTTTCACCAACCTTAACAATGGAAGTGTCATATTAAAAATAGTGCCCGGCTTCAACATTAAATTAAATGACCTATCCGTCTCTACCAATTTGAAGGTCCAAATCCATACTACAGGTGCTGAATAAGATCACACAACCATCATGACTACCTTACATCACTAAATTATTTGTCATTTGTAGAACCATTCTCTAAATCTATATTTTCCAAACTCTACTACTAATGCTTTATATATAGTGGCAGAAAAATCCCATGGAGATACTACTATTATCTAGATCCCCAAATAAATTCTACAAAAAAGCTAAAGGAAATCATACCCATAGGGTTGATAACCAATTATGAAAAGGAATTCCATTCCCCTTATCATCATTCTATCGATACGACTACTCTACCACTCTATAGACAACCTGAAGATGGCTCTGTCAAATCAATTAATAAAAGGACTAGGCAAGAAATTCTCAATCTACTAGACAAATCTTGATAATCTCTTTATCATTTTCTTATAAAGCAATTAATAGAAACCTAATGGGACATACTCTTATGTTAATCAAATAAATGGCCATTTCCTTTGGGATATGGATCCATCTATGTGTCATCTAAATTGTAAATTTTGTGAAGGTGATACTTTAGATATAGAATCTGAAGAAGAAGATTATTATACTCAAATGATAAAAAGAAAGACTTTAACGACACCCCTAAGCACAAAGATGATTTAGGAATGATGACAATGACTCTAAGTCCTAGATTGGTACAGAAATCTTAGGCTAAGACAAACAATGTTCCATCAACTTCTAGAAGAAGCAAGATATAGCCGTCTCTCGACTTCATCTCAACTTGATCTAGTCATCCCAACTATTTCAAAAAAATTAAGGACCTGATTCCCTATTTAATTACAAAGCCATCAAAATAGTATGATAAAGAGTTTCCTCCTTCAAGAAGAAAGACATATGAGATGAGTGACAACTCGCCCATTTTTTATACATACATAGGAATGCTTGTAAGGAATTTACTTACCTGTGTCTCCTATAGAAGAAGTACTAAATTGGTAGATTGAAAACATAGTTGCCTAAAACATAAAAGTTACATACCAAGATAGATTCAGTATCATTCCAAATTCAAAAGCTACACCAAAAGTCGCTTCATCAAGCATAGTGGCTCAATTCAGACTTAAAAACATTTGTAGAAAAGTACTATTATGACCCATAATTTTCAAAGAAAGAGTAAGAATTGTTTAAAAATCTTGAATAATAAAAAAAAGAGTAAGATTGATAAGTGTTTGATTGAACATATATTTACTCCCTAATGCTTAATGCTTAATGTTATGTTATACTTACGATACTTATTTTGCTTCATTTTTTATTTTAGGTACAAGTTGGAGGAACAAGAATCACAATGAGCCAAAAAAATATCCTTGGTGTCATTCTATTAATTTTCAATCTTATTTTCCTTCATAGAAGAAAAGAAGATAAGTTAGGGTGAAAAAAGGAAAAAGAATACAAAAAAAGAAGTTGTCGCAACTTACATTGTGGTGTATAGGAGCTTGTAAGTCATTGAACCGTGTAAAAGCTTAAAGACAACATTGTAATCATCGTTACAACCTGCATAGCCATATGTGGACCTACACAGCCACATAAGTGAGCGACATAGTCGTGTGGACTTACACGATTATGTAAGTAGTCATATGGCTCACTATGAACGTGTATGTTCATAATTTCTAGTAAAATTGACATATACTGTCATTTACACACTTATTTAGCTGATCTTGTATTATTAAGAAACCCTAATTTTAAGTATAAATGGGAATTTAAGAGGCCAAAGTGGCGATGAAGACATTAGAGATTAAAAAGTAGGAAGATTCCTTTCATTTGGAGAGCTATAAGGAGCTAAAATTCATCATTCTAGTACAATAGGGATATAAAGACTGATGAACATGTTTGGGCATTGATTAATCTAATGATGTTGTTCTTAAATCTCTTGTGGAATTTATCATTGTATTGTATAACTAATATTTTGGGATTTATATATGAATGATTTAATACTCCAAATAGATTATTCATATATGAACTCATTTCCATAATCTAGATTGCAATACATAATCATTGTAACTTTAATTTGCTTATGATAAACTAATGATTTTGCATTATTAAGGATAATATAGCATAGTTTAAATGACCCAAGCTTATATGGTTGTTTCCTAGATTAACCTGATTTCCTATTTCATAACAATCTAAGAGAGTTTATTCTAGGTTATTTGATAGCTAGACCTAATTAAAGAACTTGTTTTAATTAGATAAAACATAAAGGAAAATTGGGATTAATAGATCTTGTTGTTAACGTATAATTAATAGTTTCAAAGAGAGGTACAACAACAACATGACGATTGATTTTGCACATTTATGCGAAGGTCGAAATTGAATCGTAAACTGGATTCAAAACTCATTGATTAATCTCAACAATTTTGTACGGTTTGATTTGATTTATCTTCTATAGTTTATTTTTACTTTATTTTGTTAATTGCAATCAAGCAAATGCCCCTCCCCCTTAATCCTAAACACTGGTTTATTCATTACAAAAGCTAAACACACACTCTCTGTGGATACAATCCTTTCTTACCACCACTAAAAACTTAGTTGTGCAAAGTTAGGTTTATTTTCTAGCGTGTTTGATACACATCAAGAATTTTGGCATCATTTTCACGGACTGAATTGATTTAGTTTTTTTTGTTTTTGATATTTATTGATGTTATATATATCTTGATCTTTTTATGTTTGTCAATGTTTATGTATAGAAGTGACGAGATTTCCTTATCAAGTCCCTGTATAATTTGATCTCGAGATATAAAGGACATTGCAAAGGTTGCATAGGGAAAACAGAGCAACTTTAGAAATAAAGCAAAGAATTGATTCAGAAGAGCTATGGCCAATCAAAAAACTCTAAAAGAGTTGGCTACCCCAAATTCGAATAAAAGGCCTTTTTGCATTACTTTTCCAAATTTTATTGAACTTATTACTTTTGAGCTTAAGTCTAGC
This sequence comes from Erythroxylum incrassatum, assembly GCA_026546855.1. Lineage (NCBI taxonomy): Eukaryota > Viridiplantae > Streptophyta > Magnoliopsida > Malpighiales > Erythroxylaceae > Erythroxylum > Erythroxylum incrassatum. Next base: position 18,103,309 of record JANVCL010000213.1, on the reverse strand, counting down.
TTAATCTATCTTTTGCATAACTTTCATAGTCTTACAGATAAGGATGCTCATGAGCATCCTAAGGAGCTCGATGTGGTTTGTCTTAATATGGAACCTCTAGGGGTGACAAAAGAGTATATTATGTTGAGAACCTTCCCATTTTCACCGAACGATACCATAAAATATTAGCCTTTTGATCTTCCTTCAAGGAGTGTAAGCACATGGATCGAAAAGAAGAGACTATTTTTAGAGAAGTACTTTTCAACATCAAATACAAGCTTCATAAGGAAAGAGGTTTAAAGGATAAAATAACATCATAGAGAATCCCTTTATGAGTATTGGGAATGCTTCAAGAAGTTATGTGCTATCCAATACTTCTACAAATGATTATTGCCTATATATAGGAGCTTGTTAGATGCAGCAAGTGGTAGAGTATTATGTGAAATGACTCATATGGAGGCTAGAACTTTAATCGAGTGTATAGTGGCAAACACTCAACAATTTAGCTTCTATAACGATGTTTGTAGCATAAATGAAGTAAACAATTCATCCATAGAAAATCATCTATATGAACTAATATCTTTTGTTAGAAAAAATTGTGTTATGGCAGACATAAGTGAAAGCTTGCCATATATGTGCAAATGCAAACCATCTAACAAATAGGTGTCCAACTTTATAAGAAAGAAACATCAAGTACGTTAATGCTACAGGGGAAAATTTTCCCATCAATTCAACTCGTATTCCCAGACTTACAACCCTGATTGGAGAGATTATCTGAACCTAAGTTCTAGAGGGAATAACAACAAAACTACTTCTGACATAGGCCATAGGGTGTATAACAACTTCAACCTAGACCACAAGCTTCTTCTTCTAACTCAAATACATCACTTGAAGATATAATTAAGTCTCTTGTCACTAATTCTCTACAATTCCAGCATGATGAAAAAAAATTCAGTAAGAGACAAGATCTCAATTTCAAGACACATGGTATAGCATCTAAAATTTGGAGAGTCAGATGGGTTAGATGGAAGTGGCTATTGACCATTTAGAATCACAAAGTAGAGGCAAGTTACCATCTTAATATGAGGCAAGTATAAAAATGTAAACGCAATGACCTTAAGGAGTGGTAAGGAGCTTAAGGATCCTAAGAGGACCCTATAAAGGATGGCCAATAAAGATGAGATTGAGAAGGAGTTAGGAGAAGAAAGAAATCCTCATCTATCTCAAATGTAAATTTTGGATGTCCCAATGTGGTTAAGATTAACCCTCCACCTTTTCCTTGTAGGTTGGCAAAATATAAAAAAGAGGAAAAGAATAAAGAGATATTGGAGACTTTTTGAAAGGTAAAAGTAAATATACCTTTGCTAGAAACAATCAAATAAATGCCAAGATATATAAAATTCCTTAGGAAATTGTGTACCAATAAGACAAAGTTAAGAGGTAATGAGAAGGTCATGATGGGTGAGAATGTTTCTGCAATCTTCAAAAAGAAAACACCTATAAAATATAAGGATCCAAGTATGTTTACCATTCCCTATAAGATTGGTAACAATGTAATTAAGAGAGACATAGAACTAGTTGATGTTATACCTTACACTATCTATTCTTATTTAAACTCGGGACCTTTGAAAAAGACTTATATTATCATACAATTATTTAATTGTAGTAATGCTTATCTGAATGGAGTGGTTGAGGATGTTTTGGCATACATGAATAAGTTAGTGTTTCTAGCCAATTTTTATGTGGTGTATATGAATGATGAAACCTCATATAATCCCATACTTATCTTACTAGGGAGACTATTTCTTAATACGGCCCAAACTAATGTAGATGTTCATAAAGGAACCATCACAATGGAATTTGATGGAAAAACAATTCATTTCAATATTTTTTATTGCTATAAAACATCTTTAAGATGATCATTTTGTTTTCTCTATTGATGTGATTGATCCCTTAGTGTAGGAAATGTTTAAGTTAAATTACTAAGATCAATTAGATGTAGCTTTAAATAAGCATTTAGAGTTGGAAACCAATGATGATTTGATTTAGGAGAGGAGCTAATTAAGATGGTTACTATCTTACATTCTTTAGAAACCTCTCCTACAAGGTATGAACTTTCTTTGATAAAGTTACTTGAATCTTACTAGAGGCTATTACCTTTTAATGTGCAAGTGATTGATGTAGAGTTGAAACCACTATCTGCTCGCTTAAAGTATGCATATTTGGGAGATAATCAAACCCTTCCAATTATTATTGTTACAATTCTAACTTATGATCAAGAAGCTAAATTGATCCGTGTATTAAGAGAGCAAAAGAAGGCCATTGGATAGACAATTTCATATATTCAAGGAATAAGTCCTTCTATATGCATGCATCGCATTTTGCTTGAGTAGGATGCCAAGTCCACTAGACAAGCACGATGTAGGTTGAATCCTTTAATGATGGAAGAACGAAGTACTGAAGCTTTTTGGTACTATATTTATTTATCCTATCTTCGACAGTAAGTAGGTAAATCCAATACAGGAGTTCCAAAGAAATCTATAATCAAAATTGTGACAAATTAGGATAGTGAGTTGGTTCCTATATATGTGTAAACTAGGTGGAGAGTATGTATTAACTACAAAAAGTTGAATGTTGTAACTCATAAAGACTATTTCCCCCTTCCATTTATTGAACAAATGCTTGAGAGACTTGTTGAATATGAATATTATATTTTCTATAAAGATTCTTCGGTTATCTCCAGATCCCTATCATAGTAAAAGACTAAGAAAAGGCAAACTTCACATGCCTATTTAGTACATTTGTTTACCGAAGGACGTCATTTAGTTTATGTAATGCATTCACCACTTTCTAAAGGTACATGGTGAGCATAGTCTCTGAGCATGTTGAGAAGATCATAAAGGTATTTATGGATGATTTCAGCACCTATGGTTCTTATTTTGATAATTTCTTAGAGAATCTTACTCATTTTGGAATGACATATTAAAACTAATCTCGTGCTTAATTAAAAAAAGTCATTTTATTGTTAATCAAGTTATAGTTTTAGGGCATATTGTATCTTCGAAGGGTATAGAGGTTTATAAGCCTAAGATTGATCTAATTTATGCTTTGTCTTAACCCTCAAATGTGAAAGAAGTTGTTTTTTTCTTGGCCATACAAATTTTTACCCCAAGTTCATTAAGTATTTCTTAAAGATAGCCTCTCTTTTATGGAAGTTATTATAACAAGTTGTCCCTTTTAAGTTCGATGATAAGTGTAAGGAGCACTTGACAAACTTAAGGAGCTGTTGACATTCCTACTAGTGATTTAGCCTCCGAACTAGAGCCTTCCTTTCAAGATCATGTATAATACAAATGATTGTGCAAGAAGGGTAATTCTAAGACAAAGAGTGAAAAAAAGTTATACATGTTATCTACTATAGTTAGAAACTTTAAATCTAGCCTAATTGAATTATTATAAAATCAAAAAAATTTCTTATCTATTATATTTTCCTTAGAAAATTTCAATCATACTTATTTGGTGCTAAAGTTATTAGTTACTTTGATTTTACATATTTAAAGTGCTTTCTCACCAAAAAGGAAGCAAATTTAAGGTTTTAATAGATGGATTCTCCTCCTTCAGGAGTTTAATTTAGAAATAAGATATGAGAATGGGGCAAAGAACATGGTTGTTGATCACCTTATCCACTTAATCCAAAAGGAAGATGATATTCCTTTGAAAGAAATGTTTCTAGATGAATAACTGTTTTCCACCAATTTGACACCTTTAGATTATGCAGGTATCGTGAATTTTACAAAACAATTATCTGTAATTTTGTCAAAAGCTCAAAGGGACAAGTTAAAGAGTGAAGCCAATTACTATGTTTGGGATGACCCCTATTTATAGAGGCATTATGCAGAACAAGTCATAAGAAGGTGTGTTCATGAGTGTGAGACACTTTATATCTTAACCTTTTATGATGTGGATGCTTATGGAGGGCAATTTAAGGTAAAAAGAACTACCCATAAAATTTTAGGGAGTGGCTTTTACTAGCCCTCATTGTTTATGGATGGATATATCTTTTTCAAGTCATGCAACAGGTACGAGCAATTAGGTAAGTTGTCCTGTAGAAATCAAATGCCACATACAATTGATTATAGGTAAGTTGATTTCAAGTACCGTTTTCTCTGTCTTTTATCTTTCATTATATCTTACTTACAATTGATTATATTTCAAAATGGTTGGAAGCTAAAGCTACCAAGACTAATGACACTAGAATTATCGTTGTTTTTTTCAAGTCTAATATCCTTTTGAGGTTTAGGATGCCCAAAGCCATTATAAGCAACAGGGGAACACGCTTTTAAAATAGGGTGATGGAAACTTTGTTCGAAAAGTACCATATTATACATAAAGTTTCCATCTCTTACCATACCCAAACCAGTGGCCAAGTTGAGGTATCCAACAGATAAATCAAGTCGATCTTGGAGAAAACCGGTCAACCTAATAGGCCTATAAAACAATCTATAAGAAAATCTATAAAATGCCAATTGGTATGTCCCGATATAGATTGGTGTTTAGGAAGCTGTGTCATATTCTTATGAAGCTACAATATAAGACATATTGGCCTATTAAGTGTTACAACATAAACCTTGATGAGACAGGAATCCTAGAAAGCTACAATACAAGAACTTAAAGAGATGCAAAATAACTCATATGAGACTGCAATAATATATAACGTAAAGATCAAAGCTTTCCATAACAACATGATCTTAAGGAAAAGCTTTGTTATTAATTAAAAGTTATTCCTTATCATTTCAAACTTAAATTATTCCTAAGTAAGTTACATTCTTGTTGGGTAATTGTTTTTTATATTTTTATTGTTTTTCCATATGGTGCAATAGAGATATAGAGCTTGAAAACTGAAAAGAATTTTAAGGCGAATGGTAATTGCCTAAACCTGTACTGTGAGGGATTCTGAGTGGAAAATATTGAAATAGTAATACTTGAAGACCTAAATGAGATCAGATGATGAGGAAAATATAGCTTTGAACCAATGATAATAGACAAAGGCGTTTTTTGGGAGGCAATCCAAAGGTAGTTTTTTTCCCCTTTTCTTTACATTTTCACAATTTTTGTTTTTGTTGAATGATCCATTTATTACATTTAATGTTACAATGGTGACAATGTAATTTTTAAGTGTGGTGGTGGTGATCTTGTCTATTATATGTGTTTTCAAGTTTGTTTCTTGTGTGTTTTTAAGTTCTTTTTGCAAGTTAAAAAATAAAAATAATCTCTCTTTTCTATTGCTTCTAAGACTATATAATTATAATTAGAGAGTAAAATTAACTAGAAAAATTCATGGAAATTTGGGTATGTGCTTTAACTCTTGTGATTGATCAATATACGTTTTCTTTAAAAGAGTAGTAACTAGTAGGTTAACATAAGCCAATGAGATTTTGAGACTTTTAGACTGACACATCCATATTAGTCTCATTGTCTTTTGTTCATGTGTGAACTTCATAAAATGTACATCCTGACTTTGCCTTGATTTTTATTCGAGACCACATTTTTATCACATGCATTAACATGTAAATGATATAGTCATTCTTTTTTTTTGTAAGCTACATTATCTAAATGGCTTACCCAATGACACGATTTATCTTATTATTAAACCCTTTAAGCTTCATAAGCTTTTTCTTTTTATGTTAATCACATTATAGGCCTTTAACCTAACAAAATGTCTTACCCAAGCCTTAAATTTAGTAGATCATTTATGATTGTTAATGTTTCTTGATGCACAAATAAGTATGGAGGTGCACATTTATTTGGGTTGGTTATAGTTAGTGGAATGTGATTTTTATCTCTTATCAATGAATTCCATCATTGATGTAGTTTCTTTCAATTTTTTCTATATAAAAAAGAAGAAAATAAAAAAGAGAATAAAAGAAAAGGATTTATCGAGGAGGAAAGTCATTTGTTTTACAAATTAATTCATATTAGTCTTTGCTCTTAAAATGGTATGAAATGCGTGAATTGATTATGATGCAAATATAAGAGAAGTTGCTGTGAAAGGTCACTCGTCATGATGATAGTGCATTATTCATCATTGTTTTTATGGGTGATTTCTTCTAATTGCTTATCCTTCATGTGGTTTGTAATCTAGAGGCTTGAATATGATTTGTGAAATAGAGTTTTACATTCATCATAGTTGATCGGACCTAGTTTTTAGTGGATGTTAATTTTTGCACTCGATACTTCATTGAGTGTTTTTCCCGCTTCACTAGTTTTGATGGCTTTTGAACTATATGACCCAAATATTTCTCACCTTAACTATTGTCCTCATTACAACCTTAAAAAGTCCTTTAATTCATGATTATGCATGTGAATCTAGTGGCAGAGAACTGAAATGATATGCAAAGTCGTAGAATATCTTGATCATTAAACGTTTTTTAGTTTACCGGTAGATTTATTTTATTTTTAAACACAACTTTTCAAAGTCTACCCTTACATTGCTCAAGTTTTGAAGAGAACATTTGATGATTGTCAAATGAGTAAAAATATTGAATGTTTAATATTTCCATGTTTTTCAAAGTTATTCCTCTTTTCTGATGGTTGTCTACTCTTAGAAATTATATCTAAAAAGGAATTGTTTTGATTTTTTTATTTTTCTTAAGGAAGGTCAAAAGCTAGGAATGAGGGAACTTTATAAGTGATTGATTGACTATATTAATGCTTAGTGATTCATGTTATGTTATATTTAAGATACTTATCTTGGTTCATATTTTGTTTTAGGCACAAGTTGGAGGAACAAGAACAAAAATGAGATGAAAAAATATCCCTATTGTCCTTTTATTGATGTTCAATTTTATTTTCCTTCATTGAAGAAAAAGAGATAGAGTGAAAACGAGACAAAGGATGCAAGAAATAGAGTTATTGTAACTTACACATCAGTGTATAAAACTGTGTAATTCACCGAAAGCATGTAGAAGCTCAAAGATAATGTTTCAATTACCTCTACAACCTACAAAACCGTGTGTGACCTCACATGGTCATATAAGTGAGCTACACACATATATGTTCACAATTTCTAGAAAAATTGACATATAATGTCACTTACATACCTATGTAGCTAACCATGTATTGTTATAAAAACCTAATTTTAAGCATAAATAGGGATTGAAGAGGCCAAAGAGGGGATGAAGACATTTGAGACTCAAAAGGAGGTTGATTCCTGCCCCTTTATAGAGCTATAAGGAGGTAAACTTCATTTTTCCACTTTAATTAGGATATCAAGGTCGATGAACACATTTGGGCATTGATTAATCTAGTGATGTTGTTCTCAACTCCCTTTGGAATTTATTGTGTTATTCTATGGTTAACGTTTTGGGATTTATGTATAAATGATTTTGATACTCCAAATAGATTATTCGTGTATGAAATCATTACTAAAATCTAGATTACAATATGTAATCTTTGTAACTCTAATTTACTTATGGTAAACTAATGGTTGTGGATCATTAGGGATAACATATCATAGGTTAAATGACCTAAGCTTATATGGTTGTTTCCTATAATAACATATTTTCCTATTTTGTAATGTAGTTGTTTCACTAGCTTATTCTATGTTGTCTGATAGATAGACCTAATTAAAGAGCTTGTTTTAATTAGATAAAACCTAAGAAAAATTTGGAATTAATAAAGGTTTTTATTAATCTAATGATAATAGTTTCAAAGAGAGGTATGCGAACAACATAACGACTGATTTTACACATTTGTGTCAAGGTTGTGATTTAATCTTAAACTAGATTCAAAACTTGTTGATTAATCTCCATAAATTTGTATTGTTTGATTTGATTTGTCTTTTATAGTTTAATTTTACTTTATTTTTTAATTGAATTCCAACAAACACCACATTCTTAAAAACCAATTTATTCATTATAAAAGCTAAACACACACTTTTTGTGAATGTGATTATTTCTCACTACTATTACAAATTTAATTGCGAAAAGTTAGGTTTCATTTTTTAGTGTGTTCGACGCACATCAGAAATAGAGCCAGAGATCAATCAAAGATTGTCTATGATCCTTATCCTATTGCCTTTTCCTTTAGACTCGCTTCTTGCCCAATCAATCATATCAAAAGGCCTCAAACTAAATAAAGGTCTTCAAGATTTCATATCCATTATTAAGACAAAACTTTTAAAAAATACCTCAACCATAAAGACTTAATGGAAATCAAAAGACAATCTAACTTCTTTCTATTCCAAAGCCAAAGAAACCTTCTCCTTCTAATGAACAACCTTTTCTAGCTCAAAATGAAAAAGGAACCTGAAGGAGAACCCAAATTTATTTCTAATATCTAACTAACTCATCCTCGCTTGGTCCTTATTGATCTCTCTGACTTTATTTCACAATATTATGAGTTTAGCTCTAACATAGTCCAAATAACTGATCTCTCACAACTATCCTATATCTTGTTGGCCATTCTAAATTCTCCTATATAATAAATAGATGAAGAACTTGAAGTGGAAGATGTAGAATCTTTAGAAGTAGAACCGATATAGTAGCATACAAAATCTATAACTCAACCAACTTTAGGACCCTGGTTTAAATTTGATGATGTTTTACCCACCAAATAGAGAGACAAATTACATGAATTTAGGGCATGGATTGACTTAAAAATGACTAGGCCAAAAGTTACCCTTAAAGAAATACTAATGGAGTTTGTCTCCAAAATGATTGGAAACTTACGAGAGTGGTTTCAAAGTCTAGGAGAATATATGAGGCTTTAAGCTATCAAAATTCTTAAAGTAAGAAATCTGTTAGGAATGATGCAAAAAGAATTTATTGAAGATTTCCAATTAATTGACAGGCAAATTCATTAAGAGTACTTTGAAATAAAGGGTTATGCTCTAGATAAAAGAGAATTTTATATAAACAGTTATTGCCTCTCGCCTTGATGAGCTATAACTAAAGCTGTAGAGAATGATAGACTCTTTGTATCATGACATGATGGAAATCTCATTGTGAGAGATATACCAACAGGTATTGACTACTCTTGAGAAATTGTGTGAACAAAAAAAAATTCCTTAGGACTATGATGTCAAAAAATCACACTTCACATAGGATTATAAAAAGGTATATTTAAAGACTAAAAACAAAGAAACAAATTGATGTTTTTATACAAAAAGGTCTCATTCCTAAAAGAAAAAGTTGGCAGAGCATTGACAACATGAAGACCTTATAGAAGGAAAAAAAAGAACTTTCAAATTCCTTAAAAAATGATCTGCTAGAGTAAAGAAGTCAAATCAATGATATTTTTGTGGAAAACTAGGACTCTATGCCAAGAGATGCCTTAATAAATCTAGAACAGACATGAAAATTTTAAAATCTATTGAAGTTGTTATGCCAGTTAAGAATTATGATGAAGTTGAGTCCATAGTTGAAGAGCAAATAAATGAAGATGAAGATACCTAATTTATAGTCCTCATTTATGAGTCTACTAATGAAAGAGATTATTCTATTGAAGAGGAAAATTAAATATATATGATAAAAAAATTGTTGCCTAAAAGTAAACTCTAAAATTATATCATATATTAGGCCATATGTAGAAATACAACTTCTAATGAGCAAGTACCATCAACTTATCAAGGCAATATGATAAATGGACAAAAGCTCTTACAGAATTGTAATCAAGCCTCATATCCTTCCTCCTAAAGCATTATGAAGAATATTTCATTGCTACAAATGGTCAATCTTTTAAGATCATTATCATAAGTAAAGGGAAAATTAGAAAAAAAATTCTTCACATATTACATCTCTATAAATTTAATACCAAATCCTCAATAAGGATTTATAGCAAATTACATAATTAACTTATAACTTTTCTATCAAACTTTGAGAAATCCTCTCAAACTTAAATCATTTCCAATATTTGGTTCCCTAATTTAGTATCAAATATACTAAACTAGGTAAATTCTACTCAAAATAAAAATAAAAATTTAAAAAAACCAAATAACTAGTTATATTCCATAAATACCAAATAAGATTAGGATTTAGTCATCTATTTGGTTACTCTCATTATTTTATTCATGATAATAGCCCTCATTATTATTTGGAAAGATTATTCCAATCTTTCCGGTGGATTAAGATCCTATTAAAATTTAGTTGACCTCAAGTCACTCTACAAACTAAATAAACTTAAATTGGGTAGATAACATCATTGTTAATCATATCTCAAGTGACTCCTAGATCTATTATGAGATAACTCTTACCAAATCATATCTTATATGTTATTCCTAATCTTACCTCTAAATTCATATGATCATGAGTCATTCATCCAATCCATACAAATTTATTGAATTTAAACTCATTAATTTAAGATAAATCACATTCAAGTTAAAGGGCCTTAAGTCATTCAACAAGTCTTACAATAAATAAAACCACCCTAATTTTATTCTTAAATAATAAAAGACAACAATCACGTTCTCAACGTATATTTAATATTTTAATAAGGAATCATTTTTATTTGACTCATTAAACACAATTGCTTGTGTGTTATTAAATATATATATATATATATATATAACCTTTTTTGACTCTAATTATTAATTTTTATAATCTTAAAAAATATTTCCTAATCTTTTGGATAATTAAACTAAATTAAGCTCATTGATTCCTACATAAATTATTTTTAAAATAGAAATTTATTTTAATTTGAAAACAATTTTCAAGTTCAATTATAAATTATTTCCAATTATCCTAGCTCTTTTAACAAATTTTAATTAAAAATAGTTTCCAATAAATTATGCTTCTTACTTGTTATAATTTAGGAAAACTTTTTTTCAAATTTTATAAGTAAAAAATTCTAATCCAATTAGAAAATTATTTGTAATCAAATTAACAATTACTTTCCTTAAATAGAAAAGTATTTTCTAAATATTAAAGAAATTCACTTTCAAAATTACATAAAACACTTTTAATTTAATTAATAAAGTTATTATTTATTTAAATTTTAATTTCTTAATTAATTCCAAAATTTTTCTTTAATAAATTACAAAACTATTTTAAAATTTTAAAAGAAAGCTCAATTTTCAATTAATAAATGAAATTTTCTTTTCAAATTTAATTAGTAAAATATCATTTGTAATAAATCATGAAATTTATTTTCCATAAATAAAAAATTAAGTAAATAGAATAATAATTATCTGAACGAAATAATAAATTTGATACATAAACTTTGATTAAGAACACAATTCTTAAAAAGGAAGCCTAAGAAGCATTGAGGAGAGATAATCAAGAATGATGAATTTGCTAGAACTTATCCAAGACATAATCGGCAATAAAAAACTTTGACATACTAATATATAGATAAAGGATCCCTTTTAAAGAAATTCATTTTGTTTCATATGTCCGATAGCATTTGTCATTCAGATTTAGTCTCGTAGTTTAAATAAGTACAAATTATTCTCATACTTATTAATTAATTAATTAATATTATTATTACCATTATTCATTTTATTTATCTTGTTATCATTTGAAAAAAATTATCTATGATCTTCTTGAACTCTGCATTTAGTGAAATTTTTACTAAGTTATTATTATTAATGTTGTTGGTTTTTTTTTTCCCGAGAATATCGTAAAATCCAAATACATCCATCTTCTTTCCTAAAAACCTGAATGTTGAAAATACACAAACCTTAGCATCCAAAATACGAAGTCGCCACCTATGCCTTGACACCGTCACCACCATATCGCCAACAACCCCTGCATTCGAAGCCACCACCCTCAAATGTTGCCTGCTTCCTCACCACCGGTGACAGCCTTCATCTTCTCTAACCAGCAGCTGCCTAGACGCGCCAGTTCCTGCAATAATTGCCCTTTCTTTGAGCTCTGTTGCCAACTACTACAATCGGTTGTAATCGGGGCCAACCTCCAACACTGCTGCCATCAACTTACCAGCAGCCCCACCAGTAGGAACGGCTCCAAGCCGCAGACATCTTTTCCTTCCAAGACAGCAAGCTGTCGTTAGTCACAAAAAATGCCTCCATCGCGACAGCATGGCAGCCACCCCATCTCATAGAGCTGCCTCAAGGAATCGCTAGCAGCAGCCTGCAGTCACCAGCTCCGATGCATCTTCGGCAGCAACATAGACAAGCAGCCGCCAGCCTACCAAAGGGCAAGCCACAATGAAATAATATCAAACTTGATTATTGAGAAATTAAGGGGAGATCCAATCTCATGCTCAATGAAATAATATCAAAAAATTTTATTTGATTTTTCAAAGCTAAAATTACTAAAATTATATAATATGATTAATACATAAAATATAATAAAACCAAAATTATAATTTGTTCCTATATAAAACCTTGGTTTTTCTTTATCGATCCCTTTAAATTGTTTTAAAATTTGGTTCATTTTAACTATTGTAATCACTTATATGTTCAACCTTTAACGATATTTACGAAATGAATTAAGAGAACTTTACAACTATTATAAGAAGGGTTCTGTTAGAAGTGTTAGCTCTCTTAAATCTTAAACCTATTTATAATAGACTTTAGATATTTTAATAATTTAATTGAAATAAAATTTTAATTTTAATAAAACTTTAATTAAAATTATAATTAATTATACTTAAATACCAAATATATCAAATAAGATCAAATATCTCATATTTGTTTTTATTTATTAAATATCTCATATTTAATAAATAAAATTTTTAAACTTTAATTAAAATTAAATTTTACAATTAAGTCCAACTTAATTTGAATATCTTCTCTCTCTTATCATTCTTTGTATGTAAACTATTAGGTTCTTAAATATGTTGTCAGAAGATATAAATTATAACCATAAATCGTATTTAGGATTAGATACATTAAATTCTTTAATTTATTTTTAATTATCTAATTAAATAATTTATATTTATAAACTGAAATTGACGTCTACCAATGCATCATAACTACTCAAATATTTAAAAATGTTAAAGTGACTCTTAACTAACCTTTTTATGCAAAATTTTTCATATAATTCAATTATTTCATCATACAATGTCTCGATTAGTAATGAGCTTATTAACGTCTATAAAAAAATGAATCATAGCGTCGATCGAGGAAACAAGTATTTCCTATCTTTCCTCATGTGTGGTTAACAAAGAACACCAGTGATCCAATTAACCCTAATTATTAGACGGTCTGAGTCTAGCATGAAAGACCTAATCTAACAACATTAAGCAATAGAAAGATCAATAAATCAAAGTTCCTTTAACCACCAGTCATTAAGAGAAACTTAGCCTATTATTCTTCCTAAGATTTAATAACAACACTAACGAAATTACCAAATCGTAGTTGCTACTTAGATTAGCAATAGATTATCAAACACAATTAACTAGTAGGCCTCCTAACATGAATGATAATTATAATAATAAGAATCAAAGAACAATAGAACTTAAAGTTGAAATTAAAACAATAAACTTATTTAGGTCTCACAGTTTTGATGTTCCGAGGTTTCAATTCCTTCGTCCAAGAATGAGATTATCCACACAGGGCCATAGAAGAAGCTTTAAGGTGTGAAGAGAGGAGATAGAGGCATGTGTTGTATATCAATTTTTTTTGGATGTCTTCCCCTACTCTTTCACGTAATAAATTAGTAGTTAAAAACCTATAAAATCTCCTAAAGATATGCCAATATTATATCCACAACAAAATACCAAACTAAGGAAAACAATAATAATCAAAACAAAAGTCTTCTTGGTTGATGGAAGCAACCTTTCAGCTGATATTTCACATCTAAGTTGGCTTGGGAAGCTTTTTTAATTATCTCCTTAATTATTGTGTGGAAATCTCACAAGTCTGGGTTGGATCAATGCAACAATGTTCACTTCTGTGTTGATTTCAGACCTCTTCTAGTCGAAATCACTAAAAACTCAAAACGTGAAAGTTATAGCTCTCTTCGTTCTCTTTCCAAGCCACTTGAATAGTCCCAATCAGAGTTCATATGTGAAAGTTATGGCCTAAATATAATAATGTGTCAAAACTGTCCAGATTTGCGAAATTATCTCATTTTGCTCCTATTGTTTCCATAACATACCTAAATCAAAATATACTTATAATGAGTACTTTTAGGCCAAGAATAAACATAAAAGACTAAGGATTAGTGGAGAAAAGTACAATATTGTACGTTCTTATCAAATTCCCTCACACTTAGTCTTTAATTGTCCTCGGACAAAGTAAAAGTTCAAAAACATCTTCACTTCCCAATTATTAAAAGGATAGGCATAATCAAAATATAGAGAGATCAATTACCATCAAAACTCACAATAAGAATTGAATATCAAATTACCTTACTCATTATCAATCAACAACCATTCCCTTTCGAAACTAAGTAATCAATTAGTATACTCTCACAAGTCAAAACTCTCATGTGTTTAAAAATAAAAACAATTTCTAGCGCTCACTCAAATACCTTCCATGAACAAGACAATCCATTGAATTTGACTATCGTCCCACTCACAACCTATAAATGTGCAAAGGTTTGCATATAAAGCAAAAATCAAAAGTCTTTCATGGGGTTCTAATATAGGCTTAGGGCAAGGGTAAGATAATATTTTGAGAATAAAGATCAAAAGCGTAAGAAGTGGTGGAGTAATAGTAAATATAGCGCAGTTCACCTCACAGTCTTGAAGAGATGAATAATAGGATCTCCAACAAAGCCATCAAGTTGCAAACCAAATCTCAACATCACTATAATATACCCTTATCAAATATCCTAAATGACCCCTTTATTACTAAAGAACGAGGGAATATCACTATTAAAAGAGTACAAGACATTAGGAATCGATTTCCTCTATCATTTATAAACTAATTCCACAAAAATATTATTCTTTTTTATCTCTAACTTTTGCCTAGGTGCCCTTTCAGGTTTTTACCTAGCGAGTTTTTTTAAATTAAAACGTGAAAATGACTTAAAAGATAATTCAAATCAATAATAGAGTAGATTAGTAAACTACACAAATGATGGAGCCCAAGAATGTAAAAAATGAAGGCATGCTCCAAATTAGTCGTACCAAACTAAATAACTAACCTATAATTCACTTCAAAAAACCCACACGAATGACTGTCATGAGCAACAACTGAGGGAACATTACTCCACAACTTCTCAAGTTTGAGTCAGTATGTTGTTTTTCAAGTCCTTAGGCTTGTAATGTAGCTTAATGAAAGAAATTGGCAATAGGCTCAATAGGGTTAAACCTAAAAGAAATACTTAAAGGTAGTTCATTTGGCTAATGTAGTTTAATAATCTAGAAAAGAGTTCATCATTTTTATGTTACATAGAGTAGGAATGATCGAGGTGTTGAGTCTTACAATTTATATCCCTCAATTAGCGCAAGTGTAAGGGTCATGAGTTGTAGTATTTGAAGGGTTGATCTCACGAGGAGAGTAAACTAATCTAATCCTAGGTTATCTAAGGCTCAGAAATTAATAAAATAAGACAAGAATATAAACACGGGAATTTGATTGCAATAATTCAACTCAATAAATTAACACAAAATAAGAATTGAAATTGAATAATAAAAAGGTCACTTTGGAAATTAATCAAGAGAAATTACCAAGTTATGAGAGAGGAGATTCTACCTATCATTAATGTTAACTTAGCCAATTATGTGTTATCGGGGTATCGATTCTAGACTATTATAGGGGGAATTACTCTCCCTCAAGTTATAATCTTGCGCCTTAAATCATTAAACCTAATTAAACTATAGAATTTGCAATCTCTCAATTAACAAACGACCCATAATTAAAATTAGATCAGAAGCTCTCTACCGAACTATCGAGTTTCACACGAGATCTCTCCCCGCACAAAAATTGATATGATTAACTACATGGTCTATTAGATTGCCTAACTCTCGTTAACCTAATCTGATCATTTTATCTGGCTCACCCTCTTAATTTGTTACTAAAATATGAAAAAATTGAAGATAATTATAGCAACCAATTAATAAAACACAAAATTGGCTATATTGACATCAAATCAAAGTACAATCCTGAAGGAAGAGTTAGAACATTGTCAACAATCCAAACCCATCATTATACAATTCATTTCATTCTTATACATTAAATGGAAAAAACTAAAATGGAAAGGAAATAAAACTTGGATTAGACAATCTAGGAAGGTAGCGGCATCGGGAGACCATGTAATCCGAGAAGTACCAATGTTAGGACCTGCTTCTTCTTTTTCATCTTCTTCTCTCTCTCTCTCTTATTTTCTCTCTCTTATGAACTTTCCAAAAGTGGTAGAATGTAGAAGCTCCATAGGATTACATCATTAAGTCTTATATAGCATTTCCAATTGGAGCAACCTTAGGGTCTTTTCTGGGTCCTAAAGGTCTGAAAAATCCCTCGAAAACTCAAACCGGGATCGATATCTGTGTATCTGTCGCACAGTCCACGATCAGGGTCTTTAGTGGCACGATTGTGGTTGGGAGTTTTTTTGCTTCTGTCACGATCATGGCCCATAACGCCACGATTATGGCTTCCTGTACTAGCTTTTATCACGATCGTGGAATATTCCTCATGATCGTGACTCCTTGCTCTTGCTTCTGTTTTCCATGACCATATCCTGAGGTTATTTCCTAGTTCTTCTTTGAATCTCCTTTAATTGCCCTGAAACATTAACAATCACATCAAGGCACCTTATAAATATAAAATTGAAGCTCAACATCATGGTCCAGCCTATAAAAGCACTTAAGACACAAATATTTACTAACTAGCACAATTCTAACCAAACACGCACTAAACAATCAAATTAACAACTAAACATACACTAAACTATCCACAAAACACAATGCAATCTACACCTATCTAAAACCAAGGCAAGGTCGGGAGGTACAAGTTCATAAAGGTTACACATGAAAAGCAGTATGAGACTGAATTGATGAGTCGATCAAGTAGGCCCAAGTCTCACGGGATAATTTGTGTCAACCACAAGTTACTATTCTTCTAAAGGAATGCTTATCAATCAATCACAAGAGTAAGCTTACATACCCAAGTTGTCCTGAATCTATCTAGTTATTCACTCTTCATGCTAAAAAAAAACGAAGGAATTTTTTTCATAAGCAAATCTCAAGTTATCCCCTCCCTCGAACTTATAACGTACATTGTTCCTAATGTAAGGTTAAATGCGAAGTATGGAAAAATATGAAAAATAAACTAGCTTAAAAAGAAATAGAGAAGGAACGAACTCCCCTTGGGTTGCCTCCTAAGCAGCGCCTCTGTTTAATATCAGTGGTTCAACTTAATTTTTGATTTCTTAGTCCAAGTAAACTGGAACCTCGAGCAAAATTTCCTCCACATTTTCAAGTTAAAATCCCTCATAATAAGACTAAAGTCTATAACCATTGAGTTTGAATATCTTAGATGTTTTCACGCTTTGAATTTCAACTACACCATAATGAAAAAAAATAGCAACAATAAAAGGCCCTTTAAAACGAGAACAAAGCTTACCTTGAAATAATTGAAGTCGAGAGTTATAAAAAAGAACTTGTTGTCCAACATTACCAAATGATGTAGGGAACGGTCCCATAAAGTTGATGCCCCAAACATCGAATTTTTTGTAAACTAGAATAGGGTTTGTGGAATCTCATTTCTTTGGGATATATTACCTATTCTTTGATAATTATCACATGATTTACAAAAGACATATCAATCTCGAAATAGGTTTGGCCAGTAAAAACCACATTCTTTAACTCCAAAGTGACCACCATATGCATAGGAATGACAAAAGATTAAAATAGACAAAGTCTCATTATCAGGAACACATTGTCTAACCACTTGGTCAGCCTAATTTTTCCAAAGTAAGGGTCCTCCCACATATAATATTTAGCATCACTTTTAATCTTATCTCTTTTTGATTTAGGCGCATCATTAAGAAAAGTCTTGGTAACTAAATAACTAACTATATTGGCATACCAAGGATCTATTTCCTTAATTGCAAATAATTGTTCATTAGGAAAATTATCATTCAAAGGAAACTTATCTTCTTCCCTCGTCAAATGACTAAGGTGATCAGCAATTTGATTCTCTTTTCCTTACTTGTCCTTTATCTCTATGTCAAATTCACTCAAGAGAAGTATCCACCTTATCAGTATTTGTTTTGTGTATTTCTTTGTCAATAAATAACGAAGAGTTGCATGATTAGAATAAATAATTACTTTAGAACCAAGAAAATAAGAGCAAAATTTTTCTAAAGCAAAAAAAATAGCCATAAGTTCTTTTTCAGTTGTGTAGTTGCGTTGAGCATCATTTAAATTTTTGGAAGCATAATAAATGGAATGTGATGCCTTCCCAATTCTTTTTCCTAGCACAACACCAACAATATTATACTTGCATCGCACATTATCTTAAAGGGAACATTCCAGGTGGGTGGTTATATAACTGGTACAGGAGTCAGTAATGTTTTTAACTCATCAAAAGTTACGTCCTTGTGCAACAACTTGCATAGAGGTAAGTTGCTTTTTTAGAAATCCTTTATAAATCTCTTATAAAACCTTGTATGTTTAAGAAAAGAATGAACTTTCCGCACACTAGTGGGTAAGTTAAGGATTGGATAATATCAATTTTAGTTTTATCAACCTCAATTCCCTTAGAGGAGATAATATGACCTAAAAATATTCCTTATTCCACTATAAAATTAAAATTTTAAGAATTTAAAACAAGGTTAAAACAATAAACTTACTAAAAGGTATTCACTGATATGCAAATGTTCCCAATGGGCATGTAAAAGGAGTTGTTTCTTGATCTTCTGGTGTAATTGCAATTTGAAAATAACCTGAATAACCATCAAGAAAATAATAGTAAGCATGACCTGTTAGTCTTTCAAGCATTTGGTCCATAAAAGGTAATTGAAAATGATCCTTTCTAGTTACTTTATTTAATTTTCTATAATCAACACAAACTCTCCAATCATTCTTCACGTAAGTAAGGATCAATCCATTGTCTTGGTTTTTTATAATAGTTATTCTAGTCTTTTTGGGCACTACCTGTACGAGGCCAACCTATCATTATCACAAATAGGGTAAATAATTCCAACCTCAAGCAATTTAAGTATTTCCTTTTTAACTATATCCATTATAGGTGGATTTAATCTCATTTGGGGTTTTCGAGAATGTTTTGCTCCTCTTCTAATAAAATTCTATGCATGCATATAGATAGACTAATTCCCTTAATGTTAGCAATCATCTATCCATTAGTCGTCTTATGCTCCTTAAGAACATGCACCAATTTGTATTCTTGTTATTTGCTAAGATTAATTAAGATGATGACTGGCAATGCTCCTCCTCCTCTAAGGAGCACATATTTTAAATGCTCAAAAAGGGGTTTTAATTCTGGAATTGGTGCCTGTTTCATATAATGTAAAAGTCTCTCATTAGAAATAGGTAAATCAATATAAGAAACATTACCTTGTACTTATTCCTCATGATTTTCTTTGAGCACTGAAATGTTCTCTTGTAGCCCATTATTAAATGAAAATTCATAAAAGTCCTTTTCATTAACAACTTCACTAGTGGCTACTTCCAAAGCATCCTTTCCATTAAGATCAAAAACCCTTTATGCCAAAGAATCAATTACATAAGTGGTACAGTCATAATTATCTTCTTAAGTTCATGGGATCTTGCATCTTAAATTGAATAACTTCACCATCAAATTCCATAGAGAGGCTGTCATTATGCACATCAAGTTTATTTTTTGATGTCTTTAAGAATGGTCTTCTTAATAAAATAGGAGCACTTTGATCATTTTTTTTCCATATCAACAACATAAAAATCAGTAGGAAAAACCAAATTATTGACTTGCACAAGAACATCCTCAACTACACCTTTAGGATAGGCATTAAATATATTTGCCAATTGAATTACGACAACAGTATTGTATAAAGGATAAAGTTTCAAAGAAGCATAAATAAAATATGGCATGATATTAATTAAAGCTCCTAAGTTTATCAGAGCCTTTTTCAAATCTAATACCACCAATTGTTCAGGGGATAATTAAAGTTCCTAGGTCTTTACATTTAGTAGGGAGCTTTCTTTGAATCACAACAGAAACTTTCTCCGCCATTCTAATCTTTTCAACTCCCTTAAGCTTTTTGCTCCTCTTTTGTGTACACAATTTTTTAAGAAATTTACAATAACAAGGTATTTGTTTAATAGCATCAAGTAAAGGAATATTTACTTCACACTTACAAAAAGTCTCCAGGAATTCTTTTCTTCCTCCTCTTTCTTAGATTTATTCAAAATCCCAGATAAGGTACATCAGATTTATAATCAGACAATGGAGGAAACTTAAGTGTTTTTGGCTCTTTATGTTTTTTGTGAACGTTCCCATCGTCCTTGCCGGGAATGTTGCTAGGTGAGATAATTTCATTATCCTTTTCTTGCTTGAAGCTACTGGAGTGGTCTTTACTAGTGCTTCTAACTCTTTCTGACTTCTTAAAACAATTAAACTTGCATTATTTTTTGGATTGACAATTGTTTGAGACAAAAACTTTCCAAAACCCTTTGATTCCAAATTACTCACCATAGTGGCTAATTGGCCAACTTGATTTGCGAAGTCTTAGATAATAGTCTTTGTCTCTTGTTGAAATTATCTTATCTCTTGTTGGAATTGCAAAGTGTTAGAAGCAAAAGATTTGACAATATCATCTAAATACATATTAAAATAAGAATTAGAACTGGAGGGTTGATAAGGTTGTGTTGTTTCGGGAGATATGACTACTTGTATTATTGAAAATTTGGGTGCAATTGATTCACTTATGGGTTTCCATAACTAACATTGCGATGGCCCTTCTATCCTGGATTATACGTATATGAATAAGGATCATATCTCCTTTGTGGTTGTCTCAAAAGTACACCCGTTGCATTAACTTATTTGATAGATTCCTCTTGAAGCATGGGACATACCTCAGATGGGTGTCCAACTACTAAACGAATTTCGTAAGCCTTCATTGATTGCAGGTCACCTATAGCAAGTTGACGAATAAGAGAGGTTAGTCTAGCAATTTTTTGGTGTAAATCAGAGACATTCACCTCATTAACATGTTTAGAAGATGAGTTTAATCTTGTTCCAAATTGTTGTGAATTAACTTCCATATTCTCAATTAAATTTTTAGCCTACTTAGATGTCTTATTTGGCAAGGCACCTACGCTGGTTGCATCAATTAAGTTGTTATCCATAGTTAAAAGTCCATCATAGAAATATTGGATAAGTAATTGTCGCTAATTTGATGTTGGGGAAACTTACACACAATCTTTTAAAACGTTCCCAATATTTGTGCAATGACTCTCCCTGTTTTTTCTTTATTCCACAAGTCTCTTTTCTAATGTTAGAGCCTTTTGATGCTGGGAAGTACTTCTCCAAGAATGCTTTCTTTATATCATTCCATGTGGTAATACTAACAGGAGGTAAGTAACAAAGCCAATCATTAGCTGCACCTTTTAATGACAATGGAAAAGCTCTTACGTTAATTTGTTCATTTGTTACCCCTGAGGGTTTCATAGTTATACATATCAAAGAGAACTCCTTCAAATGTTTATTTGTATCTTCACCTAACTAACCATGAAATGTAGGCAAAAGATGGATTAATCCAGACTTCAACTCAAATGAAACATCATTATTTATTGCAAGAAAAGTGATGCATAATAGTTTTTAGTCCAAACTAGGAGCAGCAAGCTCCTTCAAAGTTTGAGTCATGCCTCCTTGTTCTTCTGAATTTGAATCACTTGCAAATAACAAATCAAGTCCAGTAAGATCGATCTCGTGCCTTCTTCTTCTTCTAACTACTTTCCTTAATTTCTTTATGGTTTTCTCAACATCCAGATCAAATTGTAAACCAAAATTAGAAGAACGAGTATTCAAAACTAAACACAAAATTTAAAATTTAAAAATTGCTTTAAAAACTAAAAACTACCAAAAACTCCTAGGCATTGATCAAATTTAGCCTCAAACCACTAGAGCTAATGATCTAAAGGATCAATTAGTTTTGTTTAGAACGTCTACTACTTGCAGAAAAGGGTAATTTTGACAATAATTAAAATTAAAATTATTATTTTTGTTTTTGTTTTTTAATTAATATATATATAAATGAATTTTTTCAGTAGTAGTTTGTAGAAAAAAACACACAAAATCAATTAAAAACCTTCCCCAATATCAACTCTAAAATTTAATGAGCTTATTGAGGGCTATCAAAAATAAATCTTACTCCTAGAAATTAGACTTGTAGTAGTGGGAATAATGGTCGCCCATAGAGAAAGGCAATTAAAAATGTATGTAAATTACTACTAAGATTGGTGGGGGATTGTGTTTGCTGCGAATAAAATATAAAGCTAATAAGGTTAAGCTTAAAGACAATCAATAACAACTAGCTTAGCCAAAGGAGATATCCACCATCAGAACTAAAGATTGATCGTTAATACAATGATAATTAATTACAATTTGAGTATTTATCGGGGAAACAATTATTTCCTATCTTTCCTTATGTGTGGTTAATAAAGAACACCAGCGAACCAACTAACCCTAATTATTAGACGATCTAAGTCCAACATGAAAAACCTAATCTAACAACTTCATTAAGCAATAGAAAGATCAGTCAATCAAATTTCCTTTAACCACCAACGATTAAAAGAGACTTATCCTATTATTCTTTCTAAGATTTAATAATAACACCAACAAAATTACTAAATCCTAGTTGCTACTTGATTAGCAATAGATTATCAAACGAAATTAACTAGTAGGCCTCCTAGCAATCATGAATGATAATTATAATAATAAGCATGAAAGAACAATATAAATTAAATTCAAAATTAAAACAGTAAACTCATTTAGATTTCACAGTTTTAATGTTTTGAGGTTTCAATTCCTTCATCCAAGAATGAGATTAGCTAATCACGGCCATAGAAGAAGCTTTAAGGTGTGAAGAGACGAGAGAGAGGCATGTGTTGTGTATCAATTTTCTAGATGGCATCCCCTCTTCTTTCACATAATAAATTAGTAGTTAGAAACTTAGAAATCTCTTAAAGATATGCCAAATATTATCTCCACAACAAAATACCAAATTAAGGAAAATAATAATAATCCAAATAAGAGTCTTCTTGGTTGAGGGAATTGGCCTTTTGGCTGATATTTCACGTACAAGTTGGCTTAGGAAGCTTCCTTAATTATCCTCTTAATTATTGTGTAGCAATCTTGTGGGTTTGGGGCAGATCAATGCATAACTTTCACTTCTGAGCTGATTTTGGACTTCTTCTAGTCAGAATCACTAACAACTCAAAACTTGAAAGTTATAGCTCACTTTGTGGGCTTTCTAGTGTCACCTGAATCATCTCAATCAGATTTTTTATGTAAAATTTATGTCCCAAATACGATAATATGTTAAAAATGTCTGAATTTGTGAAATTATCTCATTTTGCTCCTTTTGCTTCCATAACACACGTAAATCAAAATATACACATAATGTGTACTTTTAGGACAGGAATAAACATAAAATACTAAGGATTAGTGGAGAAAAATACAATATTATATGTTCTTATCGATTAGACATAGAGTATAGAAATTATTTCTGTTTTATTTGAAACCAATCGTATTGGTTCTCTATTAATAGTAGAGCTGCTCCAGTGCAAAAGGTTTCTTGCTTTGCGAGGGCCGGGGAAGGTCATCAATTGTATGCAGCCTTTCCTTTGCATTTTACAAAAAGGTTGTTTTTGTTACTCCAACTCGTAACTCTGCACTATTGGTAATTGATTCAATTTATGACATTGTAAACAAATTTTCAAAGTCTTATTCTACTTTGGTCAAGAATTTCTTGAATTAATACTAATCGAGAATCGTGAAACAATCTCCTTAATCACTTTAAGATGATAAATCCTATATTAATCACCCAACTATTTCTATATAATTTATGCTATATCTAATAACTATCGATGAAGTTACCTTTGATTAAATTAGGTTATAATTAATATGAAAGCATAACAATTCCTATATAGGATATATTGGTGATCATAAGTAAAAAAAATTACTTAGGGTTGCTTCTATTTTTATTTATGGTTTTGTTGCTTTTGTTTTTACAAATTCAGAAAAAAGCATGTTTATTTGAATTTTTGTTTTTTTTTATATTTTAGTTTCTTTTGGTTTTTGTTTTTTTTAATTTTTTGTGTATAATCAACTAAATATATATTATTTAATTATTTAATATATTAATTTCTAAATAATTATGAACAATTTAATTTAATATTATATATTTAATTAATTAAAATTAATTATGAATAATAATTATGAATAAATTAATTTTAATTAATAATTTTATTCAATTTTGTAATTAAATCAAATAAATTAAATTTAATAATTATTAATAAATATAATTAAATTTAAAATATCTTCAAAATATATAAATTTTAAATAAAATTTGATTTAATAATTAAAAATAAACATTAATTTTTAAATAAAATTTAAATTTAAATTATTTATTTAAATAAAGTAAAATAATTTTATTAATAGTTTGTTAGTAAATATTATATAAGAGATTAAAATAAATTTATTTAATTAAAAATAATTTATCTTTAAGTTTATCTGATATGTAATTATTATGAGTGATAAAAATATAATTACATTGACATTAATAGCCAAATAGATTTTTTATTTGAAATAAAAAACTGAAAACTGAAAACTGAAAACTAAAAACTAAAAACTAAAAACTAAAAACTGAAGACCACACAAAAAACAGAAGTAGAACTAAATGATCCCTTATATAATCATCACAATGCGAATTTTCATAGGCTTATAAGTAGTGTTTCAAATGAAATTATCATATTGCATCAGTTCAGTGAATATGTTCTCTAACAAGAACCTAAATGTTTGTTTATTTAAGAATCTTCATATTTTAGTCTATGAGAATGATTACTTTTTCCGTAAGGATAAAAAATAATGTGTGACACTATTTCTACACGAATAATTTTTAATCTCAATAAATATATATAATATAAAGAATGTCTTTAAGTGATAATGTCATTAAACTACAACCAACTTATATAAACCAGGACATTCCTCTTTTTAGGGTACACCATTAACAAGATTGTGTGGATTACATCAACGTGGACGCGAAAAGCTTCAATAAAGAGAAAATTTTTTATTGCCTAAACTTCTTACATTAATATGTAATTCCTAACTTCTTCCATCATCAATTTTTACATTACCCTCGAGGATTCCTATCTGTGATCTCTAATAGAGGTCCTATGAAAAATTTGCACCAAAGGTAGTAGACACCTTCTTAAAAGTGATCTTATCCAATGCTCGGTGAATAAGAGACAATCTTTTGATCCTTCTTCTTTTGTGCTTGTGTCGAAGTAGCAACATGTTGACGAATCTCGTAACCCTTTTTTAATAATATCTTAGGCATCATGTTCACAAAGCAGTGCCTTCGTACCAATGCATTAATTATTAAACTTGTCTTTTGAAAAGTTTAGGACTTAGAAGGGAATCATGTTACCATTCATCGTTATTTCTAGCAGTAAGGCTCTAATAAAAGAAAAGGAAACAAGTGTATTCAAAAAGAAATTATAATTGGAGGAATGATTTTAACAAGTAAGTTGGCTTTCAATTTCACTACAACTCATACTTTATATAGCAAGTTGTGAAGGGTAAGAGTCAATGGCAGGAAAAAAATCCCCAACCCCGCCAAGACAAAAGCAGTAGCACACCAAGACGAAGTCCAAGCAATGGACCCAACCCAAGGGAAGGCATAATCCCTAAGAATATCCCTTTTTTACATAAAGAAAGTCTGTTTTTAAGTAGGGCATCTTAATATGTCTAAAGGGTTAAAGATAAATCATGAAATGGGGACAAGCACTCGTAGGAACAAAACTTTCTCGAGTCTTCTCGTCTCTTTTCTTGTGTCTGTCTTAATTTCATACACGTTGTAGTTCTCAAAAACACAACAACAACAGAGATAATATCTCGTCTCGTCTAGTCTCGTCTCGTCTCGTCTCGTCTTTCTTAAGGAAGCTACGACACATCACAAACTGACTCTAAAATCCACGACACAAACTGTTTTCTTTATATATATCCATATGTCATTAATTTATACCAAAAATAAATATATTTGTTTTCTCTATCTATGTTTTGTTTCGATGCAGTGAATATGCGCTCAATCTCGTAAAATCACTAAAACCCACCTTCCCTTTGCATTCGTGCACTCGCTTCAACACTAAAACCTCTCTTCTCTCGCTCCCTCTCTCTATCTCTATCTCTATCTTACGCTTAGTTTCTCTGTGCTTCGGTCGGTGTTGTCTCCGTACAATGTCAGGATCTGGTGGGGTTCCGATGACAAGAAATCGTGGTGAGAACCGGTTTTATGTGTCTCCCGCGATGCGTAAACAGCAACAACAACAGCAACAAGAAAAGAAACAGCACAAGCCGGTGGTTGCCAAGAATTCTGGGTCAGAGATGGGTAAGAGGTCGGATTCTGATCAATGCGGCTCACACTTGTCGTTGTCCTCCAGCTGTTCGGTTTCGGGACGGACCGTGGGTGAGGATAACCTGACGAATTTGGATCGTTTCTTGGAGCACACTACCCCTCTGGTTCCTGCCCAGTTGTTGCCTAAGGTAATGATAATCGATTGTTGATTACGAATAAGAAATAGGAGTCTGATTCTTTGATTGTTTAACCTTTGGGTTTGCACTTTATGATGCAATTTGAAATGTTTTGGTGTTTTTCCTGCGGTGGTTTTGGGTTCCTGCAGTATGAATCTCTGATTAATCGTTGGTTTTTGTGTACTTTATGATGAGCCGTGAGCGTTTGAATGTTTTGGTGTTTTTCTTATATGGGTTTCGGATTTTACTGAAGTTTGGATCTTTGATTGCTTAATCTTTGGGTATGTGTACATTTATGATGAAAGTTTGAATGCTTTTGTGTTCGTTCTTATATGGTTTTTGGACTTTGTGCTCGAAGATTCCATCTTTGTTTTAATATCTGTTAATAAGATAATTAGGGTTTGAAATTTCATTTTCTGCCAATTTTGGCAATTCACTACAGAAGCTGTTAAGGTTACCAAAATCTCTGCCGTTGGATGCGGTTATTTAAGGTTTAATCTGAAATAGTTACATTTTGATGTTTATAAGAATAAATGTGGTCTTATATGGTTGCATGTGTGGGTTAACAGACCAGCGTAAGGGGATGGAGAACTCATGAACCAGAGTATCACCCGTATTTTATGCTTGAGGATCTATGGGAATCATTTAGGGAGTGGAGTGCATATGGAGCTGGAGTTCCCCTTTTATTGGATGAGAATGAGACTGTTATGCAGTACTATTGTCCCTCCTTGTCTGGCATTCAATTGTATGTGGACCCTTCGAGACCATCCCCATGTTTAAGGTTGGCGGTTTTTATTTTCTCTTATCTACCTTAATGAATTACTGCACTTCCTCATTTATTCTGGTTATGTCTGTTAATATGGAACTGCACTTCCTCAGTTATTCTGGTTATGTCTGTTAATATGGAACGATCTTGATGATTTGGCTTGTTATGCAATGATAAGCATATGCTGTATTTGCCTTTTTCATGCACTGGAGCCACGTGTCTTTATTCTTTGTTAATGTATAATTGTTTCAATATTCACAGTTGTAGAAATAATATATTTCTTAAGTAGGATGAAGCGTGTGCCACGTGGTGAATAGCTTTTCTATATATGTGTGGATGGCATCATTCCGTTACAAAATTACTATAAACTTTAAAGACACCTAAGACGAGTTCCTATAACCTTAGTTTAGCACAAGTTCCTATAACCTTAGTTTAGCACAAGTTCCTATAACCTTACTTTAGCTTTTAAATACCCATAGTTTTTATTCCATCTTAATATTATATGACCAAGGCTGTTTTCATTGTTGGTTTTGTTCTTAGCTCCATTTCTTAACACTGTTCTTTGTCGTGTTTGTAGCAGTGATGAATCGGTTAATGTCTGTAGAGTTTGTCTACTTTGCTTGCAAACTCAGAAAGCAATATGGTTCTTGTAGCAATACTGTAGAAAACATGATGTTCAGTATGAGGATTTCCAACTTGAACTTGTGGTAGGTTGTTTATAACTTGATACAGTTTAATAGCTGGTAATCTTCCCTAAATTAAAGTGTTGAATGGCGTGAAATGTGAGCCTATCATTATAGAACGCCGTCTTTCCTAGAAATTTGATGATTATACTGCCCAGTTGGCACCAAAGTGCTCCGTGAACTTTAAATGATCAAATTTTTGCTGTCAGTACTAATTTCCTTGTATGAAAATGCGCAGGAAAATTTTATATCATATTTTAGCCGTGATTCTTCATATCATATAATTAGCTTACTTCCTGTTTTTATGACTCATTCTTTGTCATTGTTTATATTGGATAAGTATATGAAAGTAGTAAAAGAACGTCAAGAAAAGGTTTATAAAGATCCACCCTTAATGCATGGCTGGATCCAATGAAAGAATTGTGATATGTTACTCGATTTTCGCTTTGATGTGAGTGAGACATCAGAGTGATTAGCTTCTTTTGAAGGGTTTGCTAACACAATTGGATGAATAATTAAATCACAAAAGGAATCTAAGTGAAGGGCCAGTTTGAAGAATGTAAGCATGTTAGAGGTGATTAGGTGAATATGATTGAATACATCTCAATGGTCCAAAGTATCGTATGCTTAAATGATAGCCGAAAATGATGTTTGAACTCTTCTCCAAAAACTACTGTAATGCAGAATTCCTTTTCATTGATTTGGCGTACTGCCGCTTCTGGTTGTGCCATATGGCAAGTTGTGTTGCTCCAAGAATGATCTATAAATTTTGAGTGGCT
The DNA here is from genome assembly GCA_026546855.1 of Erythroxylum incrassatum. Classification (NCBI taxonomy): domain Eukaryota; kingdom Viridiplantae; phylum Streptophyta; class Magnoliopsida; order Malpighiales; family Erythroxylaceae; genus Erythroxylum; species Erythroxylum incrassatum. The sequence continues at coordinate 18,074,494 of JANVCL010000213.1, read as the reverse complement.
TGATGTGTGTGTTGTGTATTCAGATGAATTGTTATTGCTTAATCATCTCAGCATATTGAGTTTTCAATAATTTGTTGATTAGCAATATTTTTTTCTAACATTAAGTTTTGCTTTCATCTTCTTACAGGAGATGTGGTGAGGAGAGTGATAATGATTCATCTCGGGAGACTAGTAGTGATGGTAGCAGTGAAAGTGGAACTTATAGGGAGACAAACAATTGTGTTCGGGAATCATGGGGCCAGCAGAACAATGCAGATGCAAAATTTCAGAGTTTGAGTTGGGTGTCTCTTAGAAGTAAGCATTTGAAGGGTTCATCAAGTGATGAATATGAAATTTCCAGCCCTCGAGATCGACTTGTTTTCGAATATATGGAATACGATCCACCATTTGTGCGAGAACCTTTAACTGATAAGGCAAGTTCATCAAAGCTTTTAGGAGTATATACATTCAGATGTCAATCTATCATTTTTGGTTACTAACTTTGGCAATTTTGCTTTTCACAGATTTCGATTCTGACATTGCAATTTCCAGAACTGAGGACATACAGAAGTTGTGACTTATCACCTTCAAGTTGGATCTCTGTGGCGTGGTATCCAATCTATAGGATACCCATGGGTACAACATTACAGAATCTTGATGCCTGCTTTCTGACCTTTCATTCCCTCTCAGCACCTTCTCAAAGTACTGTCTTTCTGTCCCTCTCTCATGTATGTGACTGTATGTATGTGAATTCATGTATGTGCATGTAGGTCTGTTATCTGTTTATATATTTATGGCAGCCCTGTGTATGTGGTCTAATTTGATACCACATTTCGGTTTGGAACAGGTCAAAACATAGATGGGATGCGTGGTTGTGGATCCAGTGCTAGAGATGTTCATTCTGATATTAAACTACCTTTACCCACTTTTGGGCTTGCTTCCTACAAGTTCAAAGTACCATTTTGGAATTCTAATGGAGCATATGAATGTCAAAAGGCTGGTTCACTATTTCTAGCAGCTGATAACTGGCTTAAGCTTTTGCAGGTCAATCTTCCTGATTATGGGTTTTTTATTACGCATAATTCCAGCAAGAGGTGACACTGTTCTGTATATCCAAGACTTTGATTGATGGAAAGAATCAGAAACTCGACCATGAAAGATGAACCCAGTTGATGGTTCATGTCAAATGTCTTCCCTTGTTTTGAGATAAATGTGAAAATAGTCTTTAGGATTGTCAACCTAAAGTTATATTTGGCAACAAAACCATTTCTCCTTAAATAAGGGTTCAAGTGAGGTCTAGTTTTTGGGTTTTGTTAGAGCAATTTCATGCTTTTGATGCTTTTCTAGTGCCCCTTTTGGCTGTCTATGATTATCCTGTTTGGTGCACCCTTTTCAATAAGGCTGTTAGACGATGATGTTGATGCTAATGATGAATTGCAAACTATGCACATTTGTATATACTGACCCTTTATCATTGAATGCTCATTTTGTACTAACAAATTATTGTATGTGCTTGAACATCGTTGTCGGGTTCTTTAGACGGACACATCGTACTCGATTTTATGCTATCCTATATGGGCCGAATCAAAATTTGTTATCGCACATGAGGTCTACAGGGCAAGTGAATACGTCCGTGACCTCAGCTTATGCTTTTAGTTATTTTGGATCCTTTGTTTGTCTGGGCTTTTAACTCATATGACTAGCGTCCTGGATTTGCCTCGTATATCTAGCTTCGCCAAATCCTCAAACTCCCAGGAACAACCCCATTTACAAGTAATGTCCACTTGCAGGTGAAAGCATAAAAATATTAGGATACATGTTCATAAAACAGACAGTCTCAGACAATCTCTCCCAAGAGGTTTACTTGCATTCGAGCAGAATACAGTGATTTCGCACACTAAGATATGGCCAAGTACGTAATGTAAAGCATGAAAGTGCGTGTAGTTATTTCGTCTTTTTCCATTATACACAAACTGGAATACATCATTAGTCTACAATAGTTTAGCACCTATCCATTATTGCCCACGTATGAATTGAAGCTTGCCCTCTTAATATCTCACATAAGTACTTCCCCCTCTTGGTTGCACGTATACGTCGTCTACATGATATCAACGTATCTCTCGCATCATCAACTCCCTATCCAGCTCATAACATGTCTTCAAAAATTGTGGATAGCAACAATTCCTGGACAAACTCTGACCTTTCCGAATTTTGCCTTTGATCTTTGTTAGATATATCTGATGGTTGCACATTCCTGTCATTTATTAAATTAAGTAAATCAGCAAGAAGAAAGAAAATAGACGCAGTACAAAACAATTTGAGAGGTAACGCAGATGTTAGTCCAGCTCTTTTATTTCATGCTTTGCAAAACAATACTTGTTCTTTTCCAAACAAATGATCCGAGTTCGGTTCACTGCCGATTCCATTGGTTTCTAATATCGTAATTATGATAGTTAATATGGCAATCTCCTTTATTCTCACTTAATTTCAGATGAGCAGAAGGCCCATAACAAAATTTGAATGCAAGACCTTTCCATAGAGACCTGCAGAGCTGAAATGAAATTTGTTTTCTACAGCCTATTGGCGCTTGCTTTCCTGATAACTGGGTATTGGAATTTCAAAAGATATGCGCAAAAGTAAATAGATTTACAACAATCAAATCTGATCCTGTGTTATATTGCCTTCAATAAATTTGCACAAGAGTTCAAAATAGAAAAAGAGCAAGGAAACAAGAAATGCCCCTGATAAATTAAAGCCATTGCCAAAAATTAAAAAAAAAACTTTAATTCAGACAAGCTTAACCTACCTGACCATGATAGGCAATAAATTAAATCACGCGTACCTTTCTTGATACTCCTCATTCTTGCTACTCTTGGTTGAGCTTGCATCAACAGTTGGAATGGACTGTGTGTCGAAAGATTCCTCAGGAGCAGGTGGATTAAATATAAATGATGACAACAATGGATCAGGCTCTGTATTAGAGGAAGAAACAAAATAATAAGATCCACCAAGCAGGGATTGCAAGCTCCCTTCTCGTAGCTCCCTTCTCAATAAAGAAAAGGGAGAGTTAGATCCCCTGCGTAATCTTCTTTTCCACTGCACATAATTTGGAATCAAGGAATAACATGGGCACTCCAAAGTAATCATGACGAAACAGCAAATCGAAGGAGAAAGGAAAAGCTATATGATGCTGAAAGGTACAATTTAACTGCAGAAATCGAACTGACAAATTAAGAGTGTGGGAATCAGGATAATCGCAAGAGTTAAATCAAATCTCATAAAATTTCAGGGAAAATTGAAATACAAGTGCATATCAGACAACATCCAGGAGTATATAAACATTATAATTCACATGATCAGATTAAGGGATATCTTAACAAAGTTGCCATGTTGCATGGTAATGTGGCCAATGATATCCATTCCCACCCTTTTGGCACAAACCGGGCAGACCTAACAAAGACCATTCAAACAACAATAGTCAGTAAGAACATCCTATAAAGGCAGCCTCTTACCAGTACCAGTTACAAAATCAGAGATCAGAATAAGAATCAGAGCAAAGGTTTCAGCGATCCATTATTAGGAAGTAAAATAACCTTAATCAGGAAGCCAATATATTCTCAAAAAGAAGGAAATGCACGTCTATAAACCCTGCTCCTACAACTTCTAAATTCCCGTCCAAAACCCTGACAGACCACTTAAGCACAAGCCAGATGCTCATTTCTGAATCAAACTAAAGTAATAAATTACATCACTTTGGTACCCAAAATTTCAAAGTTACTAACTCGACAGTCTAAAAGACAAAATTCGCAGAAGAATTAATGAAATAAAGAAGAAATAAATTATCATAACAGAGCCTCAAACAGACAGAAATAAAATAAAAGGGAAATGAGAATTCAAACCCCATTCTTGACTTCAACAGGGTGCTCCTCATCGATATGGCAACAAAGTCCAACAACATCAAAATCCTCAGCACAAAATGGGCACAAGAACTCCGATCTCAAATCCTCTTCCACGTCGTCTTCATCATACAGATCTAAAACGCGTCAACCCACAGAAATTACAATCCCGAAAAAGAGAAATCAACAAAAACTCAGGAAAGGACATACACGCATAAAACCAAAGGGTGGTTTCTTTACGATAAATGGAGAAACTTTGACATTAACCTGATCGAGAAAGGTGGTGCAGCCTTGAAGAAGTGGAGAAACGAGAACCCCATGAATCAGAAGCCATTCTTTATCAAAAGCTGTGCACAAAATCCTTGAAAATTGGAGGAAATTGATGAATCTGGACAAGGGGGTCTAACAGTTGACAATGAATAAGGATTGGATAAAAAAAACCCTATGAAGACGGAAGAGTAGGGTAGTAAAGGGAATTGAATTGAGAGACTGAAGAGAATGGAAGAGACGACAGATAAGAAAAGTCTCGTATTTCACCGCCCAACTCTTGGTCGCTGTTAGACTTAGGCCTCTCCAAGGTCACACTGGGCTTTGTTTTTTGTTAGACTCTGGGGAGAGTAACAACGACAAATGGTACATACATGCCTAAATATATATATATACACAAACACACACAAGAGGAATCGAAGGTCTAAAGCAGAAACTAAAACTCTTTACACTGCTTAGTGCTCACCGCGTACTAGATTATTGACTCTTGAGGCTTATAATAACTGACCAACTGCTAGTCCAAGAAATTTTATCACGTTTTATATATCACAATCCCATCTGGCTCTCGTAGCTCAGTTGGTTAGAGCACCCGTTTAGTAAGCGGGAGGTCTTGAGTTCGGCTCTCAACGAGAGCATGAATGCAGTAGTCTGGAGCTTTTGGTCACGAGTATCATTAACAGGGTGTTGGTCCATCTTTATGATTTGTTTACACAAGCACCAACGCAGCTGGTGGCGTCTGGTCGATACTTGATCTGATGAACTCAGAGTCAAGAGCTATAAGATAGGACCAGTAATATCATTTTATACACTAGGCCGTTACTTAACTAGTTTTGTGTGCTTAAGAATTTATATCGTATTTTCTCTCTAACTTTATTAATTTCATTGTAAGAGACCAAATATCAACAAACATTTTAATATTTAATTTTACTAATAAAAAAACATCATATTAGACATGGTCAATATAGTCCAATCCGTTCAATCTAAAAAACGTGGTTGGTTTGAGTAGACTAAGTTTTAGATTAAGTGCAGTTGGAACATACTTTAAAAATCTAAAACTTTTCATAATACAAAATAATGTGGTTTTATTAATGTAATAAAATAATATTATCTTATATGAATAAAAACTACAATAAGTAGCCTATTTGAGATGGGATGAGATCTGCTGCATCTTTAATGTGATGTTTATTATAAAAATACAAAATAATGCCACTATATTAACCATGTCTAATGTGATGTTTTTTATTTATAAAATTAAATATTAAAATGTTTGTTGATGTTAGCCCCTGAATTTTTTTTATTTTGTTAAGCATGATTAGATCGATTATTGGAATCTTGATAGATTAAATTGTGTTGGGATTAATTAGTACGGTAGCATTAATAAGGTTGGGTGGCATTAGATTGGAAATTAATGTGTTATTAGTGATAAGTTGCATGAAGGGTAAATGGGGTATATCACTTAAGTCTTTTAATTGCAAGGCTTTTCATTAAGGGCAAATTGGACTTTTGGCTTTAAGAAGAGTATAAAAAGCAAGAAAAAGAAGAGACTTGCTTAGGAAAAGAGGAGTGGACGAAAATAGAGAGGGAGAGAGGAGAGAAGTTGTCGTGGAAAGGAGAAAGAAAGGAGAAAAAGAGAAGAGTTGCTTAGGGTTTCGATTTTCCAAGAGTTCAAGGAGGTTTTTGGTGAAATTCCAAGAAGGAGAAAGATAGAGGAAGGTCCAAGCTACCATTTAAGCCTAGAAACCCCTTGGTTGGGTAAAGATTCAAGGTAAGTCATATGTTCAAGCTTTAGCTTTTGGATGGGTTATGGTTAGAAAAGCTTAAGAAATAGATGGGTTTAGTGTTTCTACCATCAATTTCATGTATTGGGTTAGTTAGGTTTTCCAATTTGAGTTCTATTAAATTGGGAATTTTGTGTTTGGTTGAAGAAATTCAAGGAGGGCAAGAGGAGCAAGAGGAGAGGCCAAATTGACCAAGAGATAAGCAAGGATTTAAGGTGGGTTACATCTTTATATTTGTGTTAATAAGTTAAATGAAATAAATGATTTCCCAACTACTTTTGAAAATGAGCTTTAAATATGCTTTGAATGTTTAACAATTTCTTTATGTTGGTTGTTGTGTGAGAATTTTGGAAATAAGTCCATATTGCTTTGAAATTGTCATATGGTTGTTTGATTGAGTTAAATAAGCATGGTTTTTATTGCTTGGTTTGAGAATGTGATTGTGGAGTATGACATTATGCATGAAAACATGTTTTCAAAACAAAATCCAGTTTTTATGCATGGATTACATGTTATGTGGGTTAGGTCAAGTCCACCCAAGAAAATGTCACGTGCACGT
>JANVCL010000213.1:18011509-18025787 GCA_026546855.1 Erythroxylum incrassatum | reverse complement strand
AATGAACCTAGCGTTACCAGACTCAACTATTCTCGTACTATGGTTAGGACAGTAAAATCTATACCCCTTTGACTTTTTAGGATAGCCGATGAAATAACCACTAACGGTTCTCGCATCAAGCTTCTTTTCATATGGATTATACAATCTTACTTCTTCCGGACAATCCCAAATATGGAGGTGTCGTAAACTAGGTTTCCTTCCTGCCTACAGTTCATAAGGTGTCTTAGGAACTGCCTTACTAGGAATCCTATTTAGCAGATACGCAACGGTTTTTAATTCATGCATCCACAATGATAAAGGTATAGTACTATTACCTAACATGCTTCTAACCATTTTCATAAGAGTACGATTCCGCCTTTCAGCTATACCATTTTGTTGTTGTGTACCAGGCATTGTGTATTGTGCACATATGCCTCGACTGATAAGAAACTTTGCAAATGGATCTGGACGTTGTCCACTTTCATCAAAATTTTCATAATATTCACCACCTCTATCAAACCTCACTATCTTTACTTTTCTATCTAACTGTTTTTCTATCTCATTAATGAATACCTCAGGATGTCCACAGACTGAGACTTCTTATGTAGCAGATAAACATATCCATATCGTGAGAAGTCATCAACAAAGGTAATGAAATATTCTTTGCCGCCTCAAGAAAGAATGTCGAAAGGACCATAGATGTCAGTGTGTATTAATTCAAGTAATGCGTTACTTCTTATGGCTGGTTACTTTGATATATGTTTGGTTTGCTTGCTTTTAATGCAATCCACACATATATCCTAGTCAACAAAATCTAATGGAGGTAAGATTTTATTTTTCACAAATCTCTGTACCCTTTTTTTGGATATATGACGTAATCTTTTATGAAACAAAAAAGCAAAATATTCATTATGTGCACTATGTTTATTGCCTATAATATGGTCAACATGAAACAGAGATTCAACAAAATCAACATCAAGATTGAAACAATATAAGCAATCAATTAATGTACCAGAACCATAATAGTACTTATGTTTACGCAATGAAAAAACACCATTTTCAATCTTAAATTGAAATCATACATAATCCAATTTTGCAACAGAAACTAAATTTCTAGCGCATTCAGGAACATAAAGACACTTTTCTAGATCTAGGTAATATCTAATGTCCAAGATCAATCTGTACGTCCCAATGCCCTCTATCTGTGCCTTCATTTTGTTCCCCATATACAAGAACTTTTCAGTTCCGTTTATGATCTAGATTGAAAGGAATCCCTATTTAACATGTGACACATGAGTAGTTGCACTAGAATCTAACCACTAGGTATTCTTAAGCGCTTCAATAAGATTTGGTTCAAAACATACTAAGGCATAGTATGTACCTTTCTTTTCGAAGCAATCCTTTCTTTTAAGACAATCTTTCTGAAAGTGACCAGGCTTCTTACAGAAGTGGCACCTCTTTTTTTTGTTGATTTGACTCTCATTAACTTTGTTGAGAGCTTTGTCCTTATTTTTGCCTTTTTTCGTGGTTTATTCTTGCTACTTCTAGTACCTTGATAAAACGTGAGATGAACGGAGTGTTCCTTTATTTTCCTCAACCTCCCTTCCTCCTGAACCAACATGACCTTTATTTCTTGAAGGTTCCATTTTTCTTTAATGGTGTTATAATTCACCTGGAGCTGGCCAAACTCTAGAGGAAGGGAGTTGATAATAAACTATACCAAAAAGGACTCACTCACATCCATACCTATGGATTTCAGCTTTGCTGCTAGGTTTGACATATAAGTTACATGATCGTGAATGAGCTGTGACCAGTTAAACTTTTTGGTCGTCAGCTCACTTATTAAATTCCCTGCTATGGACTAATCAGCTATATCAGATTGGGAGTATTCTTAAGCTTTAACATGAACTCCTTTGCATTGTCCGTCTTAGGCATTGACAGCTTCACATTTTCTACGATTGTCATTCACATCAAATTCAAACTTAACCTGTTAGACCGTTCCCAAGCCTCATAATAAGACTTTTCAGCTTCAGAACTAGTCTCAGTTATGGCTGCATGCCTTATATCTAAACCTATGGCTATGTCCAAATCCATTACACCCAGTTGAAACTGGATTTGTTCGGACCAATCCCCATAGTTCAGACCATTAAACTTGATCAAGACATTGCCTAATGCGAACAAACTAGTAGATGTTGCACATACAACATATAGTCTACGCATTAATGCTTTGAGTAAACCTAAATGCATTCAAACTAATTAATAAACTTTGATTATGCATTTAAATTCTTCTTTGCGTGAAATTTAAATACATAATCGTAACCTATTATGATGCATATATATAGTTTACTATAATAGACAATCAATCATATTCTAATCAATATGCATGTTATCTTTGGATATACAATCATATTAATTAAACATGTTTATAAAGTCCCTTTAGTGTCATTAATTAAAAGCAATGGTTCACTTTTGGGTGACCTCCTAGTGTTATAATTAATAATCTCAATTGTTCAGTTCAACCTTTATGTCATTTTAGCATCATATAATATTGAACAATTGATGCTCTTCAAAAATATATTGAACAATTGAAATAAATCACAATTAAATGATTAAAATTTTCAAACTAGGCCACTTTAGTGACTAACAAGCTTTCCATGCAATAAACATTTAATTAGACAATTATCAAACATGAAAAAGTTTAATTTAACTAGTTTGGTCACTTTGGTGACAAACAAACTATTTTAAATGTCCATAATGTCATGTATTACATTCAACATATACTAGGAAAATTTAATTCCCACTATTATATAATATAAAGTATTCAAAGTACCAAACAAATATATCATATGGCACTAATTTCCAAAATTATATTATGTATAAATTATGAATTAAATAATCCTTTATGTTCCATCCTAAAATTATTTTTTCTTTAGGGTTAAAGTCCATAATTATTTACTAACCCAAAATGTTGTCCCTTAATGACCAAAGGCCCAAAATCAATCCAGAAGTTGTTCATTGGGCCTGGAAGCCTGTCTAGCACCAACAGAGAGCAGCGTCTGGCATGTGCACTGCACGAGCCAGTGTCTGCGATTGGTGAAAGCAGCATCTGGCGCGTGCATTGCCAGTCGTCTGCCTCATGACGCAGCGTCTTCCTTCGACGATGGTTTCATTTCTAGTTTTAGTTCCTTTTTTTAATAACTTTCATGGGCTTGTTTCAAACCATAAGGCATCTTAACGACATTCTTTCATGGGTTCAAGAAAAATCACCGTAATAATCAACAACCATAATCACAATTGTTTCGGTTCTTTGTCATGTGTATGTTTCTTACTCTAACCCATACACATCACATATTAACATTGAACATTCATTTTGGTTTCTGGAATTTCAATCCATTCAAAACCATTTATGTTGATAACGCATTGCGTATGAAGTTCAATGTAATATCCGAAAACCATTAAAACGAAATTCATCAAAACTTGCATTTTCTAATACTATGTCTGTTTGTTTATTTCTGCATTCCTTTCAAAGTAGTGCAACGAAGAAACTAATGACATTACAAATACAAAAAACACCAAGCGAACAGACAACACAATTATACCGAAATGATACATCAAAAAATTATACAATACCGTGCTTTGTACAGAAACATATACAGTAAACAATAAATCATGCATCATTATCATCACAAATAGCACAATCAACCATGGTATATGGCAGATAGTAATAATGCAATACCCATAGCTCTGATACCAATTATAAAAATATTTATGGATCGACAATTATTTACATCATACCTATATCCATGATTGTTTTTTTTTACGATGTTGATTTCCTTGAAATTGTTTTATTTCCTCTCGTCTTTTTCCTTTAGCAACTTCTTCAATGATCCGAAATCATTATCATTCAATAAGTTTATTAAATTTATATAGCATCATCAAACGACATGTCGTTTGGTAATTGGAAGAGAGAGGAAAAGGGTCTTTGACCCATTTGAGATCTATTATGTAATACCTAATAACTATTATCTTGGGTGCTTTTCATGAGACTAAAATCTATAAGTCACATGGGACATTAAATAGTCTAACAACCAGACCATTAGATGAAGACATTTTAGTGAATAGGGAGTAATCTGACCTGAATTGAGAGAAACCAAACTTAAAGAGAGCTTCAAAAAATTTAGAGTTCCACAATCTAGGTGCCTGCTTGTGTTCATAGAGTGATTTTTTGAATTTGTATGATCTGTTGCTCCCTCCTTCTCCCCATTCAGTTTATAGCCCTGAGGTAATTCCATATACACATCTTCAAGTAATTCACCATTTAAGAACGTCAAGTTGTTGCAACTTCCAACTATGTTTTGCAGCTATAGTGAAGAATAGTCGTAAGGTGGCTTGTTTAACAACTGGACTGAAGGTTTCGTTGTAGTCAAAACTAGCCTTTTGATTAAAACCTTTTGCTACAAATCTTGCCTTAAATCTTTGAATTGTTTTGTATAAGCTTACCTTCATCTTATATACCCATTTGCAGCTAACGACGTTCTGCCTAGATGAAAGACATACAACTTCCCAAGTATCATTTTCTTCTAAAGCATGTAGCTCTTCATCCATTGCTCTTCTCCAACGCTTCACATACACAACCTTGTAATAATGGGTGGGTTCCTATAAGGTTGTAAGTGGAGATACAAAGCAATTGTGATTCTTTGAGAGGTTAGAGGTTGTGAGAAAATTGGAAATGGGGTGTTGCGTGGTTAATGAGGATTTCATGTTAATATTATGTTGATATATGTCATGATATTTGGGCATTTTCGGTTGCCTAGTTGAACGTCTAACAAATTGTGGAGAGCTAGTGGGTTGATTAATGGTTAAAGTTGAGGTGATTGAATAGATGAAGAAGATGTTTCTTATGAGGGTGATGTAAGGCATGAAGTGATAGGATCACAAACAGATCTTGATGCATTTGCTTGTTCATTGTTGTCATTGCTATGTAAATGTAATGTGTTTGATGAAAAATCGTACAAATCAGTATTAGACAGAAGATGGGAATGATTATTGGGTTTGATGTCCGATGAAAATTTTGGATCAAAAGGAAAGACATGTTAATGAAAAAATAACATCTCTTGAGACAAAGATTTGATTATTATCAAGATCATAAACTTTGTATCCTTTAATGCCAATGAGATATCCAATAAATACAAATTTCCTTGATCTAACGTCAATTTTTTATCTTTGATTGTGAAGTGTGGAAGCAAAACAGAGTGAGTCAAAGACTTTCAGATGTGAGTAGTGAGGTGTTTTCCAATAAGTTTTTCATAAGGTGTTAGATTTTGCAAAACTCTTATAAGAATTATGTTGATTATATAGCAGGATGTGAGAATTTCTTCTCTCCAGAATTTCTTTGGAAATTTGGACTGAAACATGAGAGCTCTAGTAACGTTAAGCAAGTGTTGATGTTTTCTTTCGACAATGGCATTTTGTTGAGGATTTTTAACACAAGATAGCTGGTGTTCAATTCCATTTTTGGCAAAGAATGACTTCATGGCATTATCTGATCAGATTCTGTTAATGGTTCTAGTGAATTGTGTTTCAATCAGTTTGTAAAAAGTAGGTAGAATGACTTGCACATCTGACTTGTTTCTCATGAGATAACCCAAGTAACTCTAGTGAAATCATCAACTAGTGTAATGAAATAATTGAAACCACCAATTGTTGGGTCAGAATACTGTCCCCAAATGTCAATATGTAATAAATCACATGGTTTTTCAGTGTTGTTAATATGTGAGGGAAAAGGGAGTCTCTTTTGTTTAGATAACGGGTAGATCTCACAGATATTGTTGGGATAAGACACTATATCAGAGAAGGATTTGTTTATTATACTCAATATATCATAAGCAACATGTCCAAGTCTATAATGCCAAATATCAAACATTGATGGTCTTGAGTTAGTGTTTACATTGGGAAAAAAACCGAGCTAAGTTTACTGGTGACTCCAGAAGCTTTTCGGAGGAATTTTAAACTTGTTGAAGGAAGTATAAACCTGCTTATTCTTTAGCATGACCAATCTTCATCTTGGGATAGAGGCCCTGGATTTCACAGTGTTTAGGAGAAAACATGAAGGAACATTTATGAGTTTTTGTAAATTTGCTAATAGATAGGAGATTGAGCTTAAATGAGGGAATGCACATAACATTATTATATATGTTTAGAGAAGGGAAAAGTGATACAGAACCTAGGTGAGTAACTTGAGCTTTTTAACCATTTGGCATATGAACATACATGTTTTTAATGGATCTGACATTATATAAAAGTGAAGGATTACTGCACATATGATCAGAAGCACCTGTGTCTAACACCCATTTATCATGCAATGATGTGGATTTATGAAATGCGTCAAATATGCTTGTGTTGAATGAATCAGAAGAGGTAAAAGATGCACCTGCGAAGTTGGGATAATATGTATTACCCAGATCATTCGGCTATGTATTATGAATACCCAAGTTAGAGCTTGATGACTAAGCTGTCCCTATCCACTTAGAGGGTCCAGTAATTTCTACATTTGATTCTTCGTTAGTGTCATTGGAAAAGTTTCTTGAACCTTAGCATAGTCACTCTCTTTGTATTTTTGTAACATCGTTTCCGTCTGAACTAACCATATTCACCAGTGTTTTCCTTTGACGTTTTTATTTGGTGAATTTTAAATTAAAAGGAAAACCAATTATTCTGTAGCATTTCCCCTTTAAATGTCCTTTATTTCCACAATGACTGCACGTAACTTCTGTCTTTCCTTTCCTAAACTAATTTCCAAAGGATACTAGTGCAGATGGTTCAATTAGAGGCTGTGACAGACCTTGTAATACCTTTCTGGATTCATCCCTCATTACCATATTAAATTATTCTTCCAAGGTAGGAAATGGTTTCATCAGTAAAACTTGTGAAGACTGATGAGAGTAGCTTTCATTTAATCCATTCAGAAATTTAAAGACAACATCCTTCGTCTGCTGATCCACGTAGTGTTGAAAGCCATGAGGATTGCAACTTTCACATAGAAAATGAGGATAAGGTCTATAGTACCGTAACTCTTCAAGAATCATGGTAAGTTCTGTATAATAAGCATCAACAGATTTGTTTCCTCGATTTAACATAGATAGATCATATTGCAATATGCATATTCAATTATCATTACGTTGGCCAAACCATTTTCTGAGTAACTCCCATATTTTTGTAGCTGAATCTATGTAGAAGACTGTCGAAGCTAATGACTGGCTCATAGATTTTAAAAGCCAGGAGATGATAAGATTACTGCAGCGATTCCATGCATTGTAAAGTGGATTATTAATGTCTGGTTTAGAAATTGTACCATCAATGAAGCCATTCCAATTTCTGATTGAAAGTGCAAGAACTAGTGACCTGCCTACGTAGCATAGTTGAGAGTTGTGAGCTCTGGAGATGTGATCAGTGTATTATGATTACCTGATGGATGAATGAAGTATAGAGAATTTGGATCTTTGACTGGTGAAGAATTGTAAGATGAAGCTAAAATCTGATTTTCCATAAGAATAATGAACAACTTTTGGTGTGAAATAAGCTGTTTTCAATGCTTCAAGGACAAATGGGTTCTAACATCATGTTAAAAAACGATGAACAGAGGATGAACATGAACAATATTTTTTTAGAAAAACATAAAGACAGAGGATGAATGTGAACAGTGAATTTTAAAAAATGAGAGAGTGATAATAATTGAACGTCATGGCCTCTTCCTTCAATGTGTTGGCAAGATATGGTGCCAAGAAAGGATCGAAAAATTCAAAACTAAACATTGGCAGTAGGAAGATTTAACGATGATACTTTAGGAAGTTTATAACGCAGTATTTAGGTGAGATAAATGCAGAGGTAGCTTGGCCATGGAAGGTCATCGTCGATCTTTTCCGAAGAGTTATCATCTTTAGGGTCGATTTGATGATTGAGAGGACGTTGGCATAGACTCGATAGCGAGGGCAAATGATCGTAACTAGCAATTTGTGGTTAGTACTGATACTAGCTTTATCTCCACTTCCTTCCAACAGTGGCTTGCCACTGGTTATGGTTGCTGTTTGACAAAGTTTAGCTTGGGTTAGTGGGTGGCATATGATTTGGGGTTTTGTAGTGGCTAAGTGTGATAAAAGTTTTCCTAGATATCAATTTTATGCCTAAGTTATGCCTGTTACTTTGCATAGCAATCTTATTTAGGCTCGTTTAAGCGAGACTCAATTTTCTCACGTAATTATTGAACAAAAAAACCTTATTCTTAAACAGAATATTTCAACTCTTACACTTAAATAAGAATATTACAAAAGTATTAAATAATCATAGGTATCACGTAAAAGTTACGGCAAAAACTAATCTTTATTATTTTTCCAAAAATATACAAATGAATGCTCTCTCTAAATGTGCTCCCCTCTCACTTATCTCCCTTTCAGGGAAAGCTTAAATAAGCTATTTATAGACAACTCTAGCTTTACAATTCAAAATCTTAATTAAACTGAGCTAATTAGATCACTTCTATCCTTCAAATTATATCATACTAACTAATTGGATGACAACCCCCATTCAAATAGAAATATATTTAATAGGATTTACCTACATCATAACTAATAAGATAAGACATTACATTTAATTAGGAAAGATGCATCCATATCTACGAAGAACTCCACTATCTTTAGATGATCTTATTATCTAGTCTTTATCTTTTTGAGTTGATGAATATCTACTGTGATCTTATCTATCACATCATCTAAGATCTCCATTTGAGCTCTATCTATTGATGATGAGTCATCTAAGTCCAAAGTCTTTCATAGCACACTAGTTTAATCTAATGCTTTCCCATGTCAAGTCCATTAATCATGATCTATCTATTTGAGAACACAATAAGTCCTTAGAGCTCTCATATGTCTCCTCATGCTTATGATCTAGTTAACCTTTAATCTAAGGTCCATCTCAAGCAATCTTTTGGTTTTACACCTGAATCTTATATCTCGTCAAATATTTTCACCAATGTGCACCAATGTATGTTAACTTATTGATAATGCCTATTTTCCTTCCCTAATCATAAGTATTTACCATTTTTCATCGTCCTAAGTGTCAAACATTGGTTAAGGCTTGCCAATGCTTGCACAATTTTGCACTTAGGACTTAAGGGTCTAATAAATCACCCTCACTAGAAGAACTCAAAGCCCTTATTCAAATAATTTGTGGATGTAGTGGAACCCTTCGAAGACTCATTAGTCATTGGCAAATCTCTAACCTAACATTTTCCCTCTTTGTTGAGTTTGTTCTTGGTTTTGTTCAGACGCTCCTTCATATGGCTTATTATGCCCAACATAGCATAATTATAGAGGTAGGCTTTTTCCGTTGAGTTATCCTTTCCTTCTCTTTGATCCTTTGTGACTATAAAATCCATCGCTTCTCACTCACCTTCTGTTTTGGGCATTCATAAGCAACCCTTCAAAAATGAAACAAGCAATATCTCATTTTCTTTATTTCTTAGACTTGCATTAAGAAGGTTTGCATACCTTCTCTTTGTCTTTCTCCTACCATTCTTTATACCTTCGTTGTTCTGGATTGATGGTAGCATTTGGAGATCCACCAAGGCATCCATAGCCACTATTGTGCTTAGGAATTCTTTCCGTTCAACCTCCAAAGCGCTCCATTTATGCTATCCTTACAAGTCGTTTATGAAATTGAACAACTTGTCTTCCTTAAACAAGTTTTGCATATCCAACATTAAAGATATAAATTTTCCACATACTCCCGCACTGAGTCATCTTGCTTTAACCTCTTTAAAGCTTCCATCATGAGCCATGAAGTGTTATTAAGGAGGAATTGGTTTGTTAACTCCTTCATTTTCTCCCATGGGTCACTGGGAGGTTTACCCATACTGTTGTCATTAGAGGTTCTCGTTCTTTACCATAGTATTGCATCCTCCACTATATATATGGTCGTGATCGACAAATTTTTCGAATTGGATATGTTTCCTATACAAAAATTTTGAGAAACTTAGGGCTCACCCTGCTTCACCAAAGTGCTTTCGGCATGCCCAACATCTTGCATTGCAATGACACTCCTTAAGAATCTGATCTCCAATATATAATCCTCTTATGCCTTCATCAAGTCTATTATTTGATATTGCAACAGTTGGATTTGTGCCTCCAAAATCTCAAACTGAGACGAGTAAGAGGTAACTACTTCCTCCCCTTAGGGAATTGGCCCTATAAACGCCTCCACTCTGTTAACACGCTTTATGAAATTGTTGCCTTCTGTCATATTAATATTTTGGCTCTAATACTAGTTGTTACAAAGGTTTTCCTATACAAGAAACTTATATAGAAGTCATGTTTACTCCTTTGTAAGACAATCTCACTTAGGTTCGTTTAAGCAAGACTCAACTTTTCTATATGATTGTTGACTAACATTACCTTGTTCTCAAATGCATCATAACCCTCGAAGTGTTTAACTCTTACACTCGAGTAAGAATACTAAAAAAGTATTAAATAATCCTAGGCAATAATAAACACACAAGAGCTACGATAAAAACTAACCTTTATAACTTCCTTAAAAGTATATAAAGGAATGTTCTCTCTCAATATGTTACCCTCCTACCTATCTCGATTTTGGGGTATGACTCAAATAAGTTATTTATAAGCACTTTTGGCTTTACAATTCAGAATTCTAATTGAATTGAACTAATTAGATCATTTCTATTCTTATCAAATTATATTACAATAACTAGACAGATGGTACCCTCTTCCAAATAAGACTCCATATGATAGGATTTAGCTACATCATAACTAACAAGATGAGAGATTTCATTTAATTAGCAAATATACATCTATATCTATGAAAATTTTACTATCTTTAGATGATTCTCCCACATGGTCTTTATCTTTTAAAGCTGATATATATCTACTGTGATCTTATCTGCCATATAATCCAAGATCTCCCCTTTATATCTATCTATTGATGATGAGTCATCTAAGCAAAAGCCTTTTATAACACACTAGTCCTATCCAATGCTTACCCATGTCAAGTCCATTAGTCATGGTCTATCTATTTGAGTACATATTAAGTCCTTAAAGCTCTTACAGCTCTCACTCATGCATGTGATCTAACTAAACTTTAACCCAATGTTTATCTTAAGTTATCTTTTGGTCTTATATATGAATCTTGTATCTCATTAAAAATTTATGTTAATGTGAACCAATTCATGTCAACTAATATTGAGAGTTTTTTATCGTACCTCCTTGGTGCTGGTCATCAATATAAATAATTTTATATGGTAATGACGATATTTAAAATACTAGCTAAATACTGACCATTACTATAAACTTTAAAAAAATAAAGGACTTTTTGCACATAAAAAACTAAATTCGTTGCCCCCTGTGCCTTCTATAACCAATCTATCATTCTCTCTCACACTTTTGATTTTTTTCTCTCTCATCTCTTTATTCGGCATCTCAAAGCTCTCAACCTAGCTCTAACTACCATTGTCTCTCCCTCACCACCTCACGTGTTGCTACCACCAGCCACTACCCCATGATCGTCTCTTCCTTAAGTTGCCTGCGTGCCCAACACCCAAGCCCAACCACATAAGCCTTCACAACTGCTACTACTCTCTCCAACCTTTATTGATCCACAACTCCATAATCATCACTAGTCCACAACTCGCATGGATAGATCAAAATCATCATATCAGGATTTCGACTTTAATAAATCCATATTCAAACCCAACCTTAATTGACCTGCCAACCTACTATCATGCAACTCTAAAATTCCACAAAGGATTTAACTAAGTGAAAGTTGCAAAAAAATTGCAACAATTTTATAAAATTGTGAAGTTGAGAATTTTGGAATTTTGGAATGGTGGAAATGTTGATGATTTATTCATCACATTGATTGCTAATTTGAATATTGAATTGTGTATTTGAGACTTTGTGTTATGTAGTAATTTTGTATGTTAAATTGTTGGTTTTTAGTAAATTGTGTTGGATTAAATTGAATTGTGTAGTATTATGTATATTGACTTTGGGGTTAACTTGAGTAAGGAACTAACAATGTCGATTAAAATTGGTGGAAAAAAGATTGTTAAATTAAAGTTGGGAATTAGGATTTTAATAACAAAGTTGATTAAAATTATTTTAAAAAATAAAATCTTAGTAACAATGTTGATTAAAATTATTTTAAAAATAAAATATTAATAAGCATTACAAATTGAATTATATAAGCAAACGTTAAAAATTGAATTGAATAAGCAAAAAAAAAGATTAATTTATAGTTAAATTATGTGATTATATAAAAGAGATTGTAAGCTTATAGTTGCGAGTTATCGTTAAAATTGAATAAGTTATAATTGTGAGCGTAAGTGTAAGAAATCATATAACATGAGTGATATTATATAAGATGTATATATGTATTATTAATTGTGTATGTTGAATACTTTAATTGTTGGTTTTTGACGTATTGGTGAATTATGGATGAAATTGAATTATGTAGAGTATGTTAACTCTTCATTGTACAGTTAACTTAAGTAAGAAAATAAGAATGTTGATAAAATTTGGTGAATGAAAGATTGTTAAATTAAAGTTGAGAATTAGGATCTTAGTAATAATGTTGATTAAAACTAGTTAAGAAAACAAAATAATTATAAGCATTACAAATTGAATTGTATAAGTAAACAATTTATATTAGTTTATAGTTAAATTACATAAGGAAAGTTGTAAAACTTATAGTTGTGAGTTATGGTTTAAGTTAAATATGATGGAGTTGTGAGTGTACGTCTTTAGTTTATGGTTGAATGATGTAATCATACAAAATGAGTTATATTATATAAGATGTATATATGTATTGTGTAATTATGTATGATGAATACTTGAATTGTTGATTTTTGACTTATTAGTGAGCTGTGTTGGATGAAATTGAATTGTGTATAATGTTGTAATCATACAAAATGAGTTATATTATAGAAGATGTATATCTGTATTGTGTATGTTGAATACTTAAATTGTTGTTTTCTGACTTATTGGTGAATTGTGTTAGATGAAATTGAATTGTCTATGATGTAATCATACAAAATACTTTATATTTTATAAGATGTATGTGTGTATTGTGTAATTGTGTTAGTTTGGACTTTTGAGTTAAACAATACATATTTTGTGATAGTATTTTATAATGAAATTGTTGGATTCTGTTTCCGGAACCCAACTCTTTTGCTTACTCATTCGTCTGTTAGATCCCGCTTGATTCCAGAGTCCAACGCTTGCTCTGATAATCATGAAACGTGAACGTACATATTAACTTGAAGGGTTCTTTCATTATACCCTCATTAGCTATCATATTTTTTTTCATTCTCATAACATCCCAAAAATTTACTCACAAATTGGTTCATGGTGTGCTCATGCAAATCAGTCACTATGCTTGAACTCAATTCTCCTACTTGTGAACAAAATTTGGAAATCTTCAAATCCGAATTTCCATTTGACTTCTTCATATAAATCATAGCTCTAAGTCTCTAGTTTGCTTTGAAGAAAGAATCATCTCAATCGGAGCTCTATAGCTTAAGAAATGCTTAAAAAGCTCAAATTTGCTCAAACCCTAATCATGCTCCCCTAACCGACCCCTCACTTACTTTCATGCAAACTTTCTCAAATTAACTCCAAATGCTACAAATTTTTATGGAGAGAAGGATACATGTCTTAGGAATCTATTGGTCTAAGAATCACCTCAATAGGAGGTCGGATGAGGGAGTTATGCCCAAAAGAATAGACTATGTTCATACCTTAAGTCCATTTGTACCTCTCTTCGTACGATTGCCATAACTTTCAATATAGAAGTCGGATTGATTTCGTTTTTAGACCATTAGAAAGTAGACTTCAAGAGCTACAACTTTCATGAAGACCACAAAACCTGATTCTACCTCTAGCAGTGTCCAAAATCACAATCTTTCCCGTGAATATCCGTTTAATGGACATGTATCGGGCTTAGGAGGCCAAATGACCCGAGAATGTCCATTTAACGATGTCCATTTAACGGACATAGACTGGCCCAAGGGTGTTTTTACACCCGAGAGGGTCCGTTAAATGGACCCTCTCCCCAAAGTTCTCCAAACCCTTTTTTAAGCTTCCTATCTTCATCCTAACATCATATACACTTATAATCTTCACAAATTCACTTATTCAAAGGCCTAAACATTTCATAAGAACTCAAACATCAAGTTCATTTCACAAAACTCTCAAATATCAATCCATTTAAATCATCAAGATCACAAATTCTCATC
>JANVCL010000213.1:17986241-18011409 GCA_026546855.1 Erythroxylum incrassatum | reverse complement strand
CATAAAGCAATTTCTCAAATCAATCACAAGCAATAAAAGCAACAATTGTATCAATTTCTCAAATCATTCAAAATAATGAATTTGAAATCATTTTATCATCTTAATTTTTGAAAACATACTAATGACTTATTATTCAAATTATAAACATAAAACCCACCTTGATTCCTTGTTTGAAACTTGACTCAAATTGCTTCCCCTTGTTCTTGATTCCTCTTGCCTTTCCTTATTTTCCTCACAATTGACAAAAATCCCCAAATCAATGGTAGTTCAAATTGAACAACCCATAACACAATCACCAAAATTGACCCTAGAAAACTTAAACCCATACCATTCTTAAACTACATGAACCAAGAAACTTTCAAAAATCCCACTTACCATGGATCTTCACCAAATGAAGAGTTGTTTATCTCTAATGGAAGCCCTCATCTTCTTTCATCTTTTTCCTTCATGAACAACCATCAAAATCCCTCTTGAAATCCATCAAAAAGCAAGCCCTAGCTCTCTTTTTCTTCTTTCCCTCACTTCTCCACGACAACTCTCTCGTTTCCCTCTCTTCTTTGTTCTTTCTTCTTGTAATTTTTGTGCTTCTCCTTCCTTATAAAGCCAACCCACATGTCTTTTTACCATTTTGCCATTAATGAGTTAGAAATGACCTTAATACCCTTACAAGTAAGCCTTATAACTTAGATCGCCTAGTGATCTTCCCAAATTGCCCTCATTCATACATACTCTATTTATTTAATTCAACTAATCCATACTTTAAATTCCAATCAACATTAACACAATAATTAACTCCAAATAGAAATAATTAATCTTGCAAAATCTCAAGATTATTTAAATCATGCTTAACTTGGTTCCAAAAGAAACCAAGACCTCTTTCAAATCATGAAATTGAAGGAATTTGCTTACACTTCCTTCTAGAGAAATGTTCCTCATTGTCTCCATTTTTTAATGATATCAAAATCATTCAATTTAGTTCCATATTCTAATAGTTATAAACCAATCATTTCGAACTGCTCTTATACTAAAACATTATCCTGCGCTTGACTTCCATCCAAAAATTGACACTCTTAGAAACTGAATTAGAATTCAATTTCATCAGACAATTTGTAGCCTTATCTCTCTAGTTTAATCCAAATCAAAAATCATATCATTTGGATAACTGGAGATCAAGTTATGGTCAAAACACCAAAGCATGTTCAATGAATATATACATCTTCCTGCTTTTAACTTTCAACATATCACATAAAATCCATCTTATATCTAAACCATATTTTCCATTTGAATTCAATTTCGTGAATTCCTCCTTTCTTTACACATGAATAATTGCCAATAATTCACTTAACAGTTTTAGCTTCCAAGAAAGGTTCGAGGTCCAACAGAAATTATGTGTTCTTTATTTTGATATGAAGTTGTTAAGTTAATTTTGATATATTTCTTTATTTATTTTTACAAATAAATAGAAGAAAGTTCAAATACTCATGATAATTTAACCACTTCAAGAAGATATAATGAACCAACTTGGGCTCATATTGGATTGGTCCCTATAATGAAGAAACATACCATTTGCTTGCTTTGTAATAAGCATTTGAGTGGTGGAGGAATCACTAGATTAAAGAAGCATTTAGGTGGGGTTAAAAGAGATGTGGAACCTTGTAAAAAAGTGAGCCAAGATGTTAAATGGCAATTGAAGACTTTAAGAGTATCAGCATGAGAAAGATAGAAGGTAGAGATTGAATTACAAAATTAGTAGTGGAAGTTTGTTTATTGGTGTTCAGGATGATAGTGGGATATGCTGAAGGCGGTAGTATTCCTACCTAAGAAGAAGTGAATGTTGCACTCGGATCTGATGTTAGGAAAAGAAGGAAACAATTGTCTAATTCTTTTGCACCATGAACAACTCCTAGAGCTCAGCCTTCAATTCGTAGTGCCTTACAATCAAGAGAAGCAACTCATAATATGAATATGGCAATGGCTAGATGGTGGTATGATTCAAATATAACATTTAATGCTTCCCGATCTTATTATTATTAACTGATGATAGATGTTATTACCTCTTACGGTCTGGGATATAAAGTTTCTTCAATTGATGACTACAAAGGTAAATTTTTTTATAGCTCTGTTTATGAAAATAAAAGTTATTTGGATGAAAGAAGAATGACTCGGGCTACTTTTGCATGTTCAATCATATATGATGGTTGGACAAATAAAAGACATAAGCCTTTTTTTTAATTCTGCAAAGGGCTCAATGTTTTTGAAGTATGTTAATACATTTGGTATTGTTATGAATGTTTTTTTTGTAAAGTTGCCTTTTTATAAATGACTATACTTTATTTAAAACATTCGATGAATTTATGAATGAAGTTGGGCCAAAAAATATTGTTCAGTTCATCAATGACAATGATTATGCTTATAAAGCAACCGAAAAATATTACAAAGAAAGTATAATTCTTTTTATTCGACTTCTTATGATGCATATTGCATTAATTTAATGCTAGAAAATATAGGAGATGCTAGATATTTTTCTATTATTTATGAGACTGTGCAGAGGGAGAAAAGGTGAGTAAGCTCATTTACAATCATGCATGGGTCTAGAATTTAATGAGAAAGGATTTCACCAATAGTAGGAATTTGTTCATCCTATTATTACAAGATTTGCTAAAAATTTCTTATCACTTTAGTATTTTATTATAATGAAGAAAGAGTTGAGATAGATGTTTACAAATGATAAGTGGCTTGAATCTTAACATGCTAAGTCTAATGCTGGATTGGAAGTTTCTAAAATTATACTTAAAGATACTATATTTTGGCCCTAATATCAGTTTTTCATCTAAGTTTATGATCCTTTGGTGAGGGTACTTCGTCTAACTGATAGTGATGAAAAGAAAATAATGAGTTACTTTTATGATGCCATGAAGAGGGTGAAGGAAGAAATCAAAGCTAATTTAAAAAATAGGTCTTCTTTATACAAATCTTATCTTGCAGTCATCAATGAGAGATGGGAAAAAGCAACTTTACTCTTTTTTGTTTATAGCTGAGGCATTTTTTAATCCTAGTATCTATTTTAGACTAGGTTTTACAAAGAAAACTGAAGTTAATAGAGGAATGTTATTAACTATTACGACAGTTAGTGCCCATAAGATGATGCAAGATCTCCAAAGCTCACAAATTGAAATTTATAAGGAGGCTTCTGGGGAGTTTAGGATGCCAAATGCTATTCATCAAAGAGAAAAACTTAATCCAAGTATATATTTTTTTTTCACTTTTGTTACTTGTTAAAAATTAATCATCACTTTATTTTGTTTATAACGTTATTTTTGTTTTCTTACAACTTATAGTTTCTTGGTGGGACCAATTTAGAAGTAGCGTTCCAAAATTATAAAGGTTTGCAATTTGAATTCTATGTCAACGTATGAGTGCAACAAGTTGTAAAAGAAATTGAAACATATCTGAATTCATCCATTCTAAGAAAAGGAATAGATTGGAGCATAAAGATTGAATGACTTAGCCTTTGTTCAATACAATTTAAAGCTTCAAAAAAGGTATGTTATTATCATTACTAAGTTAGATATAATTTCTTATATTTTTAATAATTTAATTTTATTATTTACTAGGACTCTTAATATAACAAATAGTTTGATATATCTAATTTGCATTGATAATATCGATCTTTTGACGGATTGGGTTTTTTAGGAATCAGGTTTGATAGATGAGAGTGATTTGGAAGATAATCTTGACATGTCATTTAGTGCAATGAATTTAAATGACGGTGATGGTGAGGCTCCTCTCAATGACGAGAATTTGGTACCAAATGAAATTTGGGGTCAATGCAGTTATAATGAGTTTTCGATTGAATGAAGTTCCAGATTTTTGTTTATCCTCTTCTTTTAATTTCACTTATATTTGATATATATTTTAAATTGTACAAATGTAATATAATTGTAAATATTTATGTTTTAAGTTTCACTTCTAATTGGTTCTTTAGCACGAACTCTTTATGTAAATTGTAATTGTTAGAGAATAATGCATATTTATTATTTTTCATTTCATGTTTTTTATGTAATTATTATTTATTATATGTTGAAATTGTAATATTTAAAAAAATTCATATTAATTGTAGTTATTATTTATATGTGAAATATGTGAAAAATAATGTTAATAAAAATAAATAAATTGTTATTATTTGAAATTTCTATTATTATGATTTTTAGAAACAAGGTTGATGTAAAATGATAAAGTATACAATACAATATATTGAAGGACTATTTTGCAATTTTAAAAAAATTCAGGGGCTATTTTATAAAATTAAAAGTTACTCAAAATGATACTCGGTATTGATCAATATCGATACAGTATCGTACCATAACCAAATTCGATACCAGTACTAATACAATATTCATAACATTGATGTCAACTCATCGATAATGCTCGTTTTTCCTTGCCTACTCGTAAGTCTTAGCCTTGTTCATTTATTTTGGGTGTCAAACAATGGTCATGGCTCACCAATGCTTGCATGATTCCACAATTAAGACTTGGGGTCTAATACTAAGGTTTAAGCTTAGGTGATTGCCAGGGCTTCTTAAAGGAAGATGACCTTGATTGACTACAAAGTTGTAACCTCAGATCAAAATAAGGTTATTTTGTTCAGGGATTACTCTATTCCAGCATCAGAATATGGTGCATTTGTATCTTAGAATAGTATACTCCAAAACTAGTTTTAACTTGTTTGATTGTTAGTTTAGGTTTAGTACATTTTAGAACAAGAAAAAATCACAATGACTTATTATAATTAAGAAAAATTTTATTACCAATATAATTTAAATATTCTTAAATTAAAATTAATTAAAATAATTTATTTATCTTATTTAGATCAAGATTAATAACTACATTGATTCTTAATTAAAAGTTTAGAAAATTTATTTTTAAAACTAATATTCAATTTAATTAAAACAAATAATTAGTTTGAATCTTAAATCTTGAAAATAATTATTTATTAATCATGAAAAATGAACTTTCTTTCATACATTATAAAATAGTATTCTAATTAATTAAGAAAGAATTTCAAATTAAATTGAGAAATTAATCTCTATTAAATTGATAAATAAGAATAACTGAATTTAAAATATTTTTATTTAATTTTAAAAAATAGTTTCTTTTTAATATTAGAAAATAGTTTTGATTAAGAAAAAAATTATTTATAATGATATTAAAAATAGTATAATTACGTTTTAATATCTTTTGATTTTTTTGAAAAAGAGTTTCTAGATTATAATAAGTAGAGCTATTTATTTAAAATTTGATTCCAATTCAATTTTTTTAAAAGGGTCATAAGAGTTGAAAACAATTTTCAATTGAAACTAATAATTATTTTCATACCATATTAAATTTTTATTTAGAATAAAAATCTAATTGATTTAGGAATCAATGATTTAATTTAATTTAATTTTTCAAAGAATTGAAAATAGTATTCTAAATGATAAATATTACATTAAAACTAAAATAAAACATGAGTTGATGTTTTTATATATGCAATTTGATTATTTTTGCATATTAAATTGTACGTTTTACACACATATCATATATACATGCATTATATATGTTGGATGAGACCATTTAAGAATTAAATTACTCATTAAAACATCAAGTACATGTTTGGAACATGATTAATAGCTTCTATTGTTATAAAAATAATTCAGAGATTTGCTTATTGCTAGGTATGTTGAGCAAACTAAAGATTTCTTTAACTCAAATATTTTTAATCTTATAAAAATGGGTCATAAGGTGCCTTAGTATAAGGCAGTGTGGTTTAATCAAACCTCTAATGGAACCTTCTTCATCTTATAGTTGACTATCACTACGAAACATTTCGCTTTTAATATGATGCACAACTCTATCTTCATCATCCATTAATGTCCATTATATAGCCAATACCTTAACTCAATCACTTACTTGTTCTTCTAATATAGTTACTCATCAAGTCTTTTAGACACAATATGTTATGTCTTTAACCTAAATTGTCATAGTAGAGACTTCTCTAGTTTAATCATTATATTAAGTAATAGATCAAGAAGATATAGAATATATTTCTTGATTATTGAAATAGCTTTGAGATGCTTTGTTACTTAATTTAGTGTGAAATAAATTCCATAATTTTTAAAAACATTAATTGACATATATCATTTTTACTAAAAGGGATGAAAAGCATAACGAAGGAGATCGTATTCATCCATTAATTACATCTTAAGTGTAGCAATAATTTTGACAAAAACTAGGACTTATAATCTTTTTGTGCTAAGCTAATTCATTGGAGCTAATAGAAGCATCCTCTCATTTAAGAGCTAAAGGAAATCCCCAATATTGCATTAATAGCTAGATTAGCAAATTAAATGAGTTCTTGTTTTATTTGTAAAGCCTTAAGTTGCTTTGCATTTATATGCGAAAGCATTTTTGCTTATAAGCTTAAGCAATCCTTAAGGTTAGAATTTTTTATATAACCTTGTGGATCCTATAATCAGTACAACTCTTTTATTTTCTTAAAAAAATGTCCTATGTAAATAAATTTGTATAATTTAATTAAGTAAATTCATGATTATGTGAATTTAAAGGGATGTTAGAAAGAATATATAAGATATATTTTGATCAAGTTGTCACCTACATATTTAAGAGTCATATAACATGTGATTAATAGATATTTTATTAATTTCAGTATAGTTGATTTATTGGAGAAACTCAATATCAGTTATTTTTTAATATTATCATTTTGAAATAGTAATGAGAGCTATTATCTTGAATAAAATACTGAGAATAACCAAATATGTTATTAAGGTCCTATTCTTATTTGGTTGTTATGCCATTTAACCAATTACTTACTATTCTTACTTTTTTATATTATTATGAGTAGTAAACTACCTTAGTTTAGTACAATTGATGCTAAGTATTAGTGTACCAAATTTCTTAGACATATATTAGTTTGATAATAGTTCTCACAGACGAGAAGGAATAATTGTATGTATAGTATGTAATATTGTTATTAATCCCTAATGGGAATTTTAGTGATAAAGATTGAGAGATATGTCAGTATTATATAGATAAAAATGTAGTGGAATTTTATAATTGAATAATATCTTTTAAATTTTAAAAGAAACATGTAAGATGGATGTCAACATTATTTTTGCATAATGCAAATTGTTTCATAAAGTTGAGCTATAAGGTATAGTACCTTGATAGAATTGTTTCACTCAATTTAGCTTACTAAAAGTGTAAATAATGATTACATTTGAATGCATTTTCTTATATATGAGAATAATTTTCATCAAAAGAAGAAGATTATACAATTTTTAATAGGAAATATAATATAGATCATATTTATTTTTCATTCATGCTTTTGAGTATTTAACACTTAAGTTGAATTCAACATTATCATAATATACAGTGCATGATAAGAAATATATTATTGAGTAAAAGCAATTGATCCAAGTTTATACAAATAGTTTATATCTATTGGATTAAGAATGACTTACACTTGATATATATGGAAAGAATATAAGGTTAGATGACTAAGATTATCCTTTTATATTATGTTAGTTATATCTATTGGATTAAGAATGACTTACACTACAAATATATGGAAAGAATATAAGGTTAGATGACTAAGATTATCCTTTTATATTATGTTAGTTAATTTCCATAATAAGAATCATAAAGTTATATGAAAAGATATATGTATCTTTTTTATTGTAAGTCATATGAAATTTGTGAAACTTGACAGGTTGAAAGGTAACCAAATCAACATTTAGCATAAAAGGCGATTACTAATAGTAATAAATTGTTAAATCTTATTCAATTGGTGTAAGAAACGTCACAACAATTCATAAAAGGATAAAATACTTGTATTTTGTTAAATGTATTAGTGACTTTATGTGATATAATCTTATATATTAAATAAATATTAATCTAAAATTTTGAAAAGTTCAAAGGATTGAGATCTAATTAGAAACTAGGCATTGAAAATACTAAAACACTTCGATAAAATTAATGTAGTATTACATTAATTTTTTTAGTTGTCTATAGGAGATTATATTCTCTAGTAAATGTCTACACAACTAAAATATGTAACAATATGGATTGTGTAAGAAGGAATGTATAATATGAAATATTTTATCGTGCAATATTTATTTCTTCTGTGACTATGCCTTAATATAAAAGCTTATCTTCCATATGTCAATCCAAATCAATTAGTAAGATTTCATATAAGATCTATAATAGTTATTCTCTCAGAGAGTTAAAATTAATAATTTAAAGATTTGGTACTTAGTTAAAGTATGTATTATCCAATAAGTTTATAACTAAATTAGATAATAAAAGATTAAAAGATATTAAAAGGTTGGATACAACATTACAAACTCCATTAATGTTTATTTCATATACTTACAAAGAATAGTTCTTAAGAAAAAAATTTTAAAGTAACATGAAGTTTAAAATAGTTTAAATCTCACAACATAACATCTAAATAAAACAGTTGCCTTTTTTCACAACATAACATCTAAATAGAATAGTTGCTTTTTTTAATACATTTAATGTATAATCAAAGAGTTAAGAGACATTAAAATGTTTAGTTTCATGATGAATTCAAAGAGTTTGTTTTAAGATTAATTTTAATGTGTTATATAGGACTATTTAAGCTCTTCAATGAGATTATATAGATGAAACATTGCTCATAAAGAACCATTATTCATATTTTAATTGTTATAAATATGATATTTAATAATGATCCTTAACTGGATATGAAAAGATAATAAATTCAATTACAAGAATAAATATCTATACAGAGGATTCAAAATTTGTTAATTTATTTTAGTCTAATTGCGTAGATAATATGTTAAAGGTGTTTAAATTTTGACATATTTGATGCTGGTGAAGTACTAAAGATATTTATTTTTATATTTATGAGTTAGTATTTGAGTTTAATGTCATATGGAATTTAACTTTAGTTTGACAAGAACAAAAGTAAGTCCTAATTAATTGACATTTTATTCTGAATGACATTATTTTGAATTAAAAAGATTTTAATGCATCACCAATTGCAAATCAAGATATAATATATTTTTCATTTAATAAAAATGATTATTTGGATCAATAAGTTCTTTAATAGACTTATTATAGTCCCTCATATTGTTTAAATAGAAATTTACTATTGGACATTTGAGCCATCAAGCATTCAAAAGGAGATATGATCTCATTAATAATCTAAGTATATATTTAGATAATTCCTCTTAATTATGATGATAACTGAGATGAAAATTATTAAGTTTAAGAAAGTGCCCATAAAAAATAATATGATTTTCATACTAAATTATTGTCCCAACAATGGAGTGATCGTCACGTGTAGACATAATATAAAATACTTAAATGATTGGTTTCGTGCAAGTGAGAGATTGTTCATTTACACTCTATATCCAATTAGTTAGTTCTATATTTGCCATATAATTAGTTCATGCTTATTCAATTAACTGTATTATAAGAAAACATCTACAAGATAAATATACTTTATAAATGAAGATATAATGAGATCATAACTATAAGATTCGTATTATTTTTAGGTATTATCCTTAAAATGTTCCCGGTTGTTCCTCTGTTAAGACTAGATATAAACAAAGCATAAAGAGTATCATATGTTATGTTTGTTCTATGTGAAGGAAGTAGTCATTCTCATACTGAAGTACAAAGATCCTTAAACAAATATATGGATAACTGTTAGAGAACAAGTTCATTATACTGATCTAACATGAGAATTTCATATGAAACATTAATTGTGTGTCTATAAAAATACTCATTGTAATGATTGTATAAGTAATCATTTGATTTGAAATTTATAAAATATCTTATACAGAGATTGTTATCTCTCGATATAGTACTTAGGACTTATCCTAATCAAGAGTAACTTAATTGGTAGTCATTTGATATGTCATAAATTGTATGAAAGTAGTAAAGTAATTAATATGTGATTCATCACTCGAAAAAAAATTAGGTAGAACGTTTCATTATTCTTAATTAGTATTGATTTAAGAAAAATATTGGTCAACATGGAGTGATACTTTGAAAATAAATTTTAAATGTCAATAAAAAATCAATTGCAAATATTAGAGAAGTAATATGTTCAAACTCATTAAAGTCGACATTGATTTCATACTTTATATTTGATCTTAATATAGTATGGTAAAATGATTGAATTATACCCAAAACAAATCATGCACACAAAGGTTAATCAACTTAATATTTAAGTGGTCATGATTGTCAGGAACTTAAAGGATCGCACACAAAGAAACGGTTATTTAATTAAGTTGTACTTAATCTAAAGTTTGAAAAACTTTACAATTAAATACAATATATTTGACAAATAAGTAGCAATATAAGATATTAAATCTGTGTGTTGTGCAAAAAAGCTAAAAAAATAGGGAATACTTATTCTTTCAATGTAGATACTCAAAAGTTATCTGAGGCATAATTTTACATTTACTTATAGATTATTGTTCTTCTTATGATTGGTTAACTTCTCTAAATTGGATCATTTGTACTACTAAGCAAAAGGTGCAACATTGAGGAATATATAAAACATCCTTTAAAACAACAATTTATTCCTTATGGAAAGAAAGAAACAAAAGGATCTACGAGGAGAAGAAGTAAACAACCATCAATTAGTTGAAGTTATCATCAATTAGATCAGAGCCATTGTGATAGCTAAATCTAATCAACATGCACTATCTACAGGAATGAGAACTAGATGGAATATGCAACTCCTAATGTAATCTTTTCATATGTTCTTTTAATATGTACTATTTTGTGTACTTATTGTAATGTTAAGATAGCTTTGATATAGTTAATGACTTTACTCAATTTTCAAAAGAAAATATGAGATATCAAATCTTATTGAAACTTAATTAGTATTTAATTAAAATTAATTATAAAGCGTTTAATTAAAATTAGAAATATTTCAATGCAATTACTAAATTGTAAAAAGGAATATGTTCTATAGTGCCCGACACTCTTAACTTACCTCTCTTTATAATATGTGAAGAGTGCTTTCAACTATTTCGTGTCCATACTTTTATAGCTCAGACGCTTGTACTATTAAAGTAATTTTCAGGAATCTATTTTAAAATTTGATTTTACAAATGAGCTATAACAAAAAAGAAACATGATTCATAATAAAATGTAATTTATTATTTATACTTTATTATATTTATATATTAATTATGTTATAAAATTACGTGGATCTTAGTTTCAAGAAAATTATAAAAATATTTTCTATCTGTTATAATTTCCGAACAACCAGATCCAATGATTGGTGTTGATTTAACCATCATGTTCATGCCCACAAGGCTAAAGAGTGTTGAAATATCCCCTTTAGTCTTCGTTGTTAGATGCCGACCAAAAACTGTTGACTGGCAGAAAGGGATGGGAAGTGTCCATAAGTTCAAAACGGTTGCTACTAGGCGATTTCAAAATGAGATGATGTATTGGGTAATTGCAACTGCGCACTTGATGCTACTGTTGCCACTTTTTCTTACAAAGTGGTACTAAATGAAGAAGTTCACTTATGTTAAGCCATGTGCGATTAATTGAATGTCATGTGTAAAGCAACAGTGAGATTGCTCTGTTATAGTTGCCAAGTTAGAACACTATGTGTATGTTTAGCACAAAATGATTGCAGAAAGCTAAAGGATCCAATCTCTGTGCTCGAAACGATAAGCACACCTTAGAAGTGATACAAGTTTGCATTATATATCTTTAAAGACTAGGTGAAAGCTACAAGATAAACTCTTTTGATTGCATGAGCATATGATGTCCATTAACCGGAGCATTATCTTTAATTATGACAGGGAAAGACTTGGTGAATGCTACAATCTTAGCTACCCCCTTTTTATTGCATGAGCATATGCTGCCCATTAACCTATGCGTAGGAAAATTAAGTAGTTAAAAAGAATTCAAGTGTATCATTATTGAACATGCCATGTGGAGTTCCTAAGTTCATATGTCTTCCACTTCACATGCAAATGACTTGCATATAATTATAAATATGAGATGATATAAATATATATATCATGTATTCTCACTAATACTGATATCTTTAATTTCAACCATTTACTACTAAAAGCATATTAATTAAATCATTTTGAAAATTTCGTTATATATCTAGCATAGAACAATTTATACCAATATTTATCTTTTTTAAAATTATTTAATTAAAAATGTAATAATAAGTCTAATTGGTTTAAGAATATAAAGTCCATTTTTACTAAATATATATACAAATTGCTAGCCTGGGAGACATGCTATTTCCCAAGATATCTGGCCTTTCCTCTTCGAATATCCAAACTACGGCTGAAATGAAACAGCGAAGAAGGACAAGCTTTACTTTGGACCCACTGTCTCCGTCAATCAGAACTCAGAAGGTAGATTGATGTACATTTTATAACCATACCGGAGGCATTCCGTCGGAGATTAGAGGAGAGCATAAGATATGATGTAATCTGCTGAAAAAGAAAATGATCAAAAGTCTTATGGGATTTGGCAATCTTAATGTGAAAGCCATCACATCTTGTTGTTGCGGCAAAGTAGTATATAATAAGGGTAATTTGCTCGATCTGATCTCAACTTAAGCAATAGTTCTATCTTCCAATGCTGACTTTATAGATATATATATGTTAAAGGAATCAATATGGAGAGGATGTGGGGATACCACTTGAAGAATAAATGATAGCATCTTCTTTCCCTACAGGACGTGCGTGTGAAAGTGACTGTGAGGCAAAATTTTAGAAGTTTTGAGTTTGAATTGTAAAATTTTCTAAAATTCATCCATCCCTGTTAAATATTTAATTTTATTTTAATTTTGAATTTATTACTTAATTAAAAAGAATTAATTTATTAAATAATATATTTGAAATGGGTAATTTAAGAGTGTTAAATCATAAAGATTACAAATTGATTAGTCGAAGTCAGTGAATGAGAATTGCTTGCAAGCCTAGGAAAATGTAGCATAATAGTTGAGTGAGTGTGGATATGATTTCGTAACATTAATAGTTGAGTGAGTGTGGATATGATTTCGTAACATTCTCCTCTTCCTTATCATTATATGAAAAAACTTTTTTAACGAACACCTCATGTACCGGTGAAAATTTTGGAAAAACCTATTGTAGTTTAGAATTCTTGGAAAAAGCCTATCTTATTTCACATTCACTACGAAAACTCCCTACAGTTGACTTCCGCTAAAAAATTAATAAAATTTGTAACGAGGCAATGTTAAATCACACAGGCCAATTAAAAAATGTTGATATGACAATGTTAGGGC
This sequence comes from Erythroxylum incrassatum, assembly GCA_026546855.1. Taxonomy (NCBI): domain Eukaryota; kingdom Viridiplantae; phylum Streptophyta; class Magnoliopsida; order Malpighiales; family Erythroxylaceae; genus Erythroxylum; species Erythroxylum incrassatum. Next base: position 17,998,061 of record JANVCL010000213.1, on the reverse strand, counting down.
ACACTACCAATTATCTGACCCAAAAATTCGACCCGTCGTAACTAACCCCACTCGACCTATCTAACTAATATTTCTAACCTACATGTATGTTTCTCCTAAATCCTTAAACTAAACATATGTACCACATTTAAACTTAGATGATTATAGGTGTGGCAAAAGACATGGGTGGAAGTGGTGGCGACACAAGTGGTAGGGACAAAGGTGGTGGTGGAGATGACAACCGGTAGGAATGTAGGTGACAGACGTAGAGGTACTTCTTGGTCCCTTTTCTTTTATCGTTCCCTTCATGCGATAACTTCCAACTTCCATCAATCACTATTTTCCTTTATATTGTATGCAAAAATTCGGTAAAATGGTGTCATCACAAGTTGTTGAATTAATTAAAATCTAAAATAAAGTAAACAAAGAATAATTTCTTCCTTTAATTAATGCATTGGTGATTTCTGCTTTCTCTGTCAAATTTTTATACTCTTCTCGCTTCCCTTACTAACTTTCTTTCAAGGCCTCTCTTTTTGAGCTAGGTTGAGTCTTTTCCGTGTTTGGAGGAGTTCTTCATCTATATAAATAATAATAGTGAAGTTGAGGATAAACTAAATATCAAAGTTAATATGGATTGTTTTTATAATGAGCTCAACATGTAATTGGAGGGAGAGCCTTCGAACAACCGGTAAAAATTACTCCTTTGTGATCTTATGGTTACAGGTTCAAATCACAGAAACAATCTCTTTATAAAAATTACAAACGGAAGGTTGTGTACATTGATGACCCTCTTCTAACCCTAACAAAGTTAAGAGCCTTGTGCACGGAATATGTTGACTTTTTTGACTTTGAGCTTAATGTAGAATTGCGTTTAGAGAGCCTTTTTTTGATTTGGGACTCAAAGGGATGATTTAGGATTCATATGGTTATAGAGGAGCTACAAAAAGCTCTAGAAATTGAAATTATTATGTCCATATTAAGATCATCTAGTGCTTTACTTTGTTCTTGTTTAGTATGGCCAAGTTAAATTATGTAGGCATCATAATCATCAATCATCCATCATGTCTTTTTAGTGATATGTGATCTGGTGAATATTTACACTCTTCTCTATAGATGTTCTTGTATTCTAGTTTTTTTTTCCTTATTTCACTTAATAGATTGAGTAGTTCCTAAATTGTCAAATAGTGTTTTCAATTTTTTTTTACTTCTATTTGTATGTCTGTTTTCGTAATTCTTATCTTATTTTCTTAATTTTTCTATTTATGTATATCATGAAATATATATATTGTTTTATGAGTTAGTTGTTTCTTTTTATTCGTATCATGAAATATCTCTCCTTGATTTATGATTTCACCTCAAGTCAATGTCAATTTATGTTCATGATTTGTGGTGTTATCTTCTGTGACATAATTGTATATATTCTTGAGGAGTTATAGCTAGTTTCTTAGACATGATTATGTTCTATAAAAGACTTCCTTAAGATGTTAAGAGCATTAATGCTATCTTTCAAAACGTCTTAAATGAGTCAGTTGAAATTTTTATAGAAGTCAATGTTGGTTTACTACAGTTTAGACCATATTTTCACATGCCTTGTTAAGAATCAAAAACTAAAAACCGAAAGTTACAAAAAAGAATTAGATAGAAAGAAGCAAGGTATTCACATTTTAAATTTGTACCTATTTGTGTCTTAAATTTTTGTCAGGCCTACCATATCAACCAAATCCTTTGAATTTTATTCTTTCACCAATTTCAACATTGATCATGCAAAAATAGTTTGATATAATTTATTCCCAAATATGAAATTCAATTAATGGTTAAAGAGACCCTAAATGTATACAAACTAACATGTTTGTTAGCTCTTTCTTGGTAGGTTGATCATGCCTTACATTATTGAATCGTCTTTCACCCTTTTATATTGTAACATGATTTGAATGTTAATACTTACACTAAAATATAGTAAGATCTTAATATAGTATAACAATTAGCAAATGAACTTAATTTAGCTTAATGTGTCTAACCATCAAAGATGAAAATGATTATAACATAATATTTCATGAATATTACACATACTAATTATTAATGGGTTGTTGGGCAGTAAATTTTTTTTCCTTGAAGTAATTAGCTTAGATAAATATTCATATAAAGATACAATTATAAGAGGGAGAGATCAACATTTTGTAAAACATAAAGCTTACTTTCATTTAGATGCTTAATATGATTGTGTATGTAGGCTCTTCCATCATTTAAAGCTTCAAAAAATATGTTTAAGTATGTAGACTCTTTCATTATTTCAAGCTTCATAAAATATGTTTGTGTATGTGAACTCTTTCATTATTTCATAACATTGGCATTTGCGAGTTAGCGCGTGAAGTCAAACCTCAAGGAAATGAATCCTAAAAGAGCTAGAGTTGAAAAAATTAGAAAGGTACATATGTTATGTTTCTTGGAATTAAAGAACACGCTTTAAGTAAATACTTCATAACTTTTTTTTCTTATATTGCAGACCTTAGGATTGAGTTTCAGTTTTAGCAAGGTAGAACCTTCAAATTTACCCCAACCATGCACTATGAAGGAAGAGAAATGTATAATTTTGGAGTAAATTCAGATCATTTGATTTTATTGCAATTTATCTACACAACAAGGGACTTGCACTATAAAGAGGTTAGACTTGTTAGTTATAAATTTCCTCATAGGTCTTTTAAGGATGGCATTAGAGAATTAAAAAGTGAGAATGACATAATCATCATGATTAATGTAATTGAAAAAAAAGGCTTTGAGATTGTGGAGTTCTTTTTATTGATAACTTCGTGTATCCTTTTTTTAAATTAAATAAATTAATAAGGAAATAATGTTCAGTACAACACTATCCTTTACCAAGGATACAAAAGGCAATCAAAATGTCGATGTAGCCAATAATAAAACCAATCTAAACGACATCGTAGTCAAGAGACTAAAACTCCACAAGAGGCAAACAATTGAAGGAGTAACTTATTCGAGATTTCCCCAAATTGCAATCTAAGAGTTACCTTAAATGTTCCCCCGCAAAAGCATCTTCAGTAATTTTTGAATTAGGTTACAACCTTCTTCAACTGATTATGGAGGTGAGCAATTTCTGGCCTGCTCTTCAATCCTTCATTTCTCGTTCTTTCTTAATCCCGCTTCTCTGATTAGGGCAACACGATGGGTTTTCCATAGGTGTAATCTTTCAACTCATGATTATAATTTCAAGAGGCCTCCGGGAGGAGAGATCCGAAAAGGTAAGTGCTTCCTTTTAGATTCCAGCAAATGTTATGTGCATGGTTATACGAACAAAATGAAGTTGGGAGTTCTTAGAGATTCGTTAGATTCTCCAAGAAGCAACTAATCTCTCACTGCATTTTCCCTCCATCTTGTTAATGATCAGTTGTTCTCTGATATGTTAGAGATGATATCAGTGATTGTATGAATGCCTTTTTACTTTTCTACAAACCTTCTGTTATTTCTCTCCCTCCAGATCTCCTAAATGCATATAGTTATAGCAACCATATACACTTCCTTGTCATGCTTGAAAGCATGGTTATTATCTCCTGGATTATACCATTTAGGCTTCTATGGTTACAGTTGAGATAATATAGGGAAGATATGTGATACCATACCCTTGTTGAGATTTAAGAAAAGGTGTTAAATGGTGAACAAGTTAATTATGAGGTTGTTAAGGTTTATCAACCTAATTCTAAGGAGAGAAAATAGCCTAACAAATATGAGGGTAAGGAAGGAGAAATTTATGAATTTGATGATCAAACATATGACGGTGAGGAAGGAGAAGTTAGTGACTTTGATGACTAGTTTAGTTGATTTAGATGATATATTTGATAAGGGATATGATGAAGAGATTGTGAAAAAATGTGTTTATAGTGTCATAGAAGAAGTCCCAATAAATAATATACCGGATATAGATGCATATTCAGTATATGAAGATTCTGATGGCCTTAGGAGCGTGGATGCTAGTTCATATGAAGAAGGGAAAAGAAGACTTAAGTTCCCATATTTTAATTTTTATAATGATATGTTAAGGCCAGTTAATTTAAAGGTTGGTGTGGTATATTATTTGATTCAATGAAAGCATTTAAGCAAACTGTAATGCAATCTATTGTTGAGGAGGGGTTTGATTATGTATATGTCAAGAATGAGAGTTGTAGAGTAACTGTTGTATGTAAGGGTTTCGAGTAGAGGACAAATGCTTCTTCAACATAACAAGGGACAACATTTCAAATTAATACATTTCAATTCAACCATGCATGTGGTATAGAATACCAGAAAATATATGTAAGGCGATATGGATTGTAAAGAAATATCTCTTATATTTTAGAGATTGTCCTATGTGGGATGATATAGGGCTTAAGGGTGCAGGTGCACTTTTAAGAGACTTTAATGTTAAGATTATGGATAAAAGGCAATATAGATCGAAAAACTTTAGATTAGAGCTTTTGGCAAGTAAAGAGGGAAAGCAATCAGGATTTAAGGAACTATGGATTAGCTATATTGAAGTACAATCTGGGTAGTACTTTCATACTCAATTATCCACAAAATACTTTTGATTCTAAATACATGTGCTTAAATGGTTGTAGAAAGGGTTTCTTGGCTAGTTGTAGGCTTGTGATATATGTCAACAGTTGTCACTTAAAGGGCAAGTATAGAAGGCAATTGCTTTCGACCATTGGATTGGATGCAAATAACAACTTGTTTCTGATCATATAGGTTATGGTTAGAACTAAGAATCAAGTATCATGCAAATGATTTCTTGAATATTTACAAGAAAATATTAGACAGTATTAGGATCACAGTTAGGTTTTCATTTCCGATTGACAAAAGGTAAAATTATGTTATTAGGTTATCTTTTTATCTTATAAATATTCATTTATGGTTAACATACCTTGTTGATTATAGGAAACAAAGTTTGGAACATATGTTCAATGTTGATATGGCTGGTGTCAAACATAGATATAGTGTAAGACATATTTATGCTAAACTTTAAGCCAAATTTAAGATTACAAAGGTTATAAAAAATTATAGTGTAGAGTGTGGTTAGAGCATATAACTTCAATCAATTCGAAAGTTATATGATTGTTTAATTTTGGATAGAACTTAAACTTCAAGGTATATGGTTATTTAATTTATGTTGGAATTCTTTTTTTTTCTCTAAATAGGTACATGAAGCAATTAGAAGTTGTTGACAAATTGATCTATTACTGGTTGGACAAGATACCAACCTACAAATGGCATAGGCACACACATAATGTAAACTTAAATATGACATGTTGTTGAACAATCATTATGAAAGCTTTAATTCTCACATCAAGGTTGCTGGGGATAAACCAATCTTCACAATGTTTTATAGATCCACATCAAGGTTGCTAGGGATAAACCAATCTTTACAATGTTTGAGATAATTAAAAGGGTAATAATGAAGAGATTTAACAAAAACAAGGAAAGGATGGAGAAACTTAAAGGATTTGCTTGTCTTAGGATCTATGAAGCCTTGGAAAAGTTTAAACAACTTTTTAGTAACTAAATGTCATATTTTAGTGGTGGGAGATTGTTTGACCTGGAGCATCTGAATTTTGACCAACATATTGTTAATTTACGCAACAAGACTTGCACATACAAGAGATGGGATTTAAGTGGAATTCTTTGACAATATGCTTATGTTACAATCAAACATGATGGTGGAAAAAAGAAGATTATGTGAACTTGATGTATAGTAATGAAAATTTTTAAACTACATACACATGTTAGATTTTTCCAATTTCTAGTAAAGATTTGCAGTCGACCCCTACCGAGTTCTATGGTTATGAAATCCTTTCACCACAATACACTAAAAGGGCTAAAAGATTTAAAAAAGGCAAAGAGCAAAGAGGTAAGAGAGGAACATAACTTATATAAAGTTACTAAAAAAGGACTTTAGATGTCATACGAAATATGCAAACAATATGGTCACAATTCAAAAACATGTTCCAATAAAATACATAATAGTCAACCCAGCCAATTAACAAAAGAACCAACACAGTCAATAAAGAGGAGGAGAAGAAGAAGAAACTGACTTTTCTTTTGTATATGGTGTATATTGAGAGTAGCTACTCATGTATATGGAGCTTATTTTGGATATGAATATACTCATGTATATGGAGGTTAAGTTTTTATTTTGTTTATCATGTTTATTCTAGATATCATTTTTGTATGTAGATATTATTCAGACGATAAATTATGGTCTGTATGTGTGTGTGTGTGTGTGTGTGTATATGGAAATTATATTTATGCACTTTATGTCCTACTTATTTAACTTGCTAATGATTTGTCTATTATTTGTAATCTTACTTATTATATGCTTATAGGGGTTTATCTGTACTTAGTAATAGAATTATCATTTCGTATTACATTTTTTTAGATTTGTGTTTATCCTTAATTGGTGATAAAAAATTTATAGCCCTTTCCAAATAAGATAATACAAATACATTGATACATAAATTTGTAAAATTAATCCATGCTTAATAGGGTAAACATATTCCTTATAACAAGTACATTGTTAAGTAGCACCCAAAAATTATAATAAAGATAGGAAGGAGAAGATGCATGCAACCTGACAAAACATCACTAATTGAGTAAAATTTGGAAACTTCAATGGAGTAGGGGATATTCTTTACCCCTTTTGCCAAAAAGTCAACAATTGAAGAAGTACTGTGTTGTCGTTTCTTATGGTCTTGTATTATGTTAGGTTGGTAAGGAGTAAAATGTGTAACGTCCTCATTTACTTTAACTTGTCTGTGGAGATGTGAAATGTGTGTATTATACCTCTATTTACAGAGTTAATGAAAATTCAATTTTCTAACAAAATTATAATAAAGATGATCTAACTAAAAATCAATAGACTCCTAAAAAATGAATCATCTCATCGATTCTTTAATTTATCATTGATCTCTCGAAGCTTATTGTTTAAATTTATAATTCTTTGAATTTGTTGTCATGTCACAAAAAGTAATCACATTTTTCATTTACTCTAAAAATAATATATATCAAAAATTTAGTAATCTATCAATCTAAAATCAAAATTTAAAAAGTAAATCTATATTTAAATTTTACCTTAAATTGGGAACATTCATAAAATCGCCCTCCGAAGTCCTTATAGGTGTTACCAACCCACAATCATAATAATACAAGTGATTTTCAATCTTATTGGCTGCACCACTAGATGAACTTGAAATATTCATTTCTTCATCTGCGAGAATAAGTGAATACAACAACTAAAGATTTTGCAAGAATACAACAATAAAACAAGAAAACAAAAAAGGTAATTATGTGCAAAGGTTAAAGCAAGAAGGCAAAATGTTGGTGCAAGAACGCAAAGTTGCCCGTCACATTTATAGAAGCTGGATCTTAAGCGTTCTTAACCTATTATATGATTGGATATGATCCCAATGTAAGAAGGTAAGATGATTTAAGCTAAATAATATAAAATGATGCAATTAGTCACAAATTCAAGCTAAATAATATCAAATAATTTAAGATAAATAACTAATGTACTTATCCAAAACAAGATTATTTACCGATAACTAATGTACTTAGTTGAAAATGGAACACAAACGACTCCTTGTCAGAAATTCAAGTTACCCTAATTTTTATTCTCATGAGTCAAGAAGGAAGGAATTTAGAATACTAATTAACCTTTTTTACACTGATTTTGGCAAAAATAAAGCATTAAGTTGGAAGGAATCAACATAAAGTAAATGTGACATAAGCACATCATAACGCTATGCAAAATAAACTAGACCTACAACTATAGTAGTGGTGAGTCTAGATCGATCCCATAGAGAGTGTTCGATTAGCTTTTGAAATGAAAATAACTAGTGTTTAGGTTATGGGAAGTTTTGGTTTATCGAACAAGAAAATAAAATGAGACTAAACTAGTAAAGAAAAATTAAAGAAAACATGCAAAAATGATGAAAACGATAAATTTGTTTGGGGTCTGGTTCTTTAGTTCAATCTCATCCTACACCCTATTAGACACATTTCTTTGAATTGTTTTTCTTATGCCTCTCCTATCAATTATTAATCTTAGATTAACAATAAGCTCTGTCAACCCTAGTTTTTCCTTAGATCGTGTTTAGTTAAGAGACACTCGTTAATTAAACCTAGCCATCGAATATCCTAGGACAAGCTCTCTAGATTTAATTAAATAGTCGCATTACAAATTAGAAAAATAGATTAATCAAGGCAACAACCACACAAGCTCGGGTCATTAACCTAAGTTATGTTATCCCTAATGATTACGAACAATTAGTCGTTGGAAATGAATCTCAAATATAACAATTACGGATTATATTGAAATTGTAACAATGGGTTCTTACATTAAAATAATCAAATAGAGCATTCAATCATTCTCACATAACACCCAAACATTAAACATAGGATAACACAATCGATCCCTAAGAGAAAGAATAACAAACAATGAGAGAAATGTTTAACTGGGTTTTTCGGCGTCGATATCACCTCCGAATTGGTGTCGAGAAGCCTAGCCCTCTATGGGTCTCTAAAGAATAAGAGGTTTGCCCCTCTTCATTCTACCGAAGCCCCTCTATCAATTCTCCAAACTTTTCCCACACGACAACATAACATTATTGTCACAAAAACGATGCTTTTATACAAAAATGTAGGGTTTCAGGTGAGGTGGCACTATCTCACAGAGACACCTTGCATGGGCGTGACATGGGCTGTCATGCCCATGCAATTAGTGTCACGCCCATGACATGGTGTGTTATGGGCATGACACACCTCTCATAGCCATAACAAATGCATCTTAAGCCATGACATATGTTATTCTTCCTTCCTTTTGGCATTTTCTTTTCTCCTTTTGCTCTAATCTTTCTTCTTCTTGCTCCATAAAGCCACGTGAGTGTGAATCTTAAGAAGAAGGCTCAAATATTGTGCTTTTGACTCACTTCAACTCTTTCGCATCTGAATTGTACCTAAAATTATATAAGAATTAAAGTGAGTATCTTAAGTTTTTCATATCATTAATCACTAAGTGTAAAGGGTTTAAATATATCAACAATTAAGTACATATCAGTGTCATTCCATTTTGACCAAGGATTTCTCAAATTAATATTAACCAGGAATATTGAAACTTTCTCCATAATCACTTTAAGGGATGAATCTTGTATTGATCATTTAACTACCTCCATCTAGTTTATATTATATCTAATAACTACCAACTGAGTGACCTTTAACTAGAATAGGTTATAAGTAGTGGTTCAGTAGGATTTTGCTAAAGCGAAACATCATTATTTTGATCCATGATTCTGTGTGGCTTGGGCTGATGAATACCTGCAAAACAAATAATGGCTCGCCGGGGGTTGGTTCCCGGAAGGCCCCTGCGACGCTCAAGTTAGTATTTTTAGAGAGTTTCGATTGCTGAGAACAGAGAAGAAGCTAGGGTTATAATCTCGTACCTGTATCATGGTGGAATAGTATCTTATATACGACGTGGATGCTAGGTTTAGGTATTTACGTAGATCTTTGCATTTGCATGGGAGACTAACTCCTGATGGACCGTGGACATGTAGAAACGGGCCTGGGCTTGGCACAACCGACCCGACCATAAGCCCCCCTACTCCTCGAGTCTGAGCCAAGGGAAGGGTCGAAGGAGTACATAAGTATAAGACAGCGTGCTTCTTCGGCAGCTCGCGCCAGGCCCGACTGATCGATTATGTTGTGATGCGTCCGATCGGGCAGATGTAATGACTCGGTGATCCGATCACGAATAATGACGAAAATGACCGATCGGTTGTAGCGATATGACAGGTCGATCGACAAGGTCGGTCGACTATAACGACTTGATAAGTCGATCGGGAGTAATGTTGAGGTCGACCGGGCGAGAGTAGTGATAGATCGATCGACCGGGCGGCAGGACTTAAATGAAGCATTAAGTGCAATTATTACTGTTGGTTCGTGTCTTCTAGGCGTCACTTAAAATTCTGGGAGACATGTCCTTTTAACTGTCGTGCCATTGTCACGCGTTGTCACGCGTTGTCACGCGTGTCCCTTCATCTGCTTCGCCGCTTCGGGTCTTTAACGGCCTTAACATCCCTTCACTCAGATTTTTCCACGTGTTCAGCTCCGGTTTAGATTATTACAACGTGTTCGATGTCGATTGGTATTCCCGCTCTGTTGACACTATAAATTTTGGAGTTGACGATTTTTCTTCATTCTGCGTTGTTTTTCCCAGCTTCTATCCTTTGTATTGTCGTCTTTACGATTACCATAGTGTATCTTCCACTATTATCCTCTCCATCCAAAAGGGCCTTGCCCGTAATTGAGCCGCTGGAGATGACGGCAGAGATGGCTGAGGTGCCGAAGAAGATGAGGGACGAGCCGGAGGCTGAGAACAGGCTGATGGAGTTGCGAAGTTCTATTGGGGGGAGAGGATTAACGTAGTCAAGTGGTGGAAAGAACTGCACCTAGCCGAGGGGCGCTTAGGATTTGCGCATGATTTGTCACTTTCCCTCCTGAGGGATTGCCACGACGCTTGCGTCTCCGATGAGTCGGACGGCTCGTCGTTTGAGGATTATGCCGAGCTGTTGCTGTCATGAGTATGCCGAGCTGTTGCTGTCATGAGGACTCGCTGTGGTGAAAATTGTGGGCTTGTAAAGAATTTGGCTGTCACAGGACTTGTCAGCACAAATATATCAGAGCCTATAATGGACAGATTGTTTGACTTTGGCGTGAAGAGGTTCATTGATGATACTTGCAGTAGACCGGGTAGGAAAGATAATATTTCTAAATAGAAAAGCTCATCTGGTCGAGCTTGTGACCAGGGCAGACTTATTGAAAATAAAAATCTTATTTTTATCCTTCATTGTCTTCTTAATTTTGCTGGATGACGTCTTAAACTATCATTGGCTTTGTGTAAGAGATTGTTTTCTCGAATAGCATGTCGCGAACTAGTGCGTTTGGTATGAGTCGATCGGTCGCTAGAGTTAGAAGAAAATCGATCGTACGAGGTTGATCTTCTAGGTATCGTTTGGTTCCAAGGATCTTGCCTTGGTAACCTGACTGATTGATGTCGAGTGCCGAGCGTTGTTGGGGGTCGATCTATGTCGAAAACCGAGCGATGCCAAGATTTTGTGACTTGACATCGCCTGGCTGCCAGAGTCTTGTCTTAGCAACCATGTCGATCGGTATCGAGGCCCGAGCGTTGCTCGAGGGCCGAACTATGTCAAAAGCCAAGCGATGTCAAGATTTTGTGACTTGACATCGCCTGGCTGCAAGAGCCTTGTCTTAGCAACCATGTCGATCGGTGTCGAGGGCCGAGCTGTGTCGAAAACGTTGTTGAAAGCGTAATGTCGAGGCCCGAGCATTGCTCGAGGGCCGAGCTATGTCGAAAACGTTGTCGAAAATGTGTTGAAACAAATTTTGGAGAGACTTTTTGTCGAAAAATTTGAAAACTCTTTATTAATAAAGACGGGGGCGTGGGCCATTAAAAAACCTGACTAATGGGGCCAGGAAAAAGATATCCACTACAACTCCGTAAGCAGCAATAAAATACTAGGGAAAGAAATGAACAAGACAAAACTTATCTATTGAGAAAATGTCTTTAAATTTTGAGAGTTCCATGGCCTCGGTAGAATTTTGCCATCAACGCCGCGCAGGATGAAAGAGCCGTGTCCGGCTTGCTTGACCACCTGGTAGGGTCCTTCCCACGCCTGTCCGAGCTTTCTTGGATGTTTCCCAGCCGCCTCGGCCTTTTTTAGAACATAACCTCCGATCTTTATATCGTTCGGCCTTACTCTTTTGTTATAAAACCTTATT
>JANVCL010000213.1:17968178-17982422 GCA_026546855.1 Erythroxylum incrassatum | reverse complement strand
ATTTTGCAATTTTTAAAAAATTTAGGGACTATTTTATAAATTTAAAAAATATCCCGAAACGGTACCCGGTACCGACCAATATCGATACAGTTTTGTTCCAGAGCCCAATCCGATACTAAACCCGGTACGGTATTCATAACATTGCTATCATCTTTACTACAAATTGCATAATGTCACACCCAAAACATAACAAAACAATTCGACATTAAATATTCAAATGTTTGGATCCACTTTCGATTTTCTTCACAACAAAAATCAATGTAGTACTAAAATGGGGGCAGCCCAACTTTTGGAGACGGGACCCATCCTCACAATGTCGACAACACCACGTGTGTGTGCCAAGTGCCATTTGCAAGTTCTATGGTTATTTAGAAGCTTATTGATGATGATGATATTGAACAGGTCTCAACACTCACTGAACAGTTGATACGAGACGTGTCTACATGATTGTAAAACACCAATACAACACAATTTCAAACAACTACCAAAGTAGTTTCAAGCTTCTCCTTCCTCTGTTCCTGGGCACTGGGCATGTAGGGTTTACAGGAAGGGCAGGTAAATGTAAAAAGTACCTCCGAACTAATTCTTGAGTTACAAACCCGTTGAGAACACAACAAAGAACAAACATATATAATTCTAAAAAAAAACAAAAACATATAAAAAGAAGGGATGGGAAGGGAAAAGTTGGTTGGACTTTTCTCCAACTTCCATGAAACGCCACGTGGCAGACCACGAAAGTAAATCATTGTTTAATCCTCGCGTGAGCTTGACTGAGCTGGATGTAAAAGGCTAAAGAAGAAAGCCTGAGGCATACACTACTTCTAGTAGTTAGTTAAGGATTTTGATGGGTACGTCCAGGAACAGTTTGGAGGTTTAACGGGTGTTCTGTGACTGTGACTGTTCTTTTCCTTTAAAGTTTTATTGGGTTTTGGACCTCCAAGGCATAGGAAAGTCACGGTTTTTGACGGTGAAAGTTGAAAGGCTTACATTCATATTCATATATTCATCGGAAGGGACAAAAGGTTACAGGGAATATACGTTTGCAGCATGCTACTTTAGCAAGTTCACTGCTTTTCTTGCAGTGAAAAGCAAAGCTTATTAATCAAACCCCACTTATGTATGCAAGATAAGGTTTTTTGTGGAAAAAAATAAAAAGATTATAACAACATGAATCTTGATGAACAGGTAGTTCTTCTTTTCCTACCTAATTATTACTCACTTAAATAAATGGAGTGTAAGCAACAAGGTGATATAGAAATACAGTTGAATTTAATATATTTGAAATGCATTCAAGCATGTAACTACTTCGTAATAACCTAACCTGGAAACTCTGTTTTGTAAGCACAAAAAGAAAACAAGAAGGAAATACAAGTACAATAAAAATGGAAGAGATTGCGAGAAAATGCAAGCCAAAGATTCTATAGATGGCACATATCAGTTGAGGATCAATAAAAATAAAATAAAGGTGATGCCATGGGAGAGTTACCGTCAAAGGTCGGGACTTGGGACTGACTGAGAGACTTAAAAAGAAGAGCTTCAATTCAAAAATGAAAAGGTCTTCGGACCGGATGCCCATTTCAGTTCCATGTGATAGGGCTGTCACGAGGAATCCCCGTAACTGGTTTTGGTTATTTATATTTTTTAATGTTAATTTTGTTCTTTTTACAATTTTTGACCAATAAAGAATGGTAAAATACCAGAAAGCTTTCCGGTCCTCAAGAAGACAACACCTTAAAAGGTAAAACTTAAAAGAGTGAACTCAACTATAAATTATATACATACAGTATGTGATTATGTGATAATGCATGCATATGAGATGGCCACCCTTTTTCAAACTTGAAAGTGGAAACCAAAGCCAACCCACCATGTCAATTTCCCATTGAAACCCAGAATATTACCGTCATCTTCAAAACTCACTAAATTTAAACTAAAAATGGATTTTCCTTTATCATAATACATATAACAAATTGGAGTTGGTTTGAGAATAAAGATGCAAACTTGGATGGGATTGATTACCTTTGGTAAGTACCAAGTTCTGATGGAGTCACTATCAGATGAATTATATGCAGCAATAACGGGTAATATTAAAGATCCTATTCAAAAGGCATGAATTAATGGACAATAGCCATTTTTAATGGATTAGCAGAGAATCAGAATGATAATTGCCAAGAACATCAATTCCACTCAAGGGCTACCTTGACGGTTGACTCTTGGAGTTGGAGGTAAACGCAGGTGTAAAAGGAAAAACTCAGAAAAACTGGCAAGCGAAAATATCCTACTGAATTAGAAGACAAGCCAAAAGTCCTAAAAACGAAACAGTGAAATTAGGAACACACTTCAACGTTGGTGTTAGGGATGTGCTGCCGTGAAGTGGATTGGGGATGCGGTGTTGACTTAGTTAACTTACATGTGTGAGCTGGATCCACTATTCAAGGACTGACCTACTTTTGAATAAAATAGTCGGAAATTTTTTTATATAAAAATAATAATTCAAGAAACAAAGAAATTGGAGTTTCGAGTTGCTACAAGCCAGGGCCTTCTTCTTAACTCTAAATTCGTTCCTCTGAAATATGTTCATAAAAAATTTTCGCTCTAGTAATTCTAAAAGTTCCATCTTTCTTTCAATTCTTTCAATATCTTAACTGGGTTCTTTCAGTTTTGAACTGGGTATTAGTTTTTTGATGCCAAGTTCAAGTCCAGGAATGTGAATTTTGTGCTCTCTGTATCTTTGTTTTTTTGTTTCTTGATCCAAGTTTTTCAGCTATGAATCTGAACAACGTTAAGAGATCTAGGACAACGGCTAGTTCTAGCACTACTAGTGTTGCTTGGAAATCCGGGGAGGTGGTCTCCGATCAGTTTCCGGCCGGTTTACGGGTTCTGGTAGTCGATGATGATCCAACATGCCTCATGATCCTGGAGAAGATGCTCAGAACATGTCTTTATGAAGGTACGATAGAGGTTTCTATGAAGTGTAGTTACTCTTACAAGCACCGCGCCTCTAATTTTTCTATGCTGGTACAACTTTTGTTATTCAAATTTTCGATTTTGGTATCAATCTATTTTCTTCAGACGTATCTAGATTTTAAACATGTAAAGAATTACTATTTTGTGTTCTTCGATGGTTTTTCTTCACGAACATGTTAGGTGTATGAAGAACAATTTTAACATTCCTTTGAGCTGCCTCATATCCGAAGTTTTCTAGTTGCTTTTATCTAAATCAAACTGTGGTTTATGTTCAAGTTGTGGCTTGGTTTGGTGTTGCTAAGTTTCGTAAAAAACCTGATAATTTCGAAGTTAATGCTTATCTTTTTCGCAGAAGTAATTTGTATGCCATCCGAAGGATTAAAGAAATATCCGTGTTTTGGATGTTTGTCAATGAGAAAGAGATCAGAAAGCTCATGTTAGTCTTCATTAAGTGGTTGATTCTTTTTTTTCTTTTTTTGGTGGTGACATTTTTCAGTAACAAAGTGCAATCGAGCTGAAACTGCCTTGTTGTTGCTTCGAGAGAAAAAAAATGGGTACGACATTGTTATTAGTGATGTCCATATGCCTGACATGGATGGCTTCAAACTGCTAGAGTGTATTGGACTGGAGATGGATCTGCCAGTGATCAGTAAGTATTCAACTGTAATGGCTTAATATAATTTGGTTAGAGTTGTTGGTCATATAGTTTAGATCCATGTTGTGTCTAACACATAATCCATGTAATAAACAGTGATGTCTGCTGATGATGGAAAAAACGTTGTCATGAAGGGTGTTACTCATGGTGCATGCGATTACCTGATTAAACCAGTCCGGATTGAGGCACTGAAGAACATATGGCAGCACGTGATTCGTAAGAAAAAGAATGAGTATAGGGAATTGGAGCAATCAGGAAGCGCAGAAGAGGGAGATAGGCAACAGAAGCTCTCTGAAGATGTGGATTATTCGTCCTCAGCAAATGAAGGAAATTGGAGGACCTCAAAGAAGAGGAAAGAAGAAGAAGAAGAAATTGAGGACAGGGACGATACGTCCACATTAAAGAAACCACGGGTAGTTTGGTCAGTTGAGCTCCATCAACAGTTTGTTGGAGCTGTTAATCAACTAGGCATTGACAGTGCGTATCTTACAGCCTTTCTATTCAATTAGCTGGTTTTTTTTCCTTCTCGTTTTATCTAAATAATGAATTTTATAATTTTGGATAAGCTATAGACGAAATATGAGTTAGGAGACTTTTGAGAAAATAAATCGTGCAATAGGAATTTGTCCAATAATACGTGCAACCCTTAGTTGCGATTAAATTTCAACCGGTTATGGTTCGCCCTCCGTACTGTGCTCTTCCAACTTTATTTCGTATCCTACAGCTACATCTACTGTCAGATTAATTCCCATGTCTCATCCATTTTTCCTAGTTGTCTTCTAGTAATTAGATTATTGTTTTCAATTTGATTTCAAATTTTGTTGCCTCTGACATTCCTACATTGGTCTGTAATAACAGAGGCTGTTCCAAAGAAAATTCTTGAATTGATGAATATTCCTGGGCTTACAAGAGAAAATGTTGCCAGTCATCTTCAGGTATGATACACTCAAGTATAACTTAAAATAGTTCACTAATGAAGATTAACCAGCATATTTTTTTTTATTACTTAATTTGTGACTTGAGGTATGTTTTGATTACCTGCTTATCTTAAATTTCTCTCTAGCAAATACTGATATTTTCCCACTGTGTCAAATAGAAATATCGTCTGTATCTTAGAAGGTTAAGTGGGGTTGCACAGCACCAGAACAATTTGGGCAACTGCAACTCCTTTATAACTCCACAAGATACAGCATATGGAGCATTATCCTCACTAAATGGACTTGAGCTTCAAACACTTGCTGCCACTGGTCAACTTCCAGCCCAAAGTCTTGCAACACTGCAAGCAGCAGGAATTGGTCACTCACCAGCAAAACCTAGAATGCCCATGCCCATTGTGGATCAAAGGAACCTTTTTAGCTTTGGAAGTCCAAAAGTAAGATATGGGGATGGCCAACAGCAACATCTTAGCAACAATAGGCAGATAAATTTGCTCCATGGAATCCCAACAACCATGGAGCCCAAGCAGCTCGCAAGTTTACATCATTCACTCCAATCCCATGGGAGTATCAGTGTGCAAGTCAGTGCCCAACAAGATCAGGCTGTTCAAAGTAACTCCTTGTTAATGCAGATGTCACAACCGCATCCTAGAGGTCAAGTGCTAAATGAAAATGCCAGCCAGGTCTCCAGACCTCCATCATCTATGGGCCAACCTATTGCATCAACCACAGTTGCTGGTAGTAGTGGGGTCTTGGCTAGGAATGGGTTGACTGAAAATGGGAGAGGTGTGACATATAACCCAGTTTCCCAGTCTGCTTCACTGTTGAACATCCCCATGAGCAACTCTGCAGAACTCCCAGGCCACAGCTTTCCTCTCGGAAGTACTTCAGGGATACCCAATCTCTCTTCTAAAGTGCCATATCAAGAGGAGATTGTTAACTCAGAGATGAAAGTGTCAGGACGATACACGCCAAGTTATGACATTTTCAGTGCTTTGCATCAGCACAAATCCAATGATTGGGAATTGCAGAATGTAGGGTTGACCTTCAATGCCTCTCAACAACCCAGTTCTATTCAAAGCAACTTAGATGTTGGGCAGTCAATTTTAGCTCAAGATTTCTCTTCTAGCCAAGGAAACAGACAGAACGATAATGTATCTGTTGTAAAACCAAAATTTTCAGCTACTGAACATCGTAATACACCTTGTGTTGGACAACAACTTGATACTTTTTTCACAGAGAATACAGCGAGACTTGTTAAGAGTGAAAGAATTGCTGATGCAAATCCACAGATGACAGTGTTAACTGAACAATTTGGTCAGGACGATCTCATGAATGCACTTCTCAAACAGGTTAGTTTGTTTCCATATAATATCCAATGTTTCTATTTGCAACTAAATTTTGAGTAACCGAAATGTGAAAATTATTTTTGCAGCAGCAGGGAGGATTTGGATCAGCTGGAAATGAATTTGACTTGGATGGCTACACCATGGATAATATTCCTGTTTAAGACATGAACTCTACGTAAATCTCTTCACTGTTTCGGTTTCAGGTGTACATAGTTGCTGTTACTTGGAATTGTGGAAGGTCTAAATTTGTGTTTAGCGCAACAGACAAGATTAAGTTGGTCACATTTCGTATGAGAATATCAGATTCTGCTGGTTTAAATGAAACAAGGAGGTCAAGTTGAGATGGACAGGAAGAGATTTATCAAGTGTTCTAAATGTAATAATACTGCTGCTGCATGATATGCAAAGGCATATGTGCAAAAGTTTTGGAAAATCTAGCAGAAGCAACAGTTGACTTGAAGTACTTGGATACCTGCAGATTTTCTAACCTCAATAACAGATTTAAGTAAATGTTTTTGTTTTAATCTCTTATTTAAGGATTGACCTCCATGTACATATCCAATTTGATTGTTCTCAACATTTAAGTCCATGTATCTTGATGATGTGCTTCTTAGCTTGCAAATATGGAATTTGTGCTACACCCGTACTTGGGAGCTTCTAATGATGACATTGACATCAAAGGCAAGCAACAGTTGTTATTATATTGCCTTTAGAAAAGAGAATTTCATGAAATTTATGAAAGGATAGACCATCAGCTTTATACAATTGTTTAAAATGATTATAGATCTCTTTCTTGTAAGGTTGTTGGCAATAGTTTTATTGACCTTCCCTTCTAAATGGGTGTCTTAACATATCCCAAATCAACCAGATTACAATTATTCAGCATTATAGACTTGGCGCCCCAACTGAATTCCGAGAATTGCTAGTGAGTCCACCATTGTTCTTTGAGGTATTTCTTCTTATGTTCCGATGAAAGCCTGGGAAACCTCAGCAGAGATTTCGGTGGCACGGTATCTATCTGGCATAAACCAGTCACAAGACCCCTTTTTAATATTGAATAGCTAGCTTCATCACATCAACAACCATTCAATATGTCTAATACTTCACCCAATACGGCGAACTTTGAACTACTAAGTTCTATCCTCTTTCAAAGAGTTGGTAGACCGCCAAGAACTGTTGCTCTCTGAAATTCAGGATAAGTTACAAGCCTTTTGACAAAACTGAAACAAAGCACGCCACTAAAAAATCAAATTTAGCACAAGAAGTATATATAACTTTGAAGCAATCAAAATCTCTGCCACAATCAGACTAAATTTATACAATAGATCTTATGCTTCAAACTCTGAAGTCCTGTTCAATGATGCGTATGTAAAACCTCAAATTGTACATCAGTTATATGAAAATGCTATGGAGGCATTTTGTATAGAGGCTCCATTCTCAAGGTGCTAACATATCAGCACAACTACATTTCATGACATAAGACTGTATGTACCAATCTTGGTGTGCACATCTTCCAGTCATTCTGCCATGTCAGACTTCCTGGTTGATAACCACCACAACAATGAAAGAATGCAGGAACTACTAACAGTTCAATCTATGGTCACACCAATGCAAATATCACAATTGCCAGGAGTGATGAAACTAGACTTGATCTCATTCTTGTACTGTCACTTGTTGGGTAAACCGATGGAAGTGAGCATTCTTCCCCGTTAAAGAATACTTTAGTGGGAAAACCATCTCCACCAGCCACATCAAGTCCTGGTGTATTTTTCTTTTTAAATGAAATCACAGATTGCTGTTTTCCAGGTAACCTGGGATCCTTATCTGGTTTGGCTCCATCAGTTTCTGCAACAAGATAGTTCAATCCTGGAAGCCCCTGCATGAATATGGTGTTGCTGAGATCACTCAACAGAGTTCCATTGAATGAGTATGCTGCTTCAAAACCAGGAGCTGCTTTATCAAATTCCATAGCTGCAAACCAATCAGAAAATGCAGTATCTTCCCAATTGAAGAGTGTGATTCTTGCACTCCATCCACCTGTATAATCTGTATAAAGATGCCAATTAATGCTAACTCCACAATTATCTCCACAAGGGAGTGGGTTTGGTAATTGTCGGTGTTTCAGGTTAGACCATGCTACGGCCATCTTGGTACGATTCTCAAAAGGAACAAGAAGCGCCTCTGGTGGTAGGAGAATGGCTGGAGAAGTGGCACTACAGGTACGGGCTGTACTACTGGGGCACCCACATGCACAGGTGTTGCATGGGATAACAGAATCATTATAGTATGCAGAAAATGACACACAGCATTTAGGGCTTTCTCCCTTGTGCTGTGTGATATTGCACACAACCTGCCAGCTGGCAAATGCAGTGGAGTTCGATGGCAAACCACTAGGATCTCGAAATTGGCTAGGACTCACCCTAACTGGAGGGCCACATTGATAATCTGGATTGAGTGTGCCATTGATCTTCCAGTTTTGCGGTGGTGTAAGTACAGACCGATTGAGAGATGGGGGCATTTTATAAACCTGCATCTGGAAAACTGAAGTAGACTTGCTTGGATCCATTGATGGAGGCAAGATTGTACCATTTCGGCAGCAAGAAGGGATCAGGCCCAAGTTTGTGTCATTGGCTTTTGTTGGGGGTAGGTCAATTATTGTTGGCCTTCTTTGGCAGTTCAACACATTTGCAAAGTCCAATTGCTCGTAGTATGTACCTTGAGAACCAAATATACAGTCTGAAGAGTCAACAACATAAGGATAAGCTCCTTTCATAGTATATATGAATTCATCCTCCATCCAGTCCCAGCTCAATTGCCAGTTGTCAAGACGGCCAAGGGGATTATGGTTCGCAATGGTAACTTGTGCCCAATAGTTAGATGCATATGTTCTGATGATATCATACATAATCGTAAGATCCCCACTCTGGCGAGGCAGAAACTCACCCTCTACTGTTATGTTTGATTTAAAATTTGCATCTCTGGTGCAACAAACATACATGAGACTACCTGCGAATATCCAGAAATACGCCACGTCAACAACTAAGCAACATACGTGAACTTCAAAATGCAAGTCAAAAAAGAAAATTCATAGGGTCTTCTAATTTTGATGACTGGCCATGAGTAGAAGAAACTAACAACAATTTGGCAGATAGGACCAGCTATAAAATCGAACAATATCTAAATCAGATTGAAAGGTAAAACAAACAGAAAGAAACGAAACCACACAAGTTAAGATATACAATTTAAGATATCAATTCCACAGAATTATCTTTCATTTAGCAGCAATCTAGTATAAGTATAACCATCCACAGTTCGTAGTGAAGGCATAATCATTATGATCAGATCAGAAATATGTTAAATAAAAACACAAATCCGAAAACTTGGACAAAATAATTGCACCCAAGGGGTGAAGAAGGAAATCTAACAAGAGATGCCAAATCCTTGCAAAAAAGGGTCAGAAGTCCAACATATGAACAAATACAGTCCACCATATCGTATCACCCAAATATGCGGAGTATGAGTTAGATCAATAATCATAAGCTCTGAAGCAAGTCTAGCATAGATATACATTTATACATATAGCTCTCATCAACAGTCAAACACCTTCAATTCATAGGGTTGAACCAAATATTTCTCTCACCTCACAATCAGATCCTAAAATATGGTAAATCGAATCTTTAAAAGATGTGATGCCAAAATGTGAAACATAAAAGGCACCAATTAAACATAACCATCTTTTCCAAAGAATAATACAACTGGCCAAAATTACCTACAAAACAAATTGAAGCTTAGAACTAAACCCACATCAGTAACGGCACAAAGAATTGATCTTCACATCATAGGATTCCTGAACATGGAAAAGTGAAAACCTCAGAGACAAGAAATGATGAAATGAACTTACCATCGGTGACCGGCTGAGGACAAACGAATCCATCATTAGCCAACGAGATATTATCGGGCAAAGGCACAGACTTTAACGGCACACCAAACTCAGTCCCGAGTATCTTAACCTGAACACTAGTCTGAGTGGAATCACCAGCAGTCTCAATCGGAGTTTTGAGATCAGTCATGGGATACCCAGCAAAAACAGTCCCATTCCCAACCTTAGCAGGAAAAGTAGAGCCATCCGCGAGAATCGCATTAGAAGCAGACACCAAAAGCTCATCGTGGTTAAAGCCCACAAAAGCTTTCCACGATTTAAGGTCATCGACCCCATTGTTTTGCAGACTGAGCGTAGACTCGAACCTGTAAGCTTGGCGCTTGGGATCGGTGGGCATGAGCTGTGAGCCACCATTGAATTGGTAGGTCAAGAAGATACCATTGCAAAGAGTGGCCGCCGGGGCCGGAGCGTCGGAGGAGGAGGGCGACTGAGCAATGGAGAAGGGAAGCGAAACGAGTAGAAGCAAAGAGAGGAGATTGAAGTAAGAAGCCATGAACTTTGAATGTGAGCTTGAAGTTAGTTTTGAGTTATTGTAAGAGAACGTTGAAAGTGGGGAAGCGCGTTTGAGGATGTTTGTTTATTTAGGACAGCTTAATAAGAGCTGTGCCTGTGCCTGTGAACGTGTTTGGGTTAGTAGTAATGTTGTTCTTTTGTTTCCGTATGATACAGATAATCGAAGGGTAATTTTGTCCCAAAAATTTCAAATGGGCATTTTGAATGAAATTACATAACACAGGGGTTAGATTGAACGAATTAAAAATATAGGGGCTAATATGAATAGTCAACTATAACACAGGGGGCATTTTATGTTATTTGCCGATAATCATGGAAGAGATTTATTGGAGATGAGTGATTGTTTGTTGTTGTGTTTCTGTATACGTGCATGAAAAATTACAAAATTTGATCTGTCGATTTTCATATGGAAAAATAAACAATTGATTGAAAAATATATAGGAACTGCATTTGCTTTGTGTGTGTGAACATTACATGATATATCCATCATTATTGGTAGTTGTGTTGTTGGTACATTTTTGGATGAAATATATGTCCAATTGATAAGCATTGAAGCTACTATGCATGGGTTTCTTGGGTGATTAATTCGAAAGGTTCATAACATATTTTTGTTGGATGACTTCCTATTATTTTAGTTTAACGAGAGTGCACATATAGGGGAGTGTCTTTTGACTCAAGTATTTCTTTGTTTATATTATTATTGATTTAATCACTTGAGATTTTATTTTCATCTTTGTTATCATTCGATGCTGCAAAAATTATCTGTTGAGATTAGCATTAGGTTGTCATGCTATTGGGTGTTAAATACTTTTATGGGATGTATGTACAAGTGAATTGCATCAAGGGGTGAGTGATGTCAACACAGTAAGGACTTGTTTAAGACTATTGTACTTGAATGAAAGTTGATTAATCTGGATGGGGGGCCCGCAAATGAAGGTTGTGTGTGCTGAACTGCGTTAACAAATTTCGTGTGTTG
Organism: Erythroxylum incrassatum; assembly: GCA_026546855.1. Lineage (NCBI taxonomy): Eukaryota > Viridiplantae > Streptophyta > Magnoliopsida > Malpighiales > Erythroxylaceae > Erythroxylum > Erythroxylum incrassatum. The sequence continues at coordinate 17,971,090 of JANVCL010000213.1, read as the reverse complement.
ATTTATTTGTTGCATATTAAGTTGACATAGTTGTTTTCTAATAAGCAATCATCAGATTCAGTTTAAAGCAACTGTGGCAGAACATATATATTGAAGAACTACATCCTTTGGGTTTTTCAATAGGTATTAGAGATTGGTTCACCTCATTAAAACTTGGTGTGTCAAGTTGGTGTAGATCAATGTTCTGCACTTATGGCTACTAGAGAAGAAGTGTCGATTACAAGGTCACTGCTGCTAGATGGTTCTAACTATCCTCATTGGAAATCAAGAATGAAAGTGTTTATTTAAGCACAAGGGAATAAAGCACATACTGGGAATAAAGCATATACTTTTGTGTTGAATGGCTAGAGTTATGCTATGACAACTAATGAAAAAAATAAAGTGGTACCTAAAGATCCATCTGAATGGACAAGGGCTGAAGAAGAGGGAGTGTTTGGTAACTCTTAAGTAATGCATGCAATTTTTAGCACTGTAGATGAAGGACGTTCCAGTATGACGTCAGCGTGTGAATTAGCAAAAAAAGCATGGGACACATAACAAATAATACATGAGAGATCAAAATCGACGATAACTTCAAAACTTCAAATGTTGGCCATCGGATTTTAAGAGCTTAAGATGAAGGAAGTGAAACTATTGGAGAATTTCATAAGCTGCTGCGAGATATTACCAATCAAGTATATCAACTTGGGACAAAATATTCAATATGAAAATTGTCAAGAAAATCTTGAGATCATTGCCTCCCTGCTTCATACCGAAAATTATAGCTATTGAAGAAGCGCATGATATTAATGAGTTATTTTTGGATAAGGTAATTGGAATTCTCACAAACTTTGAGATAAACTTGTTAAGAAACAAACGTGAGAAGGATATAGGATTATTACTACAAGCTGAAGTCGCTAAATTGTGAATGATTCATGAAACGACTCTGATGACAATGATGATTTGGTGTTGTTGATAAGAAATTTCAATAAGTGGCTAAATAAGGTGAAGAAAGACAAACTTGAGTTCATCAAATAATAAGTTCAAACAGTAAGCAAAAACTCAAAAAGGTGAAAAGAAGGCAAAGAAGATACAATGTCATGAATGTCAAAGTAGCACCAAAATTTTGACAAAATTTTATAGTATAGGGTATACCAAGAACTAGCGGACAATTTTGATCCTTTTCAAAGTCTAGCATGACGAAATCCACAGGACTTATAAAATTGTCCACTTTCATAGGCACATCCTCCCCCAAGCCTAACAGTTTCTTTATCGATTGATCCACCAACTGCTTGAGCATAGAATTTGGCTTTACATTGCCTATCCCTAATTTCCTAAAAACTTACTAAGGCATAAAGTTTATACTTACGCCAAAGTCACATAAACATTTAAAAATCTTTAAATTACCAACTACACAGTGTATCGTAAAACTCCCTGGATTTGTGAACTGTGAGGGCAAGTGTTGGTAATTAAGGAGATGCAACTTTCTGTCATGGAAACCATTTGATTATTATCCCAAGTTTGCTTGCTTGATAATATATCTTTGAGAACTTCTGCGTAGCGAGGTAATTTGCAATTTCTTTAGCTTTTTTACAAACCTTGCAAATTGTGTATCTAATTCATTTTTCTAAAGTTTGTGTGGAAATGGTATTTTTGGTGGGTAAGGTGGAGGAGGAATGTATGGAGGATATTCATTCTTTTCTTCATCCTTTTTCTTCTTCTCTTGGTCTTTTACGAGGTGGGGTTTATCTTATTTTTCGCTGGTTCTTCTAGCTCTTTTTCATTCTTAAGTGTAATAACCTTAAATTGCTCTCTTGGATTTACTTCCATATTGCTCATCAAACTTTTTACACTTCTCTTACAAAATTCACTAGAAAGCTAACCCATTTGAATCTTTAGGTTGTAAATAGAAGAGACATGATCTTTAACTACTTGTTATAATTTCACTTATAACCTCTTCTGGCCCCTATCCATTCTTATTATCTTATTCATTCATTCTTATTATCTTATCTATAATCTTGTCTAATTTTGAATCCCATGAATTGGACTCATCTTACTGAGATTCTAGTGGGCCTTGAATTCCCATTGAGTCCCTACATTGTTAGACTAAAAGAAATCTAGGTGGTTTTGTGACCTAGAATTGTACATGTTTTAGTAAGGACTTCCCCGACCAAATTATACTTCATTGAAGTTTAATTGCTCCACTTTGTTGTTTTCCACTAGGGAGCAATCTGATGTGATATGACTCTCTCATCCACATAGTTCGCATCCTTGCTGAATTGCCTTAAATGGAGAGAAAGAGGTGGCTTTCAGGCTGTTTAGTTGCTTGGTGAGGTTGTCAATCTGAGCCTGCAATGTTGTCTTTGAATCCACAACAATCATTCTTTCTGGATCCTGAAAGGTTGACTATTGTCTATTTAATTCAAATGTATAAAAATAGCTATTGTTTGCCAGCATTTCAAACAAATTGTGTGTCGCTTGCACTGGTTGTCATGAAATTCCATGATGATAGGTGTTAAACCTTGGCCTGATGAAGTCCATAAGGGTCCTTCACTCTCCGTGATGTATTTCCTCCACCATCTTCTTTCATTCGCGTATTAGCGTCTAGCTTTTCAGATGTCTCATTCTTACTTTGCTATGTGTTATAATTGATATGTTTTTTACTTTGCATCCAAAATTCCTTCTCTCATCTTCTTTTTTTTTATTTTTTAATTTCTTGTGATGGGTACCATAATCACAAGAAAGGAAAAAAATCCTTATAACAAAGGAATTAAACTACTCCTAAACTAATTCCCCGACAATGTCGCAAAACCCTTATTGAGCAAGTTTTAATCTTATAAAACTCTCAATATTCAGTAAGCACATGGGTCGTAGCATAGTATATAAGGTATCCCCTGTAGCACCCTCTTGCCGTAGGGTACCCACCGGAACGC
>JANVCL010000213.1:17926053-17945200 GCA_026546855.1 Erythroxylum incrassatum | reverse complement strand
ATGAACTCCCGCAAGCTTTCGTTCCTTCCCTGGGTCAACTGCATCACCTCCAGAGCAGTTTTCTGTGGCCGCTTACTGGTAGCAAACTGATTGAGGAATAACAGCTTAAAATCCTCGAAGCAAGTGATGCAACATGGAGGTAGACTATTGAACCATCTTCGAGCTCCTTCTTGAACGGCAGTACAGAAAGCTTTACATTGAATTGCATCAGGGACGCAATGCAGGTTCATCATTGACTGGAAGTGCTGCAGATAATCTAAGGGATCGGTCTTTTCCGTATATTTCTCAGGCGTCGGTATTTTAGTGCCGACTGCAGGGAGGCTATCCAGGATCTCCGGAATGAAAGGAGAGTTATACTGTGTGGACACTTGGCCCGGGCGGGAATTCATGGTCAGATTGACTCGATCGTTCACGATTTTTTTAGGGCTTCAGCAGAGTGGCGATCGGCTGGCATACCAATAGGCCGAGCGGGAGGCTACTGTAGTTCCGGTTGAGACTGCAGGATTTGTCGAATCAATAGATCAGCTGCTTCCTCTATCTGTTTCTGGGTGAGGGAGGTTTGCGGTGGTGCGGGAGGATTTGCGTTCAGGGGCGCTGGGAATTGGGGTGCGAATTGACCTCGGCATCGTCTTCCAAGGCTATGCTCTGTTCTTGATTTTGGTTATGAAGCTGTGGTTGATCATTCGAATGCGAAGATTGAGTACGAGAATCATGGTGCGGTGGTGGGTGAGCGACAGGCAACTGCAAGCGCATCCATTGCATCGCAAGAGCTGTGACGGCGGCTATATCAGGGTTGGCTGTTGCCACCTGAATGACCTGTGTGTTTTTGGATGTGGTGCCCTAATGTCGGACCCGACGGTGGGCGCCAACTGGTTCGGTCGGATTCTGCTGGGGCTGAACGTTATTGCATGGATCCATAATTCTGTGTGTTCTTGGCTACTGAATACCTGCAAAACAAATAAAGGCACGCCGGGAATTGGTTCCCGGAAGGCCCCTCCGACGCTCAAGTTAGCCTTTTTTGGAAGTTCTAGTTGCTGAGAACAAAGAAAAAGCTAGGGTTGTGATCTCGTACCTGTATCATAGTAGAATAATACCTTATATATGGCATGGACGCTAGGTTTAGGTCTTTACGTAGATCTTTATGTTTGCATGGGAGACTAACGCCTAATGGGCCGTGGATGTATAGAGATGGGCCTGGGCCTAGCACAGCTGACCCAACCAAAACTCATCCACCTCCATCAAGTGGGTTTCACAAAGAAGAGAAAATCAAGCTTTAAACTCATAGATCTAAGCATAAGAGTGGAGGCTTACCTCTTTACACCACCCAAATGGCTTGAATCTTCCTTTCCTTTCATGAAACAAAAGTTGAAAGAAGCTTGGAGGAGCTCCCATGGTGATTTTCGGTGGTGAGGGAGAGAGAGGGAGGAAGAAGACAACTCTTTTGTCTTATTCTCCCACTTACCTCCTTATATATGCCATAAGTTCCACTTATTTACAAAAATGTCATCCTTGTTCTGGTTTTTAAACATTTGTCCGAACAATTTCCTGTGACCACCAAAAAATGTCATACGTCATTAATTTGATGTCACTAAAATTATTCACTGTTCTGAAATTTTTAATGACAGCAGTCGTAAATACTGATTTATTTTGGTGCACTGGTTAAACTAGATACTGGGTATTACATCTGATGATGCCATCATCGTCGCAAAATGACATGATCCATCATCTGCTTTGTTTTTCTACCATTCAAACGTTGGAATTGGTCTTTGAGGTATTCATGAAAGTTGTAGATATTGAAGTCCTCTTTCAAACAAGCCAAAAATGAAGTCTATCTGAAATCTGTAGCAAAGGTTATGGCATTTGTGCCAAGATAGGGACAATTTGATTGATGGTATAAGCATGTTCGGTTGCTTCGGGTATAACTTCCCCATATGACCCCCAAATGAAGTGATTCTTGAAGCAATAGAATCCTAACTTCTTGTATTGTCTTTCCATGAAAATTTGTGTCTTTTGGAGTGTTTTTGGGAAAGTTGGATTAGAATAAGTGAGGGGTCGTTTGGGAGAGCATGCTTGGGGTATGAGCACGTTTTAGCTCATTAAGTATACCTTGAGGTGTAAAACCCCGATGGAGATGAATCTTGTTTCAACGCAAATTAAAGACTTAGAGCAGTGCTTTCTTTAATGAGGTCGAGTTGAGATTTTGGTGTTTGACTGATGTGGGCACACCACCTTTGGGAATTGATGATCCTGACCCTACAGGGTAATAAGCTCAAGGTTTAGGATTCCGGATATTGGGCTTTAGAAACGGGGTCTAACATTTAACATGAGCAACTTCTCAGCAAGTATAATCCCTATTCAAAAGGGAGATAAGTTTAGTTTTATGCAATGTCAAAAGCATGATGTGGAACGTAAAGAAATGAAAACAATTCCATATGCCTCTATTGTGGGTAGTTTGATGTACCTACAAACCTGTACTAAATCTAACATCAGTTTTGTAGTAAGGATGTTGGGCAAATATCAAAGTAATTCTGGTATTGATCATTGGAAGGCTGCAAAGAAAGTGATGAGATATTTTCAGAGAACAAAGAATTACATGCTCACTTATAAAAAGTCTAATCATTTAAAAGTGATCGAATATTCAGATTCAGAATTTGTCGATTGTGTTAATAGTTGGAAATCAACATTTGGCTATTTATTCCTATTAGCTGAAGGAGCAATTTCATGGAAAAGTGCCAAACAATATGTCATTGCTTCATCCACCATGGAAGCAGAATTTTTAGCTTGTTATGAGGCTACAATTCATCCATTATAGCTGCGGAACTTTACTTCAGGGCTTAGGGTTGTCGACACAGTAAGCAAGCAGCTGAAAATTTATTGTGATAGTTCTGCAAAAGTTATGTTCTCTAAAAACGAAAAATACTCCATAAGTGCAAAACATATTAAATTAAATTATTTTATTGTTAAAGAAGAGATTCAGAAATAAAGAGTGCATATAGAATATATTAGGATGGATCTTATAGTAGCAGATCCTCTAACTAAGGGTTTACAACTAAACACATTTAAAGAACATGTGTTTAGGATGGATCTTGGTTGTATTGATGTTTGATAATAATGTTTGATGATGATGTTTTCGCACTCTTAAACTCAGTAATAATATGTTTCTGAATTTTATATTAATTATTCATTATATTTATGTATATATGATTATTTGAATAAGAAATGTGTATATATTTTCATAACAAGTATGTGGACTGTATGTTGTTTATATACAACTTATGAACCTATACATAATAAGTTCTTAATGTAGTGGTATATGGAAGGGATTATACAACTATACTATTTATGATCACCATAACCCACATTACGTGATTTGATTTGTTGAGGTACTTATGATGTTAATAGTTTATAAGATTTAATTCTTGCTAGCCTTATGTTATACTATTAAATGTAATGATGAAACATCCAGCCAAGTGGGAGAATGTAAGAAATATGATCTGATGTTGTGGCCCGGATTTTCTATAAGTCGATATTAAACTTGGTTTAGGGTTTTCTTAGTTCAATAGTATATTGAATCTTAATCGTTAATTTAGTACTTGATGAACGTACAAGATTTAATGTCAATAAAGAAGTGTATATAAACTAGTCTTCTATCTACCCTAATCAAGTACAAACAAAACACAAATACCGAAAAAGTAGGTATTTGTGCATTGAGTATCTATCAAGCTATTATACAGAAAGGGGATCAAGAGAGAGAAACTAGTTCGTAATCTGTAAAAGTTTTCTTCTTTACATCATGACAAATTCCGCTCAAGATAAGTGATTTATTTGCTTCATCTATGTGGTTACTATTATATTCAAGATCTGAATGGGCACAAATGATTTATGTATAATTCATGATTTATGTCTTTGATGTTTGATTATTAAAAACTGAAAATTCTTACATTTAAATCATTTTATTAGAAGAAATGATACATTTAGATGATAGTAACTTCTTCTCACATAAGTTAGCAAAACAAACTTGCTAAGTTGAATATTTTGTGATAAAAAAAACTTAGTAATAATATTAAGCACCTTTAACTTCTTACAAATTTCTTTTACCAACATATATTGCTTATTTGTTGGTAGACAAATATATTTTGAATCCCACAATTTCAACCTGATACACGTATCAATATGCTTAATTAAATGCAGACTTAAGCAATGTGAATGTTGAATTTCATCTTATCAATTGGCTTTTGAAAAACTCAAAGGGTTGTAGTAATTTTGCAAATTTTTTGATTTGACTGCAGTTACTTGTAAGGTTTTGCCGCAGTTACTTGTAATGGTATCTGTCGGTTACTAGATATGAAGTAACTGTATTAGCAATTACTAATTTTTCTGTACCAAATAAAAACAGAAAAATAAATACGAAATTAAACAGATCAATACCGAAATTTGGTAACGAGTTCGGCACACCTTGCTTACGTATGCGAGGCCCTCACCAGCTCAATACTTTCACTAACGGCAATAGTTTTTATACAAGGCTTTACTGATCCTATACCGCTCAACCTTTGATACTATCTCTCGTTCTCACTACCCGTGAAACAATTTCACACCCAACAATACGATCGACTCGTGTTAACCTCAATAGAGGATTTTCTCAACACTCTTTTTAACAAAAGAACAATAAATAAATAACTCAAGTGATTGACTAGCTAAGAACAAGAACATAAAACACTTTAGATTAAAAAAAAGAACAACTTATCGAAAGGTTCAGCTCCACTGAAATAAATCTGAAACTTGTCGTAGTAAACTATGGACTAATTTTTGCAAACTCCAACATCAACTAACGGCAGCAGGGGAAGACATCACGCACAACTAATCAAACAAATACGCCTTCAGTAGAAGACACACACAATGGACAAATCGACTTAATCGTGAGCCATGCAGTGAAAACTCAACACCAAGCTATGAGCAATTCAAGATGTCGCACCCACAAAGAACTATTAGCTCACGTACAAAAACTTCACACACTCACAATCAATTAACCAATAAACCCAGTTGCCCATATATAGAAATAACACTGGAGATGTTTTTTGCTACACACGCATAGACCACACACCATGGGTTACGTCATTAACCATCTGTTACCTAATTCACCGAAGATACAATGAACAATTGTTTCCCACTACACAGAGAGGTCTTCACACACACGCCTACTACACTTCTATGCCCACACTATCTCCATAAGAAGCATAATCCATGTAAATCTTCATCCAAAATAGAGTTCTATTCGCATAACAACTCTATCCAAGAAGCCAATTTAAGTAAAACTTCTTGATTTATATTTTTTGTTATTATCTGAATATCCAATAATCAAAAATGGCAAAATTAAAATAATAGGACATAGTAAATATCCCAATAATCTCCCATTTTGGCGTTTTTGTCATAAACAAAAACTTCTCTTGAATCATATAAACGAGTATATAAATATATTGAAGTTATAATATTCCCTCTCTATCCAAGTCAAATTAGAATTGTTATTTAATCAAACCAAGTCATGGTTTGGCTGTCATCACCCAATTAAATTTTATGTAAATTTTAAAGTTACATTATCTTATAGGTCCAATTATTTAATAATGCTTATAACATATATCTTAACAATGTCCCCATTTTTTGCATTATTTGTCACATATTTGAAACTCCCCCTAAAGGAGATAATTGGAAATATAAATATCAAATGCACAATCCACATGAGATGAAAAAAGAACTCCCCCTTAATCAAATATCAAGTTCCAAAGAACGTCACAATTATCTAATCATCCAAATTTCTTCCCCTTAAGACAAAAATATGCCAAAAAGTAAAATGAATAATCACATATATACCTTGAAATCTCCCCTTGAATGGAACAGTCACCAAAAACAATTTGATGTCTCCCCCTTAGGACAAAACAGTATCAAAGCGCACAATCATAAGAATCAACAATAAGTGCAGCGAAAGAATCATAAGCACGCCAAGATGATAATTTACCACCATTTAAAACACCAAGAGTTATGCCCAAAAGAGAGAGAGAAACCCATACTGATGGGAGAGCTTAAGAGTCTTCGGTGGAGCCAAATAGAAGTCATAATGCAAACTACTAAAAAGATGGGACGACAATGGCAACATAAAACCTAACGAAGAACTAAAGAAGACGAAAAAATTTACGTTTCATTTTTTTAAACAATAAAAAATACTTCAAAAATGTAAAGTATATAGTCTCTGTGCCTCTCGAAAAAATTCAAACCTGGCCTTATTCCTCGTCATATTATCTTTGTCATCGGTTTCTTCTTCTGAAGTAACTGACTCGTCCTCCGTCTGACCAGTTTCTTTAAAAGTAGTAACTAACTGTGAATCTGTACAATTTCTTGTTTTTCCTTCACTATGTTTTTGTGCTTGTAATTGACCCTTTTGAATCCAAGTGTACTTCAGTACCATAGGTTATTGCTGAAAATTTAATGTAGAGTGTTTAGATTTTCGATTTTAACCCCTTTGAAACATCATTTGTAACAACTTGTAACATTTAGGTTTTATGTGCCCAATTACTCCACAAAAGTGACATATAGGTATGAACCTCCGATTTTTCTTTGAGATTTTTCCTTGGACAGATGTGGTCGTTCCAATTTTCTCATCATTCGACTTGGAACATTCACCTCTATAGCCAATACCTTGAAGATCTCCTTTGGCCTTACCAATTTCCAACAACTTTTCTAGCTTTTCGGTACATCCATTTAACATTCTTATTCCTTTTTCTGTACTGAACAACTTCAATTTTGTTTTACCAAGCTCATCTAATGCAGACAATAACTTCTTCTCTACATCTTGAATGATATTCTTTATGGAAGAGTTTTCCTCTTCAACTTCTCATTTTTCTTACATGTTGGGACCGATTTACCATATATTAACTCATAGGTTTCATAAATACCTTCCTTTTTATCATCTGAAGTACTATCATCACTGTCATAATCTGAGATTAAGCTTTGAGCTAAATCGTTTGCATTTTTCTCAAAATTTCTCGATTTAGTCACTTTTTTGTCTTTAGTTACTTTCTTATTGGTTACTGTTAAACAAGTAACTAGACTTTTGCTATACAAAGTAACTAACGCAACACTATTCATAGTTTCTTCTTCATTACCATGCTCACTTTTAGATTCATTCTCACTGAAAGTGCTTGTATAGGACTTCCCTTTTCTCTTCTTCAAGGTGTTAACACATTCCGCTTACACATGTCCGAAGCCTTGACACTCATGACATTGAATTTTCTTCACTTTTCTTTCAACTTTTGAGTTTTGACTTATTGTTTGAAATTGTTGTTCAATGAGCTACCGTCGTTTTGTCTACACTTGGGTATGTCCTTTTTCACTCTCTTCAGCTACTTACTAAATTCTCGTGTTAATAGTTCCATATCTTCATTCTCGTCGGATTCTTCTTCTACATCATTCATACCTTTTCTAGTTTCAGCCTGTAGTAATCCTTTGCCCATTTCTTGTTTACCCTTTAACAAATTCATCTCAAAATTCAAATTACCTTATCCAACTACAAATCATTGATGTCACGAGCTTCCTTAATTGTTACAATTTCGGAATGAACCTCGTAGGTAGTGATCTCAAAGTTTTTTTGATCAGTTTTAGGTTGGAATATTTCTTCTCGAGTTGATGTGCCTGATTCGCTATATCACACAATCTTTCATGAAAGTCCCCAATAGTCTCATTTTCATCCATCTTTAATTCTTCAAACCTCATAGCTAACATCTGTAGTTTTGACGCTATCACAAATTTGGACCCTTTATGAATAATTTGCAAATTATCCCATGGTTCTTTATTTGATTCACATGCTGATATCATTGAGAAGTGTCCTTCATCAACAGCACTGAAAATTGCATACATTGCTTGTGAGTTTCCAAGTGCACTTTCTTCTTCAGCACTTGTCCATTCAACTGGATGTTTTTGAACTTCCTCTCCTTTATCATTAGTAATCATTAGATTTATCCGCCCATGTACTAATGAATGCCAAGCTTTTGTGCCCTAAGCTTGGATGAAGACTTTCATCCGTGATTTTCATGCAGGATAGTTAAATCCATCCAACAGTGGTGGATGCAACCTCTTTCGTAGCCATGTTCACGAAATTAGAATCTACATCAACTTGCTACCAAGTTCTGAATCGGCGACCTCGCTCTAATGTCAATTGAAAAACCCGAAGGGGTGTAGTAGTTTTACAAACTCTTCAATTTGACTGCAGTTACTTGTAATGTTCTTTCACAGTTACTTGTAACTGTAGCTGCCGGTTACTAGATATGAAGTAATTGTATCAACAACTGTTAATTTTTTCTGTACCAAACGAAAATAGAAAAATAAATACGAAATTAAACAGATCAACACTTAAATTTGGTAACGCAGTTCGGCACATATTACTTACGTATATGAGGTCCTCACTAACTTAATACTTTCATTAACGACAATAGTTTTTACACAAGGCTTTATTGAGCCTACACCACTCAACCTTTGACACTATCCCTCCTTTTCACTACTCGTGAAAGAATTTTACATCCAATAACACGACTAACTCATGTTAACCTTAATAGAGGATTTTCTCAACTCTCTTTTTAACAAAAGAACAATAAATAAATAACTCAAGTGATTGACTAGAAAAGAACAAGAACAGAAAACACTTTAGATATAAAAAAAGAACAACTTCTCGAAAGGTTCAGTTCCACTGAAATAAATCTAAAACTTGTCGCAGTAAACTATGGACTAATTTTTGCAAACTCCAACATCAACTCACGACAGTAGGGGAAGACATCACACACAACTAATCAAGCAAATACGCCTTCGGTAGAAGACGCATACAATGGACAAATTGACATAATCATGAGCCATGCAGTGAAAACTCAACACCAAACTTTGAACAATTCAAGATGTCACATCCACAAAGAACTATCAGCTCACGTACAAAAACTGCACATACTCACGATCAATTAACTAGTAAACCAAGCTGCCCACGTACGGAAATAACACCTGGAGATGTTTTCTGTTACACACGCATGGACCACACATCATGGGTTACGTCATCAACCATTTGTTACCTAATTCACCAAAGATACAATGAACAATTGTTTCCCACTACACAGAGAGGTCTTCACACACACACACACCCACTACAATTCTATGCCTACACTATCTCCATAAGCAACATAATCCATGTAAATCTTCATCCAAAATAGAGTTCTATTCGCGTAACAACTCTATCCAAGAAGCCAATTCAAGTAAAACTTCTTGATTTATAATTTTTTGTTATTATCTGAATATACAATAATAAAAAATGGCAAAATTAAAATAATAGGACATAGTAAATATCCCAACAATCTCCCATTTTTGGCGTTTTTGTCTCAAACAGAAACTTCTCTTGAATCATATAAACGAATATATAAATATATTGAAGTTATAATACTCCCTCTCTATCCAAGTCAAATTATAATTGTTGTTTAATCACACCAAGCTATAGTCCAGCTGTCATCACTCAATTAAATTCAATGTAAATCTTAAAGCTACATTATTTTATAGGTCCAATTATCTAATAATGTCAAAATTAAATAATAAGATATATAACATAAATCTTGACAGCTTTGATAAATAAATCAAGCCAATTATATGTGTATAACTTACATCTTCTAAAAAGAGAATAACAAATCATATAGAGCTAACCAAATAAGGAATAAAATAATATTCCAGAGTCTTGCAACGCAATCGTGGCTAGAAACAACTTATTAAAAGGATATATGGTACAGGATAGAAGCTCGTCTTTGTAACCGTAAGATAAAGAATGAGGGAAGTGGAGGAATCCAGCATTCACAACTTTGTGGGTGTACTTTGGTATTCATTTATCCATTTCCCTTTTATTAACTTCTATTTTTATCCTGAGGTGTGGACTCTTTGACTTAACAGTGAGTGAAAAAGTTATTGACATCATGTGCAACGTAAAAAAAAAGTTAAAAGTGTATGCGGGATTGCTTTAGATACTCCTTTTTAAGTGTGCCTTAGTTGGTAATCTTTATATAAAGATTCTACGCTTGTTAATTGCATAGTCGAGCACAACGTATATGCCTAACTGAAAGTCTGGTTATTGTCAAATGATGAAACCCGCAACAACATCCATGAAGGATATATGGTGTTTTCAGGACCTTATTGTCCACACATTCACGACTGAGCCAGCCTGGAAAGGTGCTGCGTGATGACGGTATCTGGTTCACCGCAGATAATGTAAATCTGATCAGTTATTAATTTATAAGAACAAATCAGAGTTTCATATTTTGATAATTAATTTGCATCCAATTCAGAGCTTGATATTATACCAACATCAAAATCGAACTAAGTTTTTAACTAATAAGAATAAATTAATTTAACTACATCATATACCATGAAGTTCTATTGAAAATGAGAATAAAGTTCTTACTTCAGTCCTTAGGCTTGTATACTCTTATTAGTGTCTATGTTATTGATGTTACTTCTTTAATTTTCTTTCCAAGAATGCATAAAATGTCCCACGTTAAAAACATTTGGGACATGAACTAGAGCAGAGCATGGGCAACATGATCTATCCAAACCATATCCTCCGGGAAGTGTATGGCGTCAGGCATGACAACTTTGATGGAAGAAGCAAATGCAACTACAGCCACTGATCACTAAGAAAAGGCAATCTGGTGTGTGTGTGTCTAGGAACCTGTAAAAGAAGCGGATATAATTCCTTTTGTAATTATTATTCTCCAAAAATATATTATCAATATGCATAAGAATAAGTTACCTGCATAAGGTAAACCAGGAAGAGGCGATGATTCAGACTAGCTAGACTATGAAATAACACGTGGGAGGAATCATTGGAGCACTTAAACCACGCTGTCGTAACCTTAAGTGATTGGCTGCTTCTTGCCTGAAGGATGGAAAGATGAAGAGGAAATAACATGTACATGTTGGACCCTATATGAATAAGAACATGCCATTTCTTTTTTTTGTTTGACCCGTGAAGTATTTGGGTTTTTGTACAAAGACAATGGAAAACCAAGCGTATCCTGATTTGTTAAAAAAAAAGAGATATTGAAGCTATGTCATCATCATCCTAATAATAATATCAAGATTCTTAGAGTTTCTTTTTAATTTTTATAATCGTGTATTATTATTATTGATATTATTACTTAAGTCAGTAAATGAACCATGTCAAGTCCAGTACAGCCTCCATGTTTGAATTGGCTGGCTCCTCACCAGTCAAGCACATCTTTCACGACCGACCTCCCCTCTTCGATCAAAGTTCCCTTTTTCCAAACCAACCTGGAGTTTGTTACAGCTACAATATGGACATAGTTAAATCAAAAGATAAAAGTTAAGCATGTCGGCGTCATCTTTTAGAATTTTAGACCTACTCCTTTTTTCTTTTTTCTTTTTAAATATACTCATTTTCCATCCTTCATAGCAAGGATGAGCTTCATTAAACATGAAAGAGACTTTTAGTCCTCTTTTAGCTCTCACTACATCACACCAACTCTCTTTCTCTCCTCTTCTTCCTTGTCTCCTTATTTTCTCCTCCTCTCAAACTACCATCATTTTCAGGCTTTCTCTACTTTCAGTTCATTGATCAGAGAGTTGCTTTCAGAATCTGTCTAAAATGGGAATAACCCACAAATTAACACTCTATCTACTAGCTCTTGTAATGCTAATACCCTCCACAATGTCCTCAACAATGCAAATGCCAAACTCAAGAACGTTGTACGAGATCGCATGTACAATGTGCTCCACCTGTTGCAACCCAGCTCCGACAACGCCACCTCCGCCTCCACCATTATCCTCACCCCCTCCGCCGTCATCCACCACCACATACTGCCCTCCTCCACCACCTCCACCAAGGTCAGGCGGCGGTGGTTCTTACTACTACTCTCCGCCGCCACCTGCCTCCACTTACAATTACTACTCCCCACCGCCGCCAAAAACCGGCGTCAATTACTACCCTCCATCGTACAAAAACTTCCCTACACCTCCACCACCAAACCCAATTGTTCCTTATTTTCCTTTCTACTACTATAATACAGCACCTCCATCTTCGGGGTCCATAAAGTTGATATGTTCTTATAGCTACAGCTTTATTGTTTTGTTTGTTGTTTCCTTAGTTTCTTTGTTTTAACGTAGCTAATTATCAAGAAACTGTAGGAGGAGAAATAACGAGGCAGATTGTCAGATCTGGGCAAGTTTGCAGCTGAGAAAAAGATCGAATCTGTGAATCAAAACGTGATTGATCTTCCAAGAAGAAGAAGACAATGAGCTTCTGCGATGATAACGATGATCTTTTTTTTCGTCTCTTGCTGTTGAGTGAACTCTCCAATTGTGGTTGACAATTTGTACCAATCTTTGTTCTTCTTTTGTTTCACCAATAATAGCAATTCGCAAGTTAGTCATTTCCATTTAATTGTAGCTAATTTATTACGGATTTTATCGGTAACAACCGTATTATAAAGCTTGGTGTTCTAATGGTGTACGCTCTGGAATCTTTTGTCCTTTTTCAAAGGGGAAGGAGGATTGCATTATTTGAAGGATAAAGACGGACGCGTTGACAAGTTTTATAACGAGCAATTTGTATGGTAATACTTTTAACACGTGGGCAAGATCATAATTGATCCAGAATGGTTTCAGTAGGCAACTCGTCTGATTCATGCAATGAATATAAGGATGCCTCCGTTTCTTTTGCAAATCAGAAGTCTCTTTTATGTGGGAACAGGAAGGGGCTCCAGCTACCTTATGATAATTAATACAGGTCACGCTGCCAGTTATGTCCCGCTGGTAATTATTAACGAAAGACACGGTTGTCAATTTTTTATTTTTTATTTTTACGTACAAGGGAGAAAGAGAACAAGAAACTTAACGCTCTAGAATAAAATAATAAAAAATCTTTTACTGTCTAACAATAAATACAATTAATATAAGAAAAAGATAATATAATTATAGTAGATAGTTACTAACGACTACTTATTGGAATGGAATAAGGTAGTTACATAATGAGCAAGTTAGCTAACGACTATTCAATTTCCAAATGCCTACTCCAGATGGTTTTGCTCCAACGTACAACACATCATCCTCTTAATGTCATCAAATCCATAACGAGTGTAATAATATAGTTATTTAGATACATAAATAATATATTTAGTTGACATTCTCTAAACATCCTAAATGATATAGTTTTGTAAAAATTCTGATTTGGCCATAATTGTTTCTTACCTATGTTTACGGGACTCTCACCTAGCTTAATCACTTTCATCATAGAACAATAATAATTTTACTCAAAGTATTACAGAGTTGACTCACCCTATCCTTGACACTATTCCTCGTTCTCATAACCTGTGAAAGTAAATCACTTCCAATAACGTGACTTCCTCGTGATAACCTCAATAGAGGATTTTATCAATAACGTTTAACAATAAAGATAAGAATTAAATAGCTCAAGTGATTTAAACAATCAGTACATAAATAAAGAAACTTAAGATAAGAAAAGAACTCTCCTAACAATGTAGCTTCGTCAACGAAAGATTAGGAAGTTGTCCATCAAGAAATCTATTATAAACTTTAATATTGTCACTGGAGCATCCCACTCACACTACAGAAAAATCACAAACAAAAACAAACATATCTTCACCGAAATGTTGCACATAATGGAGTTATAACCGCACAAAAACTTATGGAGTATTTACACAAAAATACAGCAACAACGACTACCCAAAATATCACACTGAACCTAAAAAATGTAGCTGTCAGATTGGATGATATCTCCGTGAAATCATGTGCAAAAGATAATCCAAGATACTTTAAAATTTCAACTGCCAAGTAACAAATAATAGAGCTACAAAAACACCAATCTGTTGGACATTTTTACCACTTCAAAACAATAACTCAACAGCCTATAAAATTCTCGTCTAGTCAAGAAAAACGAAGCTACAACTATAGTTCAATAGAGCATACAATTGCTTACAAAAATACAAAGAAATGTAACTACATAATAGAACAATTTTTCTGCACATTTTCCCTAAAAAAGCAACAAACATTCAGTCCAGAAAATCAAACTAAACCTTGCAGAAACACAGCTGCAAATCTTGACATAATCACCAAAAAATCAGCTACCAAAAATAACTCAAGATCCCTAAAAATTACATGAAACACAACAACAATGCAGCTGCAAAATTATCGATGGAATCTCTAAAATCCAACTACTTTAAAAAGCCACCATCCCCAAAATAGGCTATCAAATAACAGTCCAAAAATTGCCAAATAGCTACATCTTATATTAGTCAAGATATGATGATTTGGTTCCAATTAAACCCTATCCTCATTACGATTTAAATCTTCACATAAGAGTCCCATATAATATAGATAGCTTAGCATAGTAAAATTTCAAAGATGTCCAACTTTGTCCAATTACAAATAATACCCATAATTAACTAATAAGATAGCTTAACTCATATCTTAACATCCTATATTACAAGTAGAGCTTAAAAAAGGACAAAAGATTATAGATATCGTGTGTTAACATAGAGAGATTAATTCTAAAAAGGACTTTATTCAAAACTTCAAAATTCACAACTGTCACTGGATTGATAGAAAATAAGTCAAGAATTGGCCCATATCAATTGAATAAAACTTCACAATGATTTAACATCTACTAAAACTTAGATAAAACAAACAAACAAAACAAGACACTAACTTTCAAAATCCACTCGATAGCTTCTAAATGGGTACATCTAACCTAGTTTGGAAACACACTGCATTGATCTATTTTAAACCCAAAACTGGTTTCTTTTTTAATCAATATTTTTAGGTTCCCTTTCTTATCAAAGTAATCAATACTTTATGGAAGATTAATTAATGCAATCTTATGGTCTCCGTCTCCTTCATCGAGGAAGCAAGCATCACTCTTAACAAATAACACCCTAAACTTAGTCACCTTCCATGTTTATTTATGGCACTTGTGTGCCTACATTTACACATCAAATCTAATAGAAAATGTACCATACACATTATTCACTGTCAAATGGATGATTTATACAATAAAATAGGATATGACCAACACTGTAACAAAATAGAGAGGATGAAGAAAGAAGGAACAATCACTTGACGAAAATGGATCCTTATAGTTTATGTTTAAGAATTATGGGTGGTTCTAGTTAGATTCGTTTTTAATGCAATTTATTATCTCAAAAACTCTATTTAAATACAGATTTTGTGTCAAGAGGGTTGATATAGTTTCTTAACATAAAGAAACTAAACAATTATAAAATATGTTTTAACTTCATGACTAGGAAAGTCAATTAAAGGAACAAATTAAAAGTATAAACTAATAGTTTTTACTGAAGTTTCACATGTAATTAATTTAGACCTAGTTAAGCCTCAGTTCCTACTATTTTTTTTAAGGAATAGGCGTTGTGCGCCTGGTGGGTTTAATTACCCTTTTATTAATAAAATAGAAAAATTACAAGAAGAAAGGGGGATATAAACCTTATCTCTTGGAATTGAAAGAAAGGCTGCAAGCATTAACCATATCATCTTATGAATTATGTGTGATTAGTGAGATTATGCAATAAATTAAAACCAAACAAATACAAAACATATAGTTTGCATTACTTAATAAGTTTAATATAACCAAAGTGATTCTGATCTAAAGTTAAAAGGTGCATGTGGATCGACAAATCTTTTTCCACACAAAATTGCTTAGGTTCTAGTAAAGAGCTTGCCATTTTAGAGAGGGCCTCAGCTAAGGTGTTAGTTTCCCTGTATATGTGTTGAATCATCACTTCAATACTAGTCATAAGAGTCTTTATTTCTTAAAGAATATCCCAAAGTTTCCATGGACAAAGACTTTTACAATTTAAGATGTTAATCATTTGTAGGGAATTAGATTCTAAAATGATTTTAGATAACTAAATAGAAACACAAGCATGGAGACCTTCCTTTGATGTAAGAAATTCAACTCAAAGACTCGTGGCTATGCCAATGTTTTCTGTTCCAGGTAAAATCATTATACCATTAGCATTTCTAATTATAAAACAAATCCTTGAGGCACCTGGATTACCAAACGACAATCCATCCACATTTAGTTTGTTCCAATTGATTGGAGTCTCCCAATGGAGAGTAATTATTCTTGATGGTTTAGGCTTCCATAATGTCAAGATTAAGCCATTGACAACCAGAAATTCTTCACCACCAATTGATTGGAATGGCCATACTGAATGTGTTTTGTGAATTAAGTCCATAATATGACTACTGATGGTTTTTGATGTAGCATGCACACCCTCAAAAAATATTTATTATACGCTTGCCAAAGCTCCTTAAAACTTACTAGAAGAATTCTAAGTTGTTGGGCAACAAATTTTTCTTTGTCATAATGCCACATTAGTTTGATCCAATCTCATAGATTTGATGTAACCATGAAATGCATGTTTAACCTTGTTATGAAATAATTCTAGATTTCCTGTGAAAACGAACAACCAAAGAAAACATGATTAATATATTCAATTGAAGAACAAAAAGAACATTTGGAAGGCATATTAAAACCCTTTCTCATGAGAACATTCGATAATAGAAGCAAGCCATTTAAGAGTTTCCATATAAAGAACAAATTTTTTTTAAGGAATTTGTTTGCGCCAGATGAAATGTAAATCAAGGTGTTTCCTGTATGGCCTTCCCATGAAATGATAGCTAGAGGATATTGAGAAATTTTCGGATGCATTCAATGACCATATCTGCTAGTCATGCTCATCGTCTAATTTGAAAGAGAGTGAAAGAATTTCAATAATGATGTTGTCGATAGTTTAACTATAATATCAACACACCATTGTCCTTCGTTCAATACCCCATTAAAGGGTATATTTTTAAGAGTATCATTCACATAGTCCGCAAGAATACCATAGTTAGACTAGCTACAGAACCAAAAAAAACATTCTCCATTGTGTTCAAGTGGCTTTGGCGGCATTTGTCTTCAACTGCTCTTATTCTTTTCCAATGGAAGCTACCATGTATTCCTTTTTTTGAGCTGATATAACTATAGACCAGAGTCCATTTTGATGCTCACATTTCCACTAAATTTAGCTACAGAATGCCATGATCATACTCTTTAGAGGTCGAAAACCTAGTCCATTTTCTTCTTTTAGTCTGGCAACATTTTCCTAACTTCGTTAATGATGCCGGGCATGTCCATCGTTTTCAACCCAAAGGAAATTAGACATTTTGTGCTCTGATTGATGAATTATAGATTTTGGAGGTAAAAAGGTGCCAAGACAATACAGAGGAAGATTAGACAATACATGTTTGATTAATGTAATTCGTTCTCCAGGTGAGAGTAAGTTTCTTTTCCAACTAGCCAATTCTCCTTCAAATTTCTCTAATATATGCTGGAAATATGAAGCTTTTGTACGACGTTTGAACAACATGTTTCTGAGATAACATAAAGGATAAAACGCCTCTTTTGATTCCTATGGTGGAGGAAATATTGAATTCTTGTACTATGGCCCTTAAGGCTATGAAGAAACTCTTATCTTTGTTAATCTTTTGACCAGTTGCTTTCTCGTAATCCATGAGAAAATTACTCAGGTTCTTGATTGATCTCTTTGAGCCTTTTGTGAAAATTATAATATCATCTGCAAAGCTGAGATGTGTTATTGTCGGGCTACCCTTTGAGAGAGCATAAATATACAAAGTTTTCCTTGCTGCCATAACATTAAGACCACATGAAAGAACTTCCAAAGCCAGAATGAATAGATAAGGGAAAAGAGGGTCCCCTTGTTTAATCCCACGCTAAGCTTGGAAAAAGCCAAATGATTTGTCATTTATCATGGTTGAAAACCAAGCATTTTTCAAATTATTCAAGACCAAAGAAATAAAGTGATGATGAAAACCAAAACGTCTTAATAGTTCAGAAAGAAAACCCCAAGAAAGCCGATCAAAAGCTTTCATCATGTCAAGTTTTAGGATCACATGATTGCCTTTAGATTTTCGATCAATGGATTGAATCATTTCTTAAGCTAATAGAGTATTGTTTGTTATGTCTCTTCCGGAAACAAAAATGCTTTGCTCCATGGAAATCAACTTAAGAAGAACTTTTTTCAGACGTTCGGCATGTACCTTTGTAATAACCTTATTAGCAAAATTACACGGGCTAATAGGTCTAAAATTTGAAAAAGTGGATGGGTTTTGCTTTTTCGGCAATAAAGAAATCAATGTGCTTGCTATATATTTTAGAATTGGAACTCCCACAAAAATTCCTAAATAGCTTTAGTCATATACTGAGCTACAATATTCCAGCAGTGTTAATAAAAGATCCCCGAGAAACCATAACATCCAGGAGAACTATTAGAGTCTAATTCAAATATGGCTAATTTCACCTCCTCGATGTCAACAGGTTTCAACGGGTTTTGCCTCAGTTCCTCTTATTTTTCTTTTGAATGCATTGATTTTGGATACCATAATATAATCGAGGTTGTTTTTCTTAATAATCATGTTTTATAAATTTACATAAATATAATCGTTGGCTTTATTGTTCCAAAACCTTGGTTTAATGGAAAAGGTTGACCTAAACGTTCATAACGATTATGTTTTAATTTCCCCAAACATTCATCATTGTTATTAGCCAAGCGTTTCTTTTATTCATGTTGTTAATTGCCGCCATTATTATTAAAGTTTCTTTTTAATATATCTTTATTAGCATTCAACATATGGAGCTCTCCCTCTATATATATGACCCACTCATCTACTTTTGTTTCTTTCCTCCTACAGTTGTGTTTTTGTTTTAATTTTTTCTCCATACAACATATCCTTTTCTACACACATACAAACACCCTTTAACAAAATCATCGTCGTATTTTTTTGCCCATGTCTACTTTATTATGCATTTTGTTTACGTTTCTTCTACTTCTCGGGGGTCAATTCTTGCTTCGCCCTTTGGAGTGTGCTGAAGCAAGTGGAGAAGACGTTAACCCTAAGGTCGAATTGTTAGTAGTGTGCCCTAGGCCAATAGACATATGTGATTCATATATTAACATTATGATTTGTTAATAATATATTATGAGGTATTCCTTTCATATATGCATGTATTTCGTTTATGTAATGT
>JANVCL010000213.1:17885216-17895422 GCA_026546855.1 Erythroxylum incrassatum | reverse complement strand
CATCAAATTTTCTTAAATTCATAAATTGTCTCACCAATTTTTTTCTCATTTAATTTCATTTTAATATTTCTAATTTTTATCAAAAGTTCGAGGTCCAACACTTCTGTCACAATTGTGGCATGTAGGCCACTATCGTGGGCCATTTCTTGCACTTCTATCACGATCGTGGCATGTAACTCTGGTGTTTCTATCACGATTGTGGCTTGGGCTGTTGTTTCGGCCTGAATGTCTCTAAAACTTCTCCGTTCTTTGATGTTGACCCTGAAATAATAACAAACACATCAAGGTACCTTAAAAACATAATAATTAAGCTTAAAGACTTGCACTATCCCATAAAACACTTAAAACATAAATAATTAACAAACTAATACAATTCTAACATAAACCCATACTAAATGACTGAATTAACATTTAAATACATATCAAACTAAGCATTAAAACACAATGCAATTTACACTTATCAGTTCCTAAAGAAACTTGAGATTTTTTTGATCTGTCCACAGAACAAAGTGACATCCCGATACATAAGGCCGCCATTTTTTTGTTGCTAACACCAACACCATCAACTCCTTCTTGTAGGTAGACATTAAGAGGCTCTTTCCTTTAAAGGTGATGCTAAAAATTCAATTGGTCACTATTCTTGCATAAGGACAACTCCTAACCTATTTCTTGATGCATCACATTGGACTATGAACAGAAGGTCAAAGTTACGTAATGCTAACACTAGGGCCTGAGTCATGGAGTGCTTCAACACCCGAAATGCTTTATTTACATCTTGAGTCCAAAAGAAAGCATTTTTCCACAACATGGTTGTTAGTGGTGCTGGGTGCTGTAACTTCTGATAATATCCAATCAGTCCCAAAAAACCTCTTAAGGCTTTAACAGTAACAGGTTTCGACCAATCCACCATTGCTTTATCTTCTCTAAATCTACCTTCACACCACTTTCACATATGATATGACTCAAGTATTGAACTTAGGTTGATCGAATTGGCATTTCTAGTTTTTATATTGCAAGACGATGAGCTCTCAGAATAGAAAATGCAATTCTAACATGCTTCTCATGTTCAACCCAAGTATGATTATAGATTAGGATGTCATAAAAATACCTTAATAAATTTCCTAAATAAGAGACTGAAATGTAGACGGAGCATTAGTGAGCCCAAAGGGCATTACTAAGAATTCAAAGTGCTCATGGTGGTTCGAAACATTATTTTATAGGCATCTTTCAGATTCGTACGAATATGAAAATTTCCAGATTAGAGATCAAGCTTTGTGAAGTACGTCACACCATGTAGCTTATCCAATAACTCATCAATAACTGGAATTGAGATTTTATCCTTCACTGTTACTTGATCAAGTGCCTTATAGTCAACACAAAATCTACAACTCCCACCATGTTTTCTCACCAATAATATTGGAGAGGAAAATGGACTTTAACTGGGTCTTATTATACCTTGGCTTAGCATCTCCTTCACCATCTGTTTAGTTTCTTGTTTTTAAAAGTATGGATAACTATAGGGGCAAAAACATACTCGACCTACTCCCGATTGGAGGGGAATTTGTGATCATGAGTGCATGGAGGAGGTAGCCTTATGGATGCTTCAAACAAATCACTAAACTTAGTCAATAAGGAATCAAACTCAAACCTAGTTGTTGATTGTTTGATTTAGATGGATGGCATAGACTTGCAACATAAATGCTCGACCTTGATTTTGCCTCAATGTCTTAGGAATGATTGCTCCCCTAAGAGTGATGAGTTTAGAGGAAGACGATCCATGTAGCAACATCCTTTCCCCATTTATATTAAACTGCATCTACATTTGTCCAAAATCCCATAAAATAGGACCCAACGTGCATAATCATTATGCCCCCAAAATAGCATCATAACCTTCTAAGGACAATAAGAAAAAATCGAACTCTACCATTATACCCTACAACATCAATTACACTTTAGTACAATGGCCTGGTCTTGTTAGTTTTTCACCATTAGCAACCACCACATCGAGGGAAAATCCAATTTCAAGCTTAAGGCCAGCCATTTTAACAAACCTATGATGGAGAAAATTGTGAGTAGAACCATAATTGATTAAAATGGTTAGTGGTGTTTTACCAATTTATGAATGTATACGCATGGTTTGTGGAGATTGAACCCCCACTAGGGCATGTAAAGAGATTGTTGACGTCTCATCCCTTTTGCAATCATGATTGTCTTCATCTGCAACCTCTAAAAACTCCATTTCCTTTTCAACTTTGATAAGAAATAACTTTTTACACTTGTGCCCAAACATGCACTTTTCATCACAATTATAACATAAGCCCTATTCTTGGCACCGTTGGAGCTTAGTGTGAGAGAACTTGTAGACAGTTACAGTTTACTCTTGAGTAATGCCCTTTGTTCCCCCAGTGTTCATTGTGCCCCATTATGTGTTGCTATGCCCTAAGAAAGGAAATGTTTAATTAGATGAGCTTCTCACTTCTTAGGCCTTAGTCTCATATGTTCGAGCTAGTTAGACAACTGTGGATAAATTTTGTGGATTCTGAATTCAAACATCAGATCGTATTGTATATTTCAACGTACTAATAAAGCATTCAACTTCTTCTCTATCAGTGAGGGCACCAGCTCGAGCTAAAAGCCTCTCAAATTGAGCTTGATAATTGGAAATAAAACTTGTTTGTTTTAGCTTGCTTAAATCTCCAAAGAAATCTTCATATTCAGAGACTGCAAATCTCTCCAGCATACTTTCTTTTATGCCTTCCCAAGTAAACAAGTGCCATTGGTTCTTGTGACACCGGTACCATAGTTGTGCATCTTTCTCCAAATGATATGTTGCCAACCTAACTTGATCATCAAGAGCATTTCCCTAAAATTTAAAGAATTGCTTCGCTCGGCAAATCCATAAGGTTGGATCCTCTGGGCCATCTTAACGAGGGAAATCAAGCTTCACAATCTTAGGAACCACCATTCCTCCTACATCCACGACACTTGTCCATGTGGTCCTCGATTCCTATTAACGGATCCTTCGTATGACACGTTCAACCAGGAGTTCTTTGCCAACACCAAATCTCCCATCTGCTTAATGAGTTTTTACTGACTTGTACTCAAGTATTCCACCTATCCTTCAAGCCGTTGAAGTTATTAATCTTTTGCCATCGCCAACTCTGATACTAAAATGTCACAATCCTATCCCTTACCTTAACCATGACCTCGAAGTCGAGCTATATTGCTAGTTAGAGATTAAACAAAAGAAAGAAATATGGACAGTGCACCTCAACAAACTAGTTTTTTGGAATTTTCTGTGATACTTTTATTACAATGAGTTGTGAAATTTATAGAATTACATACTAATCAAGCATGTCTAAGCATGACCCAAATTAGATAACTGCTAAAGTTGAAAAATAGCAACTAAAAAAAGGCGAAAGAGTGGACAACTAAAGAATAGCTTAAAGTGGCTAAACTATAGCCCACTACTACAACCACGTGTTGATTAAATAAATTTAAGGAAATGAAATATTTGACTAAATCAACTTAACAAATAACAGAAATTTAAGGATGAGATGTGGACACGTGACAATGTGCTAATCTTTTTACGTTTTATTAGTGTTCAGTCTTAATAGAATAATGACTAGGGACATTTTAGGGATCATATATGAATGTAATATAAATCTCATAATTACGATTTCATCATAATTTTATTTGCAAAGTATATTTATCACACAAGCTTTTTCATAAATATTTAAATATGTATAAGATAAAGAATATCTTTAAATTATTTTGTCACTAAATATAACTGACTATAAGAAATAAACTAACAATAATTGTAGTTTTTTATCAAGGAGAAATAAAATGTACATTTGACTCTTGGAAACTTGAATGAATGTGCCGTTACTTATTACTAGGAGCACTTGAAAAATTAATTGTTATTTTAGAGGGAATAAAAAGTAGAGGTTGCTAATCATTTTTAACGGAACATGAACTTCAACATCCATCCAATTTGACAACCATTAATTAGTGATTCTACTGTGGATAGATTCGGATAGGAGACGTGGAAATAGTAGACCTTCAAGTAAATAAATTGGTATTCTAGTGAAAAAGAAAACGAAAATCAATTGATGTGTATCAACATTCTCCAATTCTGCACTGACAAGGCATAGATAGGATTTTGATTGAAGGTTTAATTTTGTGCCCGTAGCTTTGCGCGGCACCAGGTTATTATAATATCTACACTAATAAGCTAAAACTGGTGCTTCCTAAAGGGGAATGGGAACGAGAATGAGAATGATGAGTTCTCAATATGGTTTTCCCTGGCAACAGGATTCTCCCTTGCAATGGCAGACGGTGACGGTGACCGTGGCGGAGATGCAAACATGGTTGAGGCTTCCAGCATTTCCCGGCGGGCGGTTTCCTGCTCTTGAGACATTCTTTGTGCACGTAAAGCAGTCAAATATAAACCAGCAGCAAGGAAGACTGTAACAAGTGAAAACACTCCTGCAGCAGAGAATAACCCTTCTTTGATTGCTAGGCAACTTTGTTTTGGTCTAGACCAATTCTTCAAATGTCCTGATTCTACGCTCAGTCCAATTAGCAACAAAATCTCCCCAACAGCAAAACAGACCCTACAGGAATAACTTTGAAATGTTTCATTTTATACACTATGCCAATGATTATGCATGTAAGAGAGAGAAAGAAAGGGGAAAAAAAACTGCCTAAGAATGAATATTAAGAAGCGTACCATGTGGAAACAAAGAAAACCCCTGCTTGCCATGTTATGGACCTGGCAAGAGCAGAATCACGGTCCCATGAGACAACACCAGGTGGCAGAGCCTTACTGACAGCAAATAACATGTACAAGTGTTCCACCACCATAGCAACTGCTAGTCCTACAAATGCGATTGCAGCACACAACAGTGGTGATTTTCCGCTGCCGCTATATACACACCCAGAATTCTCACCATTTCTACTATTGTTCTCCACCCATGTCACCTACAAACCCAGAAGGTTTTGGAGCTTCTGATATGATTAGTACAAGAATTTTTGCAAACTAAAGTTTGTATCTTTATAAAGGGTTACCTGCGAACGAGTTGCCTCCGCAATGATACAAAGAACGAAACAGAAGAAACCACACAGAATGGTCAAGATCATAAGAAAAGCAGCTGCTTTGCTACCCAAATCTGTGCCCGAAGGACTTGGTGCCAGATCAGCATGCGTGACCGCTCTTGTTTTCGCCATGTTTGATTACAGTTCATGCAGGCTGATCATTAGCTAAAAGATGAAGAAGAAACAAAAGGAGGCGGTGAAAGATTTCCGTTTAGATTCCATTCATAAAAAAGACGGAGAATTGTAGAATTGCTTGGAACAAAAGTTTCTTAAGGACCAAGATTCGAGGGTTCTGGTTCTGGTCTTTATGTTCAAGTATTCATACAAAGAGTGTTAACGTTGGAGATTTTGCTTCGAGGCTGTCCAGCTAAAACTAGGATAGACGCATAGTAAGCTTGACACGTGTACCCTCCTTTTTTCATCTCAAAAGCACTCTTTCAGCATCAAAGCGCATTTTGGAACGTAAATGTGAACAGCTTCAAGGCAAACCTCTCTCTGTACTCCAATTACTGGAACTTTAATCTTTCTGCTCTACTTTTTCTAGATTTAAAACCAAGTCTAGTGCTTTTAAAAATTAACAACGTCATAAAATTAGAACTTTGTAATTTGAAGATGGAGGGATTGGATTCGCAAGCCCATTATGGCATAAAAGTGTGAGAGAGGACTATTCTTGATGACGCAATCATTGGATGAGCCTGCCCGTCAAGTCAAACCAGTTACACTGCAAGGCATGGTGAAATTCAAGTTGTGGATGATAATTTCCATTCTCCAGAACAGAAGAGAACAAGCCTGTGTGATGTCCCAAATCCCAATACATATAGTGGATGCTGTTTCTCGGGTCTGTAAGTCAGCAGTCCCTGACCATTATGTGGCAATTGGCAAACAGTGCTGTGATCCTAAACTCTCCTAAGGAATCAACCTACCAATCATACCACAAGACCCCATGTAAAGGATGCCTAGATCCGAAGTGCAAGTAAGCCAAATTCCTTTACAAACTCGGAACTGTACACCGATGCTCCATTAATTATACATACAATGCACTGTTTAAATGCCTACTTACAGAAGCATGTACGCATAGAATAAAGACATAATCCTGTTTTGGTTTACTAGACTTTGCAAACGCATTATTTTGGTTTCAACTGTCCATCTAGATTCCTTCTAATCACCTTCAACTTGTCACTTCATGCACTTCTCAAATGTTCACCTTTATGATGTTGTACAAACGGCAGAAATTAAACGTAAATCCTTTACCAACATTCTCATGAATTTCGTTTCTAATTGTCTATGCAAAAGAAGCATCTTTGAGAAGATAAACGACCTTCTTTAAGAATAAACGCAACGCATTGATATTGGTCAACAAGCAATTTCATCACTTGCTTTACATACAAGACATAGGAAACTTATTCGATGAGCTAAGAATATGGCTTCCTATCGCCAATACAACTTGTTTCCAACATATTCCTTGCCTTTATGCCTAACTACAGACCATGTTATGATTGTATAAAAGTAAGGACTCTCCGACATATGCCTTTCTCAGATATCTATACCCTTTTTCAGGTCCATAGTTCCTCTCCATTGCAATCCTGATTCTATGGCGTCTACAAAGGCCAGTGACGGGAATCTAAAGGTCTACACCAGCAACGGCAAACAGCAATCCCTTGCAGAAAAAATGACCAAGAAGAACGCCTCAGGGAACTCCAACTTTGAGAAAACTCTGGCAAGAAGAGCCCTTTTTGGGTCACAGCTTCAGCAAGTCAAGGGCAGAAAAAAGGTGATCGACAATGGTGGCACATCTTTGCCAAGCAGGCTGAGCAAGGTTTCTTTGGCTGACGATTCTGAGGACTAATTTAAGAGGTTTTTAACAACTTTGAATGTAAAAGTCTGTACTTTTAAAGATGATAAAAAGGATAAAGTTCCTATGTTCATGTGCCGAAGGAAAGATGTTAAAATGGGAGATATGCTGTGATCTTTAAAATGGGAGTTAGCCAACATTTTCTGCTACTATTTAATTTAGATCCGCTTATCCGTTAACATCTAAAGGAATCTCACCACATCTATGGATTTCCTCATTTCATCTATTCACTGAATCTACCTCACGCTGCACCCAGTTAAGGAGACCCCATTTCTCAACCTGTTAAATAAAGAGTAATAAAATACCACTTCTGTAACTTGACAAAATAAACTTGGAGCACACACTATAGGAACCGTTGGTGAAATTATGAGGGTTATGAAGATTAGTGGGAATACAATTGAGGAATTTAGTTCGTCTTGGAAAAATTGAGTACGTTAGATAGCTCAAGTTTGAAAGGTTGGTCTCATAAAATTGGCAAATGGCTGACCAAACAAGCAACTTCTGTTTCATTGTTGTTGAGTCCTCATTTATTTATCTACGAAGGAAACATCTTCCATCCAAGCAACAATATTGAAGGCTTAGCACTCTCAAATAGCTCTTCATGATTGTATGCTCTACATCCTCCATTTATTAATTTTCCAATTTTTGTTCCATTTGAAACTTGATAATTGGAATTGATCTTGTTGTATTAAATTATGTTTGAGAAAGTATAGGGTATCTATGTTTAAGCAAAAGAGCCAAGTTTTATACTCTTTGAACTAAAACATGGTTCTTACTCAAATGACATAAGAAGTTAGAGAAAATGCTGCCACTTCGCACTACACTAAACCGTTTGATTCCCTTTATTTTCTACCCAGTTCCATTGTTCTGAATCGACTCAAACTCTTTTCATTTCCATTTCTAGTAGGCCACTTGTCCTTTTAATTTTCCCGTTCCCTCTTTCTTGTCTAACAGTTTTTTGTTAAGGAAAAATATGTCCTCGCCTGTTGCTTCTTCCCTGATCTCCCCTACCTTTGATCTTAACTCTACCACTGCTTTTCCTACCCTATCACACCCCTAGATTGCTGAAAAAGGCAAAAAAACTCTTTAGAAGTGTCAAAGCTCGAATCCACCTTCAGCATTACCATGTACACCCGTTTGGAACAAAGTTGCTGGTGACCCTATTAGCTTTAGCAAGCTATGTTACATACCTCCAACAGAAGAAGGGAAACCAGTGTCACTCCTTGAGGAAATTCTTCAGATAGGAGCCAAGAAATGGAAGGCCTCTCTGGTGGGTTACTTTATAGATAAAAGACTTGTAGTCCCCTTGGTGCAACACTAGGATACTAAAAACTAGAAGAAGATGGGATACGTCAAAACTTTGATAAGTGAGGATGACTTCTTTCTGTTCAAGTTCACCTCTATGCAACTTATCCAAAGGTTTATAGATTTGGGACCTCGGTATATCCTAGGGAAATCAATGCTAGTTAAGAGATGGACTCCATAAGTGTTTTTAGACAGGGATAAGCTGAACTCCATTCCTCTTTAGGTGAATCTTCATAAGTTTCCCTTAGAGTACTAGTCAACTAAAGGTCTTAGCTACTTAGCTAGCTCCCTTAGAAATCCAATCATTTAAGATGAAAATAAAATTTTGGTAAATAGGATTGGTTTTACGCTTTAATATATTGAGATCTCCCTAGAAAGTGATCTATTGGACTCCATTAAGTTGATGAGACTTTCAGAGGAAGGAGGCTTGGTGGAGGATGCCATTAGGGTCACCTACCCTAGGAAGCCTTTAAGAAAAGGAATGGTGAGAATCTGGAAACTAAAAGATAATGTTGGGAAACATATTCAATATAAGGGAAGGGGGATAGGCTAGAAATTGTGATGAAATTGATCGTAGGAAACAATAAAAGGAACTATCATCTTCATTCACACAGGCTAATATGCAAACTAAAACTATAAGGGATATTAATCTTAAGGGATAGCAACAAGAGCAACTATCTACACACACATAAACCATAATGCAAGCTAGAAAAAATATGGAGACTAATAGTAAGAGAGATCAAAAGATGTTCGAGGCCATAGGTGAAGACAATGGATTACCTATGAATTTTAACATGAAATGTCTTAGAGAAATTACAAGTGATATGAATGAGCTATCTACAAACCCAGCTTAGCTAGCCCTCTCAACACTAAATGTAACATCCCACTAATATAGAAAATATACCCAAACATCGAGAGGATATTGAAGAATATATCCTATGAAAATAGTATGTTAGAGCAAATATAATCTCTTAAATAACATCATGAAGAATACACAATACTTGAAACCTCAGCACTTCATCTCATTCATTCACTAAAGTTTACATTGTAGTCATTAAAACAAATATTTACATTACCAAACATAAAAAAGTTTACAATCCTTTATACAAAAGTTCTATAAGTCAAAGAAACTACAAAATACAATCTATAACTCCTCTGATGTCAGCTGACAGACCTTTGAGACATATCCTAATCCAAAATATTCATCTAGAAAATCTTAGGAACTAGGTCTCCTGACTCGTACCTGAAAAGTCACGTTGCAATTTTTTATGAGTTTTGTGTACTCAATGAGTGAACCATCATTAATGATCTCACTAAAGTCAAATACATAAATATTACACAACCAACCAATTTCACAAACAATTTCCATCTCAATAAGACATAATGAATGTCACACATCTCACATATATTCTTTCAGAACATGTATAACCCAATCAATCACATTATCATGGCATACACTTTATCATCACAATTTTAGAAAAGGTTTCATAATCATAAATATAAAAATCTAGATGCATATGAGACTCCAGATTTGTTATTATTTGTTATAATCGAGGGCTTTTCAGATATAGATACAGATACAGATACTAGCCCATTGAGCTCAGTCAAATACACAAATCATTGAGCAAAGCTGTTGGACTCTGTTACCGGAGCCCAACATCGGACTCAGAAACCTGAAACTTGACCAGGGAGGGAAGACTTGAAAGTTGAAACTTTTAAGGACAACTCGTTTGGAAGCAAAAGTGAGCGATGAATAGACCTGAGCTCATATTCTTTTAATCAAAGATTTCCTTGATGCAAAACCTGTATGCATAAATCTTGTCAATGTATCATGATCACATATGCACATCAAAATGGTCAAGATGGTCCATAAATAGAACGAGCAATCACACTTCCCGAAAGGGTCCTGTGAAGTCGTGAACAGAACGAACTAACACAAGTCTTGTGTAGTC
>JANVCL010000213.1:17826191-17845802 GCA_026546855.1 Erythroxylum incrassatum | reverse complement strand
AATTTACTCAAATATCAAAGTCCTCAAATCTTTTTTTTCCATCAATTTTCCTTAAGACACAAAACATCCCTAACAAATTTCATATACAAAGACACTCTTTTCATTTCATTTTAATATTTCTAATTTCCACTAAAAATTTGGGGTCCAACATTATATGCTCTTCAAGAAAATTTATATGAAAAAATATGGAAAAAATGAAAGTTTGTTTGATTCTTTAAGAAGAAATCCTATCATTCTTAAAAAGCTGATCAATGTTTTCTCTGTGGACAACCAAGACACTTTGCACGAAATTGTCCTCACAAAAGCAAGAAAGATTTCAAGTTATTGAAACATATGCAATCAATTTTTCCTATGTATTCTTTTATGAAGATCTTATTAAGGAACAATCCACTGAAGATGAAGACACTAAATTTGTTGTTTCTGTTATGACCTCTGAAGATGAATCCTCTTATTCCTCTATCTCTCTAGGGGATGATTCTCTATACATGCTACAATAGACTGACATGAAATTAGATCGTACTCTAGATATGTCCAGATCCAACTCTTCAAACAAGACAAACATGATCGCCCCATCAAAGCTATTGGATTTGTGGATATTGGATCGAGTCATACGATTATGGAGCCCATCATTTTACCTTCTGAAGCATAGACCTCACATGATGAGTACTTTACTGCTACATATGGCAATTCATTTAAGATTGGGTTAATTATAAAAAGAAAGATAGGGATACGATTCTTTCCACAATAAACAGTTTGGACTAAATTGCATAGCAACAATCTACTTGGCCCAGATATTCTCATTGGTATGGATGTATATAACAAAGCCTCACCTTTATAAATCCTACCCATAAGCCTTAGGTATCGATCATTTTACAGTCTCTACACTGAAGTGAAAAATGTTTTTGAACTTTCTCAAGTTCCTACACCATATTCCTCATTGCGAGATATACTGTTAGACTACTGTCCTAAATCATATGCACTGTTTTCTCATCCATATCCTTTTTGAAAAAATGCTATCTTTTTCATAAGTATATCTTTCAAAAAGAATGAGGATATCAATCCTACAAAAGCTACACATCCAGGGATGAACCCTGATGACCTCAAACTCGCACAAGCTGAGTATGTTATTCTGTTGAAACGAGGACTTATTAAGCCCGTAAAGTTTGATTGGGCCTGCCAAGTTTTCTATATGAACAAACGTTAAAAAAAGCATGGTAAAAAGAGACTGATGATTGATTACAAGCCTCTGAATGCATTCCTGCAAGATGACAAGTTTCCTCTACCTAAGATCAATGCTCAGGTACTATTTTTAAAAGAAGCTGATATCTTTTCCAAGTTTGATCTTAAAGTAGGCTTTTGGCAACTGGGTGTTCACCCAATTGAGCAGTACAAAACTACATTCTGCATTTCTAATGCACAATAATAATGGACTGTTATGCTATTTGGGTTTAAAGTTTCCCTATCACTATTTCAAAAAACCGTGACCAAGATCTATGAGCCTATCCTCAACAGTGCAATCATCTACATTAATGATATTCTCTTGTTCTGAAAGACCCATGAAGAATATTAGGCTTTACTTCAGTAATTCTTAGATCTTACTAAATAGTATAGCATCATGCTTTAAACCTCTAAAAGCATCATTAGTACAAAGGAGATTGAATTTTTGGGTATGCATTTCAAAGATGGATTCTACTAGATTGGTTCGTATATTGCACAAAAGCTATTACACTTTCCTGATGAAGATCTCACTGTAAAACAACAACAATAATTCCTCGGGATTGTTAATTACATTCGTGAGTTCATACCACACATGGCAACTTGCACTTCATGTTTATCCATGTTGCTCAAACAGAATCCACCCTGGCCTCCAAATAGTTTCTTTCCTTTTTCTCATTATAAATATATTCTTCCTCTTCAGCGAGGTAACTTCTTCTTAAAGCTTTTATCTTTTAAAGTCTTTGATTGTCAAGTTCTTATGGCTCATCCAACCTTTTCTGCTATCACAAAGAAATACTTTTCTCCTATTGCTAGTACACCTAATAATGTTTCTGAAGTTGCCTCACTTGCTCTTATGAGTTTTTTTATTATTTGCATCATTTTCTCAATGAAAATAACTCTCTTGGTAGTCCCACAACATTGAACCTCAAAGCACCTTACCTTTATGTAAGATTCCTTCTTATCATCATATTGTTTGCTTTTTATAATGTTGTTTGATTTTTCAAAGTAGCTTTGTGAAAGGTGTGATGATTGTACTTAAAATTGCTTTCTTTTTTAAAGTTGTAATTAGCGTGTCATTTGAGTGTTTTACTTTCCTACTCTTACTTCCCCTATAAAAGCAAGGTTCTTCTTTCATTGTAGAGGCAGAAGTTAAGGCAAAAGTTCAATGTTTGATTTCAATGAATATTAGTTTGTGTTTTTCCATTCTCTCTAAGTTCTCCACCTTCTAAAAGCTTAAGTCTTGAGTAATGTTACTATTTGTCATTATACAGAGATAATTATGCTCTACACTCGCCTCTTCTGAGGATCTTGTGTATCAGAAAGTCTAACACAGTATATGACTACATAAAACAATTTCACTGTAAGATTATTTAACGGGAAAGAGTGTAGGTACTTTTGTGACTATTGTTTCAAAGAGAAAAAGAGTTATGAGAATGTAAGGTTCCTAAGAGGAAAGCTGAGACTTGTGTGCCTGTGGAGAGAAGGGCTTTGTGCCTTGGTCATCATACTTGAAACGTATTGATAGTCACAAGGTTTCCATGTTGTTCCACAATAGTCTACCAGACACTGCAATAGTCTACAATCTGACTTTGGTTAGTCAATGATCTATTCAATGGTGTTGTTTTAGCTAGTTGGTTGTGCTACTTTCCTTGTGTGCCCTTCGGTGTCCCGATGGTCGTATCAGAGCCATCTTTCGTATCTTGGCTGACGGTAACATTTTCTCTTGATAAGAGTAAGGAGAGAACCCAATAGTTATGGAAACACTACCAGATGATCATGTTCATGTGTCTTCAACTTTGTCTATATTTAGTCTACCTTCTAGTGTTAAGCGTGATTTGTATAATCATATAAAATTTAGTTGAAATTACCATGTTCTTGTAGAAAATGGTGTTTGTGAGTCTTCTTTACCTTTATTAAGTCCTTACAGTATTTATTCTTGTGATCGTTCTTGAACAAGAAGTATATGTACTATTTTGTCTACATCTAGACCAAAAGTCAAAGAAATAATCTAAAGTTCCATATTGGAACAGTGTGATCTTAAATCTA
Organism: Erythroxylum incrassatum; assembly: GCA_026546855.1. Lineage (NCBI taxonomy): Eukaryota > Viridiplantae > Streptophyta > Magnoliopsida > Malpighiales > Erythroxylaceae > Erythroxylum > Erythroxylum incrassatum. The sequence continues at coordinate 17,842,538 of JANVCL010000213.1, read as the reverse complement.
CTACATCAAAACAATACGTAGAGCTTGAGATACCAATGGAGTTGATCTCTCTCTGGAGAGAACACAACCATACACATCTACATATAGGAGCTATATGCCTTGTTTTCACACGTTATGGAAAAAAGGGAATACCTATTACAACTAGGATATCTCTACTCGACACTACCTACACAACATACTAAAATGCTTTGATTGGTACTTGGTTGACTACCTTCAACAATGGAAGTGTCATTATGACAATAGTACCTAATTTCAACATCAGGTTGGATGATCTCACTTTGTCTGAACGACTATAAGTTCAGATTCAGATCACTAGAGTAGATCAAGATCCCACAACAATCATGGCTACCTTACGTCACCAGATGATCTATCATCTGCAGAATCATACTTTGGACCTCAACTTTCCAAATTCTACTTCAGATGCTCTTTATATGGTTATTGATCATTCTAATGATCAAACTACTATCATTCAGATCCCAAAGTAATTACCAGCTATAGAGATTAAAAAGTTGATGCCTACTAAATGGATCACCAATTACCAGAAGGTGTTCCACGCCTCATCAACACTCTTTTCATAAAACAACTCCTACAATTTTGAATGCATTAAAATATGGAACGGTGAAGTCCATCTATGTAAGGCCCAACAAAGATCCATCTGGACCTTCTACATTTGGTATTATATTTCTGATTTAGCCCGTATTTTCTCATACGGAAGGTAAATCTGGCCCATTTATTCATTATTTTAAATCTAATGGAGATCTAGTCCATGCAATCTATCATCGTGGACACTTTGTATAAGGTGTTGACCTATCTATGTGTGAATTGGACTGTGAAGTCTTTCTCAACCCTGAATCAGATAGTTAGGATGATGATGAGCGGTATGTCAGACGAGGAAGAAAAAAGAAAAAGTCTAAAAACTCATTGTATGCCTTCTCAACGGTATCATCCACACAAGGATAACTCAAATCTAGATGATTCTAACAAAACGTAGTGGTATATCCACAAAAAGATTCAGACTTATATCAATTCATGTAGTTTTGATTAACAAAGCAATTTACAATGTTATGAACACTAAATTTTCCTTTAAAGCCTTCATACATAGCCAATAAGGTGAAATCATGTTTTCATAATCAAATTTGACAAAGTCCAACAATGTAGCATCGAAAGTCCATTAAATCTAAAGACATTAGCTTGCTTGAGCAATTGATACTTGAAGGTGAAGGGGATCCAGATCTACTTGTACTCTTGAGCCCAAACACAAAGATCAAATAGATAAAGTAATATGAAGTCAGTAAGGTGAAATTGTCCTTTAGCAGAAAATTAGTGAGCTCTGAGTTTGATGATAATGTCTCAAAGTCAACTATCGACATAGAAAAAGTCTCTTGGATCCTTTTGCGATTAATCTTCCTAATAAAGACCTACCTAGGTAATTAACATCTGATATCCCATCTTTAAGCCTTCAAGTAGTATATTGCAACAAAATTGTTGCACAATGTGTTTTAAAAAAATAGTAAGCAACAATCTTCCCCAACATCTCTAACTTTTTTTATCAATAATAGGAAATGTGAATAATGAGTTATGTTCGTAAGAAAAGAAAGGTCAATAAAAAAATTTGCATGGTGACTTTTTATTCTTTAGAAAACAAGGAAAATATTATGATTTTTTAACAAAATTTTTATAACAAATAAAAAAATGTAGGAAAAATATTATGAGTTCGTCAATTAATATAGGGTGAATATTTTTTTATTGATTTGAGATATATGTCAATGAAAACAATATAGAATATCATTTTAGAGCCATTAATAATAACAACAAAACAAAGGTATGAGAAACTGCAACATGAGAAAAATTACATTAAGAAAACCCTCTTTTTCATGAAATTAGGATTTTTTTTACATGCAAAACATAGTCATAGCATCCTCTAATGAAAAAGAAAGTGAAAATGTGAACCGAAAAGGTATTTAAAAAATTATTTCAAAACAATTATACCAATAGCTATTTGCATACTATAAGAGGACAATTATCCAAAATAGAGAAAACTCTAGAAAATTCTAATGCAATAAGAAAGAAAAATGCTGCCAGACACTTTAAGCTTTATGAAGTGTCTAGTAACAACTCAAATCAGTTTAAGAAGAAAATTAATGGAGAATTTCTTAATGTCATACAAAGCTAAACGAACAAGATTAATGAAAATATTGTTTTTGATTCTCTAAAGTCTTCAATATCCCAAACATTGAAAACCATCTAAACCAGGAACCAAGCTAAGGTCAAAACTAGTAGCTCTCAAGAAGTGAACATGATAGAGCAAGATAGTAACATTGAGTCTAAAAGCCTTCAACCTCCTTCTCCTGTAGTGAACAAACTCTATTGGCAACATATCACAAAACTATATTAGTCCAAACATATTATCCCAGATGTAAATATTAATAAAAAACTCTAATGTCTTACAACATGCTAAGTACAATGCTTCCTTAGTATATGAGTGGAATATAGATCGCATATCTAAGTGCAAAAATTTAAATATGCTCCAACAAATGACAATGGTCATTAATTCCTATAGAGCCCAATTAGGAACATTTGATCATACCATAGTTGAATTACTGATAGCTGAATTTTTTAGACAATTAAAAGAATGTTAGGATTACCACTTGACTTAATCTTAAGGACTTAATATCTTCTAATTCGTTAAGATTAATAAAGGTAAGACAATTTTAAATGAGAATAGTGAGCCAATCCAAGATGTCGTCCTTACTTTTTTTTGTTAAAAAGGGAAAAGAAAAGTACACTAAAGAGAGCCCCTGCATAGTCTCATCTGCTCAACACCCATGAAGTCATCATGTAGAATCCTATTCAACTCCTCGGGTGGGACCTCCAAATCATGAAAACCTCTTTCCATCGTCAGTGCATAGGTTGCCAGAAAATTTACACACTTATTTTCCTCACGATATACATGAGCCAAATTCACTTGCCAATCTCTGCTGAGGAGCATATGGATCTGTCTAAGATTTTTTTCGAACTCTTAAGTTTTTCATTATGGAGGACTACAACCTCACTCCATAAGACGTGTGTCTTTTATCTGGTCCTTAGGCACTCTGATTTCCTTTTCCAACACCCCAATCCTTAAAGAGCCACTAGTTTTGAAATTGTCATTATTTCTTCCCTCCTAACATTGCTCATGTCCTCCAGAGCTATCCTATCCCTTCTTACTTCCATTAAAGTGTGTTTCTTTTAGTCCAAATATGTCTGCTCTTCAAATGTTTTGAAGGCTGCGGAGTTAAAAATGAAGTCACTGGTTCGAATGTTATTTTTCGAGTTTAAATTCTCTCTCTGGGCCTGTTTTTTTGTGCCTTGATCTTGAAGGTTGTCCCTACTACTCTCACCATGATACATCACAGGTATCATTTTTTTAAGCTTAAAACATCATCATTAGATCCAGAACCCGTATTGACTTTCTGGATGTTGACCTTATTGTCCTTTTGCACTTTTTTCTTTCCATTATTAATTACAACTTCATCCCTATTTTATGGGCCCACACTAGTTTTAGTGGCAATTGCACCACGTGAGCCATCTTTTCCCCATCTCATGCCTTCACTCTCCTCTGCACGTGCAGCTTCCTTGACCACATATTTTTGAACCACTTTCTTTGCCACAAAATCTTCCGCCATATCCTCCTTCTAATCATCATAATCATAAAGCATATTATAGCGAGATCCTTCATAACAATACGTATCACTCGAATTGTGCTCTTTCCATTTTGATTCTTTATTTCCTTTTCTAGGATATTGAGCCATCATCTGTGGGTCGTAAATGGGTTTCGACGGTGCCAGAGTTTGTTGTCCTCCGACCAACGGTTGAAATGCCATTGACGAGGTGCTCTCCATCTCTAATCCTAAGGAAGAGTTAGCTACTATGATTTGTTCTGTTGCTTTTTAGTTCTCAACATGAGTCTTGCATTGGTCCTTAGTATGGCCATATCTCCCACATCCAAAGCATATCATTGGAAGCCCTTCATACTCGACCCGATATAATTTTCTGTCCACCTTAATCTCAAAGATAAGTGGTTGCGCCAGATCAATAAGTACAACAATCTGTGCGTATTTTCCCCTTCCTCTTTGCCTCTGTTGTGTAATCTATTTTGACAACTTGTCCCAACAGCTCGCCAATAGCCTTTAAAGCACCCTTATGATAATATCGGAAGGAAAGCCCAGGAACTTTGATCCACCCCATTACTTTAGAGACTTTTGTTGTAGCCGGATCAAACTCAAAAGACCAAGGTTGCACTGTTAGATAAGCCCTAAATATCATTCAAGGTCCTCCTGTTAACACCTTTGTGTAGTCATCCATTGTTGTAAAGGTAGCCAAGTAGAACCCACCTTCTACATCCGCAAGTTCAAAGGAACCCAAGTTTGGAAGCTTCCACAAGAGGTCTTTATATCGTATATTTTTTCCCAGTAGCCTCAAAACAAGAGTTTTCTCCATCCCTTTGACAAAAAGCTGGTGTATATGATTAAAGAAAGTAATTGTGGGCGTGAAGCCTTCTTTTCCAATCGTTTAATCATCCTCAGTAATCTAAGCTACTTCAAGAGTCTCCTTACCCATTGGCAATCAACTTTTTTTGTACGAGGAATTTATCACATTCCCCCCCTCCAATCTGGTAGTATTAAAGTCACTCGTTATGGTTTCCATCATCACATCTTGCGTCGTACTCTCAACTCCCTCACGTATCTGAACTTTCTTGATGGATCGTATACTATTCGTCGCAAGTGGCAGTGCATCGATTTTGCACCTCTATGATGTTGTTCCTACTTTGTTAATAATCTCTTTAAATTTCATAGGAGATCCCTTATACTTGAAAGATAAAAATGTTGAATTATTGTTCAATCTTAGGTGCAAAAAACTTTCAGATTTAAAAGGTTACAAAGAAGCTTTTTTTAACAAGATTCATGATGAAAAAAGATTTAAACCAACCCTTTTTGAAAGGAGAAGTTCTTAGCAGAACTTCCTCCCATATTAGGTGAGAAAGTGAGAAACAAGATTGGAGAAAGCCACGACAACCAAGTTCCTTAAAATTGATTGACTTACTAGTGAGCTAATTAGTTACACTCATAAAGAAGGATTGAAACTTTGCCAGGATATGAAACTCCAAAGACAATTGAAACTTGAAATGTTCAAAACCAAAAAAGAATTATAAACCTTTTGCCAATAATTTGATATTTCTTACAACAATAATAAGAAAATTTGTAAAGCCTATAACAAAGCTCTATGAAACAAAAATTTATTCTCTTAAAAAAAGATTCTATAAAAACCCCAAACCAAACAGGAAATATGTGAGCAAACCTCAAAGTTTTCCTTCAACTTCAAAATTTAGAAACATAACATGTTATAGGTGCAATAAAAAATTTCATATAGCTAGATATTACAGGTTCAACAAAAAATTTAAATATTAGATTTGGATAAGGAAATATTTGAAAAAATTCAAGCCTTAACGATCTTTAATAATAAAACCTCTATGATTATTCTGACGAGGAATTAGGTAATAAAGCATTAAGATTAGAAAATGATAGCTCTTCTGGCAGTAATGAAACAATAAATAATGATCAATTAGAAGAAGACAAACAAATCAATTGTACTAACAAAAGATCAAAAATTCCTCTTAAAAGTTATAAATATCATCTAAGACCGCCAAGTTACAAAAAGAATATCTAGTGAAATTTCAACAATCATTTGAAACCCTAGTCAAAGCCTTTTGTCAACATCCTCCTTTACCTAAAATCTGACAAACATATTAGATTTAGCCAAGAAAATTCAAAATTAACATTATCTATTATAAACCAAGAAACTATAATGGTAAAACAAGAATTAAAAATACTCAAACAAAAACAAAAGGGAAATTGTGAAATAACAAAAAACTTGCTTTAACAAATCAACAAAGTATAATGTAATTCAGATGAACAAATTAATGAAAAATTTAAACTTAATAACAATGAAAAATTACCTAAATACTTTTTATTCATACTTAACTAGATAAATTCCTAAAAATATTTGATTAGGATAACTTTAAGAAATAGCGAAGATTTTCATATTAAGACAATTGCACTATTTGACATAGGAGTCGATTTGAATTATATTAAACAATAAATAATTCCCACAAAATTATTACAAAAAATGCTAGGAAAGACTCAGTGATGCTAATAACTTAAAGCTTAGGATAAATTTCAATACTAGTGCTTATATTTACTAAGGTAAGTTTTTAGTCAAAACCTCTTTCGGGATAGTAGAGGATATACCCTACATGACTATTTTAGGAACGAATTTTATAACGTGAATAACCCTTACATGGTGAGCCACGAAAATATTTTAACAGACATCAAAAACAAAAGAATTTGCTTTCCTTTCATAGAAAAATACAAAACTAGGAATATTAATTTGATAAACCTTTGTTCAATTTACAAAAACCATTAGAATAGCATAATCAACACAAAGCAAAAATAATTGACTTATTTAAAGAAAAATATAGTGACCGAAAGAATAGAGAAACAATTCAAGGTGAGAAAATAAAAAAAAATTAGTTACTTGCAAGAAACCATTGACAATGAGATATATGCTGATTTAAACAATGCTTTTTAGAATAGAAAGCAATGCATTTTACATTTGCCTTATGAAAAAGATTTCAATAAAAAACAAGCTCTTGCCAAATATTGTCCTGTCTAAATGAAAAAGATTTAAAGCAATGTTATAAGCAAGAGATCAATGGTTAGTTAAATAAAAAGCTAATCTCTCCCTATAAGTCTCTTTGGAGTTATGCAACCTTCTACGTGGATAAATATTCTAAAAAGAAAAGAGGTGTGCACAATTTAGTGATCAATTACAAACCTCTTAACAAAGCATTAAAATGGATTAACTATTCATAATAAGAAAAGATTTGCATCATAAAATTTATAATTCTCAAATCTTTTTAAAAATGAATATGAAATCAAAATTTTGGCAAGTCTAGATAGACCCAAAAGATAGGTATAAAACTAATTTTGCTATTTTATTTGGATAGTACACATGAAATATAATGGCCTTTGTATTAACAAGTGCTTCTTCAGAATTCCAAATGATAATGAATGAGATATTTACACCATATTTTGAATTTTGAATTGTTTACATAAGTGATGTCTTAATAGTTTCCTTAATACTAGAGCAACACTTCAAACACATCAAAATGTTCATCCATGTCATTATGAAGAATGAGTTAGTAGTGTCAAAAACAAAACGTAGCCTTTTTCAAACTAATGTTAGGTTTCTAAGACACTATATCCACAGTCGCACAATTACACCAACTAAGAGAACCTTATAACTAAACAATAAATTCCCTAATGAGATATTTGATAAAAAAACCTGCTACAAAGGTTTCTAGGTAACCTAAATTATGCTATGGATTTTTATCTTAATTTAAATAGGCTCTACAAGCCTCACCATGATAGACTGAAGAGAAACCCAAAACCTTGGATAAAAGAACACACTAGTTTAGTAAATCAAATCAAAGAAATGGCGAAAGATATCCTTATGTTACATATAGCTAACCATAATGCATTCAAAATTATAGAAACAAATACTTCCAGTCAAGGATGTAGAGGCGCCTCAAAACAAAAAGTCAATAATAAAGAGCAAATCATTCAATACACTTCGAGACATTAAAATCCCACTCAAAGTAATTATTCAACAATTAAGAAAGAAAATTTGTCTATTGTTTTGTGCATGTCAAAGTTTCAAGGTGATTTATGGAATCAATGATTTCTTCTCTGCATTAGTTGCAAATCTGCTAAAGAAAATTTACTCAAAGATGTTCAAAATATTGTTTTAAAACAAACAATCAATTTTAAGTATTTTTAATTTTGACATTGAATTTATTTAAGGTGAAGCAAATTTTATCCCTAAGTTCATAAGCAGAGAACTTTTGCAATCCAAAAAAGGATCGCAACAGTATTCCTTCACCCAAAGCCAACCAGAGGTCAAAAGAACCACACCATCCTATTCTACTTGTAAAATCAATAAAGCGATTCACCCAATGGATTGGGGACTAAAGTCTTGAAAAACTAAAAAAATTTGAAGTCTGATTCTCAATAAGCCTACCATATTGCTCAATGTATAGTTACTATGACTACCAAGAAGCCTATTTCAATCTCTTCTTAACAAACAGTGTGACAAGCCTTTATTCGTGGCTATTCCTTTTCAACACCAACTTAAAATATAATTTTCTATTTTGATTCATTAATTAGTGGAAATGGTATAGATAAAATAACAACAACATCCAATATACATCCTGTTGATATACAAGGTTTAGGGAGGTCTAGTAATACATAACCTTACCCCTAATTAGTAGAGAGGCTCCCTAACCATATAGGTAAGTCATATAGATGCATTCCATCAATATTTTTGCCAAACACATTCTAAATATATTGTATTTTCAAAGAAAAATACCAAACCAAAGATTATGAAGATATTTTCCCTCTAAGCCTACTATTTGCCTTAAAGTTATTTGCCCCTTAGGTAACAAGACTAAACATCCCAATGCTAATATGAAAATTTAAGGTAGGATGAGTTTGACTAAGGATATAAAGCTTCTGAAGTTATTGTAGAAGAATCGCTAACCTAAATTTCTTGGCTTATTAGACAAAGGACAAGGGAGACAATGATGTTTTTGTAATAAAAATCCAAATCTCAAACATTGTTAACTGTTGTGAAGATTGAAGATTAGTGCTGTGAAATAATGAAACAATTATTAAAATCAAGATATTTTGTTAACTGTTGTGAAGATTGAAGATTAGTACTGTGAAATAATGAAACATTGTTAACTGTTGTTTATTCATGTCATATTTGATATGTTATATTTGAGATTTGTGAAGAAAATAGTAAAAATTGTTGAAAAAGAGATAAGTATCTTCAGAGAAGAACAAATAACCATCGTTGAGTCTTTATAGCCATACACGTACACCTCTTGGATAAATTAGATTTATTCAAAAGTTTGATAGCAAGACTTAAACGATAACTAAATACTTTCAAAGAAAAATTAATATTATTAACTAGACCTTATAATTTAACAGCTTTTATGTTTATCCTTAAATTAGCAAAGATAACTTACTGTTTGAAATTCTTATTTCTCTTGGTTATTAAATAAATTTAAATTTTGGAAATATTTTTATCTTTATAAATATTAAATTATATTAATTACAATTTAATAATATATATTTATTTAACAATAAATCATATTAGGATAAAAATAGAAAAATAAAATCAATTTTATGGTTTTTACTGGAAAGAATCAAAGGAAAAAATGATAATAAGAACTCAAATAAATATGGTCTTTCTTACTGAAATTAAAAATAAAAAACAGAAATTTAAAAGCGAATTTTAAAGTAATTATATGATTATTTTTATTAATTTAGTGAAAAATTCAATTAATGCTTTAACTATATAGGCCCACAAAGATGACATTTTAATCCAAAGCCCTTTAATTAGTCCAAGACCACAATTGCATTTATAGGTATTTTCTGACCATAGCTAAAGACTATCTCTTGCTCATAGCTAGACTATAAATACTATGAACAAGGTGAATTAGGGTTTCTCATCCTCTTCACACGGTACTTCTTCAGCTTTTTCGAAGGCCACTTTCAAGATTAGTTACCGGGTATATTTTCTTTTTGCTCAAAACCCATTACACTAGAATTGTTCTTATGTCAATTGATAAAGGTATTGCTTGTTTTGACGTTTGGATTTAATTTCACCTGGAATATGTTCTCTTGCAGAAATGGCCAAGTCAAAGAATCACACGGCTCACAACCAGTCCTACAAGGCCCACAAGAATGGCATCAAGAAGCCTAAGAGACAACGCCACACCTCCACCAAAGGGGTATCTTTCAGTTTTCTGTTCCTTCTTTGAAGATTCTCCTAAAGTTTGTGTTGTGTTTCGTAACTTGATGTGTACTGGGTTGTTTTTATTTTTCTTTTTACGGTGTTCGTAGATGGACCCCAAGTTTTTGAGGAATCAGAGGTATGCTAGGAAGCATAACAAGAAGAATGGCGAGGCAGCCACCGAAGAGGAGTAGAACCCCTTGGGTTCTTGGGAGATTAGATTTGTTTGGGATCCCTAATGTTTTCTAGGGATGTAGTGAATTGCTTAACATTTTTGCTTCAGTTTTTAGTTTCTGATGTTGGTATTTTTCGTTGACTGGTTGTTCAAAATTCAAGTTATGAACTTCAGATAATGCAATGATCTATGATGTTTTATTTCTCCTGATAAAAGCTTTTTGTTTGATGCCAGAATTATTTTATGGACAAATTTCTTGGAATTTATAACCAATTTTGTAGTTAGCTTGGATTGACAATTTTTGGAGGTGATTCCGATTCCTTTTGTTGTCAGCCTGGCTTTTTAGTGCTGAACACCGCATTCAGATATTCTTAATCAGTATCGTCTTCGTAATGTAATCTGAAATGTGTAACTTTTTCTTAATAAGTTATTGCGATAGTGTTCTGGAATGTAGTTCTGGAACTAGCATTCTATGGTTGCCTGCAACTTTGTTTGATCACCATCTCCCGATCCGTCTATATGAGACTCTATTAGGTAGTTTGATATGAAACCAAGTTTATAACTATGAAAGTAGGTGCCTCGGTTTTTTTTTAATATATATATGTACATGTAAACTCATAAGCAATGTGTTGAGATCTGTACTGACCGAAAGGTACCATACTGATTGGATAACGGTATGGCGAAACTTAACTTTGGTACCGGTTAAAATACTGACCAGATTTGGAAAATTTGGAAAATTTGAGGACCTTTTGTCCAAATTTGAAAAGTTTTTAACCCTATTCTTTTTATCTTGTTTTTTAGGACATTGGTTTGCATAATGACATTCTTCTTTACATAACCATCATCTACAATTTTTCTTGTTTGTAGGGCAATATTTTTGTTTTGGTTTAAACTTTCGATAGCAATTTCTTCTGAAATAGCTTCGATTTGGTCTTTTGAATGGTTTAAATGGAGGCTAAAGTAATAGTATTATTTAATTATTGAGATAGGAGAGGGATTCTTAATTTTATTCTGGTGTTGAATTTGATTTTTCCATATGCTAGGTTTCCATTCATTATTTTCTATTAGAGAAGGCTCATGCCTTTAGATAAATGTTGTCAATTAATCCACTTTGAAATAACAGATAAGTAGCTAGTGGATTTGCTCCAGGAAAACCACCGCTTTAGGTCCAAATCTGCCTCTATTTTGTGGAGAATATTAAAAGCTTTTCATTTCTGCGGTCCATTCATTGAGTACTTGAAAACAATTATAGAATGTTGTTGAGGTTATGAGTTTAGCTCCAGAATTTTCAGATATTTCCTTCATGGGTAGTGAATTTATCCTTTCTAAATCAATTAGGTTTTGATTAATATTTTCATTCATAAGTTTTTCTCGAACATAAGTATGCTTGAGTGTTTGTTTATGCTCAAAGTAAGTGTATTGATTATGAGGATTATTCATGGCTGAAATAATCAAAACAGATGAGAAGAGATGATGATGTTGAATCGAAGAATGAATCATAGTGAAATTAAATTGATAGATTAGAGATGTGATGAGAATTTAAATAAACAAAACACTTCTTATGCATACCTTATCCTGGATTGCAAAACGCCAAACTGTAGGCTAACAGTAGAGAGGAATTGGAAGCAAACGAAGGTTTTATTTATCTTTATGCTCATACATCCTCCATTCACTTGCGTCCCTTATATAGGGTGAAGAAAGAAAAAACGACAAAAGACAGAAAAGAAGATAGGACTAAAGCTAAAGTAAAAGAAAACTTAAATGACTAAAGTAAAGAAAGATTCGTCCTATGACGAGACTAAAAGAAAAGAAAAGATGTTCTGTACAATTATTTACATTGTTTTGGGTTACATCATAACCCTACATCCTGTAGCGCTTTTTGACTCTTTTTGACTCTACATTATTCTTCAATTATTGGGGAGTCTTCCGGATTGTCTTCATTGGATCCTTGAATTGCTGGACTGGATTGGGCTGGACAATAAGGACATGTTTGTAAAGCCCATTCTCTAAGTTGAGTGCATATAGCAAGTTTCCATGCTTCGTTAAGTCCTTTAAAAATACCAGACATTTGAACGAATGGTTCCATGAAAGTTTGAATAATGTGTACTGCTTCTATAGTGATAGGTGCCTTATAAGATGAAACCATGATCATTTGTGGTCCTTTATAGTTGATCTTGATGAGTGAACTATTATAGATGCGTTGGCACTGGATAAAAAGTCCTTTGATATAATTTAGATTGAATTAATTAATAAGATCCCAACTGAATGTGTGTCTTGGAGGTGCTTCAAGAGGTGGATATGATCCATTACTGATTCCAATTTGTATATAAGCAATTTTGGGTACTAAGACAACTGTTTCGGTGGCTGCATCTTTAACTTCAAAAGTGGGATAATTGCTATAAATCTTTATGTAGATTTCTTGATCCTTGGCAAATCGATCCTTGTATCCTTTAACTGCTTGAATGAATCCAATTGGAAATTCAGAGAGAAGGCTCATGCTTTGTAGATAAATGGTGTCAATTAATCCACTATGAAATAACAGATAAGTAGCTAGTGGATCTGCTCTTGGAAAAACCACTGCTTTAGGTCCAAATCTGCCTCTATTTTGTGGATAATACTGAAAGCTTTTCATTTCTGCGGTTCATTCATTGAGTGCTTGAAAACAATCACAGAATGCTGCTGAGGTCATGAGTTTAGCTCCAAAATTTTCATATATTTCCTTCATGGGTAGTGAATTTATCCTTTTTAAATCGATTAGGTTTCTTTCCGGGATTTTCCCAATACTTACATAGTATTAGTGGAATTGCTTACTGGTGTGGTGAGAACGGTTTTGTATTGTGGTCTAAGGGAAGGATTTTGGAAGACAGTTAATGCTTTTTCTGATTCAACTCGAGTTGAAAAATTCTTATGTAAAACTCCTTTCTTGCCAGTTATATGGATTGCTGCTTGATGCCATTCTTCATAAACTCCTGCCATTGGTCCATTGTAAATTACATATACTTTTGAATCTCTTTCATGGTGTTTAGGAATAGGTACTACTTTTGTAGGGATACTTGGTTGAGACGATGAACTGGGTAAATGAGATGTGGAAAGTTGTGTAGTTGGTGTAGAAGGTTGCGTAGAGAGAGTGGGTTCATTGGTATTGGTAGGTATTTCTTGTTCTTCAAGCATAGAAATGGTTGTTCGAAGACGGTTGATTTCTTTGGTAACTATACTGGTTTTATGTTGTAAATCTACCAATTCTGCTTCCTTGATTACTAATGTATCTTTCAGCTGCTTAATAGCTACTTCCATTCTCGAGTAAGTATATCTGCAATAAAATTGTTAGCAGATGCGATATATTGAACTTCAAAATCAAATTGTAATAGTTCTAATTGCCATCGGATAAGACGACCTTGATTATAATTGGATTTTATATTGTATCTTATGAATCCACATAAATACTTTGAATTTGTTTGAACTGTAAATTCAATCGGTAATAGATCAATATGCCATTTTCTCAAAATTTTGAGGCAGGCTAATATTTCCTTTTCATGAACTAGATACTTCATTTCTGCTGGATTAAATGTTCCATTGATATATTTGCATAATAAATATTTCTTTTGTTTGGGTGGTTGTGCCATAAGACATCTTGCCCATGTATCTATGCTTGCATCAATCTGAACTAATAATTTATCCTTTGATTGATAATGACAAAGGGGAGGAAGATTCTTACATATCTCCTTTAGTTTGCAAACAGTTTTAGTATCTTCAGAGGTCCATTGCCATTGTTGTAAAGTACTGAATTTCCTTTGCAAAATTCTTCTTTCTTTAGCAAGATCCTTTAAAAATCCTTGATCGGAAATATAGTTTAATAATCCTAGAAATTGTTGAACTTGTGTTTTATTTGTCAATTTGTCTGGAAATAAAGATAATTTTTCAATATATTAGGTTGTAGTTTTAGATATCCTTGATGAAATTCGATACCTAAATATTTTATGGTTTGTTGTGCTAGTTTTGCCTTTTTCTTGCTTAAAATTAATCCTTTTTTTTTTACATCTTTGCAACACTATTTTAACCTTTTGACAATGATCTAATTTATCTTCATCACCACCATCATCATCACATCCAGTCTGAAATCCCGCAGTGAGGCGGGGTCTGGGGAGGTCGTAGTACGCAGCCTTTGTTGAAACCCGTTTCCGGACCCAACTACTTAATCCGAAAAACTCAAACATAAACATGATTCCTTACAAACTCTTTTTGCTCTGATACCATAACTGTTGGGACCCGACCTCGAGACCGGACCCAACCGGAAAATGAAACGGAAAATGGTAAACTAAAAAGCGAACCGAATCGAATCGGAGAAGTGTAAAGGGGGAAGCGAATCAAATCGAAAAAGCAGATAACAAATCGCGGAAATAAAATCGAAAGCGAAGAATTGAAGGAACGGATTTCGAAGCGAAACGAATTGGTAAAGAAATCGAAATCGAAGTAAACAAATTGTTGAAGCGAATCGAAACAAATTTCGACATCCATAGCGTATATCTTGGAAACTTAAAATCGCATTGGAAACCTAGGACTAATCCCATTACGAAATTGGTATAATTTTTTTCATTTCTTTCATATTATTCATTTCCTTCATCTTTTAAATCAAAACAACTCAGATCCCATATATTTTCCCTTTTGGAAAATTATCCTCAATCTAAACTTATTCCTACAAAATTCTATCACATCTCATAACTCGGCAAGTTATCAAACAAACTCTTATTATTCTATTCTTTATACCAAATTTTATCGAAAAACGGGCAGCATAACGGCTGCATTTTGCAAAAACCAAAAATCTGCAATACAAAAGAAACACACTTCTAAATTCACATCCAACCTTAACAACCATCATCGGACCTCCTGTCCGGAAATCCAGCATACACAACACAATCCTATGCCTAATACACTTCATAAAGTCAAAATCCATCATCAGAATCAATCTCAATCATATACATCTCAAATCAAAATACAAATTCATAATTCCATCTAAATCACTCATATTCATAAACAATCATAACTCATATCCCAAAATCATTCACAAACCCAACTCCATACACTAATCATAATTCATATACATCATGAAACCAAAGTGGCATTCTCAAGCCACGATACAATATCTATTGCAAAAACCGAAATACATAAGAATACATATTTCTCCAAAAATACACAACATATATCTAACCTCTTATTTTTACAAAAACCCATTTCAACAAAAATACTATTACAAACATAACGGACGAACTGACTTTCTTTCATCCGATCTCCGTCTTGAATACCTGGAGATGGGGATGAAAAAGGGGGGTGAGCTGAAATAGCTCGTGGATAATATGTTTATACATTGAAAAATAAACAAAAACATTTTTGCAAATACTTTTGCTCTTTAATTTCGAAGTTTCACATTATAAAAATTGGCTAAATCCTTATTTCTCAAAGTCTTCCCTTTTCAAAACATTCTAAAACTTTCATAAATACTTTCATAAATTTTACGGTTGAAAACCTCGATTTCTCATTTTTCACAAACTCTCAAAAGTTGTCACAGATTCTTTTTCGCAAATCACGACACAATTTCAAAACATGAATGGAACACATAAAAATGCATCACAAATATACACAAAACAAAACACATAGCACATCAAACGGTTTGGTTCGGTCCTAACAGAACGTACTGTACATTCCCGCATAGCAGTTCTGTGCAGCCATGAACAGAGGGGAGTCCGTAATCGAAACTCCTATGCCACTAGCGGGCAGCCGGGAGAAGGCTATCAAAGGGAGACCAGTGCACTGACTCATACAGAGAGGACCTAACCAAACCCACATAATACACATAATCGAAAACGAAAATTCGGATTGCCTGAAGGCACATTTCGAAATCTTGATTTTCAAATGTTTGTCTTCTTTTTTTCAATATCATATCATCATATCGTGTCAATACTTGACACATTCACATATTCATATAACAAACCACATTCAAACTCAAATCATAAATTTAATCACATATCAATCAAATTCATAACAATGAATGCAATAATTTCTTTAAATCATAAATCAAATTTATGCAAATTCACAAAGAACATTTTTCAAATTATTCAAATACTTCGAATCTAGTGAATTTCATAATCCTTGCTTTTCCTTCAAATCATTCCAAAATAAGGAATTTAATCCTTCGAAAATCATATTTATCAAACAATTATAAAAACATTAATTATCAAAAATTTGCTCCTTGAACTTTTAAGCTTAGCTTAAATTTCAAT
>JANVCL010000213.1:17787677-17802363 GCA_026546855.1 Erythroxylum incrassatum | reverse complement strand
CCATTGACATCTAATTAATCGGGGTTTGTACACAATATTTTATTATGCTAGTCCACAATTATGATAAAATTCTATCAACCAATAGTTATTTTTTTATACTCATTAAAGATTCAAATTCTGCCAAGGATATAATTGCCATATTGAAATTATCGAGCTCTCTAACAGAATCATACCAGTTGTCACAAAGTCCAGATTATCAAGAAACTGAAATTTCAAAACAACTAGGAAACTAGAAGGACTTTACTAACCTGCCAATTAGACAAATAACAAACAAAATTTGGGGTTTAGGAAGGAGTATATTAAGATCTACTCTCCTATGAGGCATCTCTATGTTTAGTTTGTGGTTTTTCTTAAGAAAGAAAAAGAATTTAAATTATAGTTAAAACTTAATTGACGTTATAACGAGTTCAAGTTTTTAAACCTACCATTATATTGCAATATGACCCAAGAACAAAATCTCCCTAAGGAAGATAGTATGACTATCTGCATAATAAACGACAACAAGAACAATTATAAGCACCATTGAACTTTCATCTTCATGGAAAAGCTTATTCACCATTTTTGGTACTTAGGATTTTGCTTTCTCTTCCTAGCAGATTTCCTTTTTACAAATTTGGATTGCACACAAAAATTATCAAGGATGTCTAGGACATGGTTTACAGCTAGTAGGGTATTCACGTCCTCTGTTTGTTCGATATCTCCTATCCCCTAATTCGCTCAATAGTTGTAACTAGAGTCAGCATGTTGGGCCAATTCATCTAACAATGCTCCAAACATTGGGAGGTGAAATCATTCGCGCCATTATCCAGATTCTCCACATTATTTGCACTGGAATTGTCAAGAGTTGTCTTTCTTCGAGAAATATGTGTGACAATTTGTTCAGCCCTTATCATTATATTGTTGCTTGTTCTTTTCCATTTTCTCCACTTCTATGTCCTTATGTCCAACACTTGTTTTTGTAGAAATAGAAATTGCTTCCTCTTGAATTTCTCCAATTACACATATAGCAGATTCAGCATTCTGCACATTCTTTTCATACATTCAAAATAACACTAGAATCCCCTGTATCAATTGAATTTGTTGCCTCTTTAATTTCTTCACTTTCACATACTTTAGTTGCATCATTTGGATTCTTCACATTCTTTTCCTTTTTCTCCTTTGCAACACTATCATTCCCAGCTACTGATATTTCTAGTGTGCCTAGTTTCATATTTCTTCCATTACCCTCCTCTTTCGTATTTATCATAGGGACCCAAACTTTGGTTCCCGCTTCATATACGGCTTCCAACGATAAGACAACAGGATTTTATCCTCCTCCAATTCTCCACTATAGTTATACTTCATGAGAGGAATGTATTTAAGCAATATTTTCTTGTGTTCCACTTCAATTCACACCCTTGCGTAACCAACTCTTTTGATATTCACGGTATTTTCGTCCATAGCAAGAGGAACACCTAAGTAACTAGCTAAGTAGTTTAATCCTTTAGATGACCAGTATTCAAGGGAAATTTTGTGCAAATTGACCCAAATAGGAATTGTCTTGATTTTGCTTCTGTCAAGTTTGAATCTCATCCTCCACTTCTTTAAGAAAATTGGCTTACCTTAATTGTGCCAAGGTCCCATATCTATGACTTTGCCAGTCATTTCCTCTAACTAAGAATCGAAAAATGAATAACTCATCTTCAGTTATTAACGTTGATTGAAGATCCCATTTCTTCCAATTCATATCAGCCTAATGTTGCACATTTGGGTATGCCAATCTTTTTTTGAGAAAGTATCCGACTAGTGACGCTAGCCATTTAGCTGCTCCCTGCTGCAAAACTTCTACAGGAGGGGTGACAGGGCCATCCTTGTTTCCAGCTATGTACCGTAGTTTACCAAAGATCTTTAGGTCCCTAACAAGTCAACTCTATGACAGATTTCCAACATTCTGGGGTGATGGGATAGTTTGCTAGGTGGTTGGGAGAGGGGGAAAATTCTCATTCTCCGATGTCTGGTTGAGATGTGAGCTCTTCTCCTCACCTCCATTCAGTTTGTGGTTTCAATCGAAAGCATCTTTACATTTAGTTTACCGTATATGGATATAAAAGGACCACTTAATTCATGAAAAAGATAAGGGGCCAAAAAAAAAATTGTCCACTTGAATTATCAGGGCCTAAATTTAAGTTTTAGTGTGGAGGAAAGTGATAAATTAAAATATAATTTTGAGTATAAATCGTGGACTTCCTCTTGATTAAAATTACAAAAATAAGAGCTAGAATATTTTTTTGATGTTTGACCTCCGATAATAAGTTGGAGAGACTAAAAAAAAGATGTAATATTTAACTACTAAATATTAAAAAAATTCAAAACTATTAAATTAAATAATAGTAAAATATCATTCAAAATTTGTGTCTTTTATTTCTAAAATTTGATATTTTACAATCTAACTCTAAAATAATTAAAAATTCAATCATCAAAACTACCCCAAACGGATTTGAATAGCAATTACTTTAATAAAATTGCTATATTGTCAAAAGGCAAGTATTTTAAAATCTAAGATGTTAAATTTGAAGATAATTTAATTTATGTTCTTAAAAATATATTTTAAAAAACACTTCACAAAATAATAGTCATTAATACTACCTAAAATATAATTTTAATTATTATGTAACATCTTGGAGTTTATTTCAGAACTAGATCTATGATGTAACATCATGAAATTTGTTTCAGAATTGGACCTATACGGGCATTGCTTTATAAGTTTAAGCGTGACCTTCCTCTTCATGTCGTCATGCCATTGGGACTTTATGGCCGTTCTCGAAGTTGCTCATTACAGTCAAGTGATCCACTCAAAAAACAAAGCTTGCACATGTTCTATTTCAATAGCTCTATCAATTTCTAATGATTTTACAAAATCAATTATTATTAGAGCACTGAAATCTCACTAAGTATATCATTATAAATCTTCAGTTTCTCTTAATCTCTGTTGTAGTTCCACTCACTCCCCAAGTAAATATTTCCCATTCTTGATCTTATACAACCCAGATGAAAGCATCCCTTTTGATTTAGCATATAGTCAATCTATCATCAATCGAGTTTCGAGCTACTTCAAGCTATCTATCCAAGTGTGAACATCATCATAGCAGAGTGCATATCCAAGCTTAAAAATTTTCTACGACCAAATTGGGTACAAGTGCAGTTATAACTTTAAAAAAACAGAAATGAAACAATTTGTAGCCATTAAATATAATTATAACCAGTGACTATTTCAAGAAAACAATTCACAAACATTCTAACTCCATCCACTCTTTGAATTGGAAAATTTTTGCTTCTAGTAACAAATAAAATCCCCCAGTTCCTTCTCTTTCCAAGAAATGACTTACTTCACCTTGCCAATATGACCACTTCCCTTCAAAATTTTATGTTTTTAAGTATCAGGACGACTAGACTACAACTGTTTCAGTTACTCGGCTTGAAGAAGGAGCTTCCACCTGCCCCATAAATTAAAAACTTCTGTCACTAGCTTTAATATGGGGGATGCAGTCTTCAGCTTAACAAATACATGCAACCACCAGATATTGGTGAAAACATATTAGGATATAGGAGTATGCAATTAGAGTTCCATTTAATCTCAAGGATGAACACAAGAAATTGCCTATCAGGTACAATTTTAGAGAAAATGAAGTATTCCCCATTCAGTACATAAGCGCAATGACATGTAAATCCAAAAAAAGCATAAAACCTCGCAATATTTTCATGTGTACTATCAATCATTTTATATGCATTAACATACAGTAACACAAGAAGCAGAGTCTATCCACATTAAAATGATGCTAGAAGCAAACATTTGATCAAAAGTTTACCTTAGCCGATTTAAAAAGTTCATCAAGAACTTCTGACAGAGTCGGATGAGCATGAACTGCAAATTTAATATCCTGCACCATGCAAAACATAAAGGTTTTCTTACATTTATCATCTAGAATAAAGTGAGCTAAAGGCAACGTATCTTAGGCATGACTTATATCACTTCCAGAACATTCAATTCAACATAAGGGGCAGGTATTAACAGAAGAGAACAAAAATTGGAAGCTCCTTATTTAGAGATTGGAAAAAATCAGCCTGAGAATAAACTGAGCTATTAGAAGGTTTGTTTAATACATGTCTCCAGTAAGGCGTTGGATGATCTATGGCACTAGATGCCTCATGAATTAGTGCTAGCACACAACAAATAGTTATCTGATCTCGGAAAAAGAATACCAACCTGAATACGTGTCCCCAAAGCTATGGCATTGGATGCTTCATGAATGAGATCTGCAGCATGCAAACCAAAAATATGGACTCCAAGTATCTCTCCATTATCGGGTCTGTATATAAGCTGCATAAGATAAAAGAAAATTAACCACAAAGCTACCAAATATAATTTAGACAGGTAAATTGAAATTCATGTCAAGTATATATATATATATATAATTTTATAATTTTACATATCATGCAGAACTTATATGGACATTACAAAGGCAACTTACGTATGCAGTATGTTAATAGATGCAATAGCACATCAGCCATGTTGCTATTGAATAGATAAATAAAATATCAACTATTATGAATAAAATTCATAGAAACACATAGCGTACAGCCTTTGGCTTGCGGCTGCCAGCCAACTTTTAGAAATAAACACACAAGGCATAGCCCAATAGTACTTGAAAATCATAAAAACCATCTTCCCTTTACTCAAGTTACCAAAGAGTAAAAGAAATCCCGCACTCATCAACATTAACAAGTGCACTACTAAATAACTCCTGGTTTAAATGATAACTAAGCCATATAAAAATGGTTGCCTTATGTTGAGCATATATGTCTGATCCAACAGGTATGATAATAATGGGAACCAACAAACTGCCTTGGTCTAGCAGATAATAAACCAAGGAATCAATTAATAACAAACCATTCTGGAGAAGGCATTAACAGCCATTCACCGAAGAGATAGTTCAATGCCTAAATTTTGCTAATGATTAATATTATAAGCCTAAATTTTGCTAATGATTAATATTATAATCTTTACAAGATTACTATTGAAGAAGGAAATTTTCAAGATTTATATACCTTTGCAAGACCTTCTCCTTCGTTTTCAGCAAGTGCCTTGGTGTTGGCCTTAAAACTTGTCTTGGCAATACTTACTTCAAACCCCTCAATTTCAGCTTTCTCTCTTGCTTGAGGCTGCAAAAAATTGGTCCTTGGTCATAAGTACAGAAAAAGGAAAGAAAAAACTGAACAACATTACTCATTGTTAAGCAGCTAAACAAAAAATATAACCTAGAAGACAGTTGAATAATCAAAAACAAAAATATTGCTGAGGTTGTTGCAACATTTCAATAACACACCTCTGTCAATCCAACCATACTAATTTCAGGATGAGTGAAACAGCCTGCTGGAATGCTTAGATGATTAAGCACGTGATCTCTTCCAGTGACTTGTTCAACCACTGTGTAAAGACATACACACAGAAGATGCAATGTGAGCCAAATGAAGAATCAGTCCAGAAGTTGTTTAATTCTGGTAACAACTCACCTGAAATTCCTTGGGCACTTGCTGCATGGGCAAGCATCATTTTACCATTTGCATCACCAATGCAATATAAATGAGGTACCTGTAATTGATTGTAATGGGATCAAATCTTATCAATGATGAATAAATGTCACATATCACATTGTGCTAATACAGATCATTAACAAACCAGATTTCCATCAGCGTCAATAACCCTCATTCGCTCATCGACAGGAACAAAACCACGTTGAGTTGCCACATTAATCTGGTTGTGGAAAAGAAATTAGAAGATTATTTTCTTTCTGACAACAACTTTGAATAATTGCAACCAAATAATTAGAATAGCACACGCACATTCTCCAAGCCAAGACCATTTGTGAATGGAGCCCGTCCAGTTGCAATCAGTGCTGCATCTACCTGTAGAAAAAGCAAATACCAACTTACTATAGACTCCAAGATGTACGAATATACATCAAAATGAACAAAGATCATAATTGTGATGGGAAGTATAAAGGCATGCTCACAGTGCAAAGAATTCTGATTACAATAAACCAAGGACATAGTTCTATTTTTTGACACATGGTACTGCATGCAAAGTACAAAGGAATGAAAACAAACTTGCTATTGGTACTTGTATAACTTTTAAAACATGGAATTGGATTTTAGTTGCATTCTTGTTATAGGGAATTTAAAAGTAAAGCAGGCCCAATCTACATTAGCCATTTAAGATGTCTCGAAATAGTCCAAATGAGTCCATACGCCAAGTATTGACCAACTAGTTCAAGATAGGGGCAAGTATCTCTTGGATGAACATCACAAAGGAGCCACAAATATAGAAGGTACCCTCTTTCCATATCATAAATAAAACTATTTTTTCATCCAGGAACATCAAAGTCTTAAGGGTCGTTAACATCTCAATCCCAAGCTTCAAAATCCATACAACTTAAATTACCTCCAAGGTATCTTTATGCTCCTTGGTCTTGGCATCAATGAGCTCGATAGTAACTGGTTTTCCATCCTTCGCTGGAGTAATCTATGAAAAACAAAAATGGAAGTTGAATGGAATCCATACTAATAAAAAAAAGAGAGAGAGAATACAAAGACCTAATAGTCCAGCAGCTCACTAAGGCCCACACATAGAGGAACTTCTAAGTTAAAGTACCTTGGAAGCAAATACGCCAGTGTGATAGTCAATCTTCCTCGGATTTATTAGAACTCGTTGGGCCAATTTTCCAATCTCAGGATCAAATCCAGGCATAAGCTGATCTAAAGCTTCAATGAAAGTGACCTAACAAAAGAAAATTATCTTCATGGACTTGATTTTCTGGATAAACTTCAAATGGAGCAAGGAAATACCATGAAAACATCACAAACAAGGACCACACCAACTATGAAAAGGGATTAGCACGGAAAACCTAGCAAGTAAAATATTTTGTAGCCTTAAAAATCATATGTTTTAGTCGATAGTAAAGCTTCAATAAACAAAGATAATTTCCAAACTACGGCCCATTCTAATAACACGTAAACAATGTCAAATACAAGTAAATTTGGTAAAAATTTAAGAAATTAATCAAAGAACAATGAAAACATTTTCCTATACTAAGCCAATATCTCCTAAGTAAAGTAGTTGTCAACAAGGAAAGCGGAAAGAGAAGCATTCATCATACAATTATGGAGACTAAGTTTCATCATACAATTATAGAGCGAAAGTCGTATTTAATATATTCTGATTCCCAAAAATGAAAAGAACATAAACAAGAAAGCTACCTCACTTCCCAGTGCAGTGTAGACATCACTGAATTCTAGACCAATGTAGCCACTGCCCACAATGGCAATCCAATCAGGAACACACTCTAACTTAAGAGCATGGTCACTTGTAATCACAGTCTTTCCTGGAGGTCATGCATTGAATCAGAAATAGTGCATGCGAGAAAGAAGATATATGCAGAAAACAAAAGTGAGGATCTTTTTGTCCACAGCAGGAATACCAGCCTCATCCATGAATCTCTAACAATTACAAAAGAACACAATCTTTACAACTAGCAACAACTTCCAACTGCTTGTGAATGATTGTTACAAAGTCAAAGATTTTTTAGTATGTCAGTACAAGGATCCAAACCGATCAATCCCAATGATGAGAGGATTTATGCATCTTCCAACTAAAGCCTGCAATATACCAGTATGGAAAAGATCTCCTTGACTTCCCAAAAGGACTTCAGAACTGCCTCTTTTTTTAGGAACAAAAAAGGGTAAAATCATCCTCAATCAGTGTCCAGATCAGACACTTTATATTTACATTTATATGCTTACTAAATGGGGATACTCTGATCTACCTAACTTTCAAGCATTTCATATTGCCAAATAATACATAATGAAGGGAAAAATGAGCTCTTGCTTTGCAAGTTTTCTAGGATATAAAAATATCATTTTTTACAACTGTCTGCTTGAGTAGAAAATATGAAATATGAATGAAAGTTAGATCCTGTGTAACAAACATGAGTAAGGATGAGAGAAGAGAACAAATAGCTACCATCAATTTCAATTCCCTTAGGAACAAACGGCACAGAACCAGTAGCAATGATTATATCTTTTGCAGTCACTATGTTGTCTTTCCCATATTTCACCTTTTGTGGGCCCTGATGAATTAAAGAAATAAAGGCATAAAAACATGCATGTCTATGACTAATATTGACCTTAATGGTATTCAAAATTTAGAGCAGCAGAAGTTTCGTTTTTAGCGAGTGAACTCAGGAACATATGCTTATGATACAAGTCAGAGCATCACTCACCAAAATTGTAGCCATGCCGGTCAGTATATCCACACCCAAAGCCTTCATAGAATTCGTCAAATTATTACGAATTTTTGAGGCAAGATTATTAGCATGATCAGCTACTCCCTGTCTGTCATACCCAGCAGCTGAGACCTGGCACAAATTTCAAACAGAACATTAACATCCCATTGATCTATTTTTCATAGTGGGACAAGAATTCTCTTTCTCTTAGGTTCTTTGGTTAGCATAAGCATTGAAGGACAAAAGGCAGTCAATAAAGACGAAGCCTTGTTACCTGCAGACCAAGAGCTTTTAGGTGATGCTCACTCTGAAGTTCACGCATTCGACCACTCACAGCAAGAAGAGCCTTCGAAGGAACACAACCTCTGTTCACACACGTACCTCCCACTACATCCCCTTCTATTATAGCAGTTTTTAGACCCTGTTTAGCAAAACCCATGACTAAAATCTTCTAAACTCAACAACTTCACATACCAACCAAATCAAATTATCGAAAAATGTACCTTCTTAACGGTGTGGAGAGCAGCACCGTGATCGCCGACGCTAGCTTCGATGATGATCAAATCGTAATTGAAAGACTTGGGGGCACTTCCATTGTCACCGAGGAAGCTAGAATCTTACTGGATATTTGTTTAAGTTAAGGTTTTTATCTAAAGCAACAGGAATACTGAGCAAAAAAAATTAGGGATTTTGTCAATAAGACGAAGATTGCGAGGTCTGTGACGGCGAAGCAAAAAAAATATTAGGAGGCTGTAGAAGAGACTTGCATCTTAGAGATTGAGAAATCAAGAGAGAGAGAAGATTTGAGAAGTTGAGTTTGAAGGAAGCGCAGCTCTTAGATACAGAGAACGAGAGATAAGAAGCCAAAACCACAAAGAGTGGTTTTTCTGTCTAGGGGATGAGGAAGAGCAAAGAGGACGCTTGTTGGAGGCGCAGGAGGAAATGAAAAACAGAAACAAAACCTTGCTTTGGATGGTTGGTTTGAGAAAATGAAAGAGAAAAGAACAAGAGAGGACTTGGATGAAGTGGAGATGAGATGCGTCAAAGAAGCAGGAAAGGATACTCTGGTTAATGGAAAGAGTTATTAATCGGTGAAGATGAGGATAAGAGAGATTGGAGAGTGAAGCAAGAAGAGGACCAACCGTGGAGAAGACAGGAAGCCGAAGGAGAAAGAGAGTCGAAATTTCGATAGTGAAGGGGATGGGATTTAACGAAGAAGCAGGCAACCGTAAGATTAAATGGACGGTTAGGATGGATTGCGTGGTCGTCCATCCCAACTCGTCCTTTATATATATACTTAATAATTACATTGCTTAAGGTTACATTATTATAAATATATAGCATTATACCTAGTCTATTACATGACGTTAGTTTTTTTATCTATGTCCATATTAGAGGCAATGAGTTTGGTCTAATAAGGTTTAAATAAATATAAAAGCTTGACGAACGATAGAGTCAGATCACTATAAGATAAATAAGAGTAAATAAGTGCAAAGACAAATAAACTAACTTGAACTCAATAATGTTAAAACATTATCTAGGGAATTTTTTCTCCATTTTTAACTAAATTACCTCCCAAAATATTTGATTAGGATTACACTTAAGGTGAGTGAAGACTTTAATATAGACAATATAACATTATTTGACATAGGAGATGATTTACTAATGTGGGAAGTGAGAGGATCAACTAAGAGAGAACAAATGTAAAGCTTTGAAGGGCTCTAACAATAATTAAGGATAAACCGTAATTTTTAAAAGGATCTCACCTAAAGTGCAATCAAAGGCTCACTTAAAAAAAAGGAAAGGAAAGGTTCACTTTTGCAAAAGGGTCTGAAGGCTCAAATTGGATAAATTATAAGCAGATCCTTAAGGTCTACTTAAGAGGATCAAACACTCCTTGTAAATGTTCAATTGTCTCTTTACTCTTATGATTGGTCTATTTCATAAATCTAATTGTTCTAATAAGAACAAGGCAAATATCTAACTTTGAGGTTGCTCTAAAGATTCTAATGATTCTATGATGCTTTATTGTTATTGTTTCAAAAATTTTATTTCTTTTTCTAAGTTTTGGTAAATGGATTTCACAAGTCTAATATACAACTTAACATGAATAAAGCAATAAAAGTAAATAAATAAAACAAATTTAAGCAAATACATATGGGAAAATATTGAAACACATTAAAGCAAATAAGAACAAGCATAGCATATCATAACATGATCGACGACTGAGTCAACCACACAAGTTATAATAGTTATAATACTTAACACAAATATAAGAGCAAATATTAACGTAAATAACCAATATCACACCTTGATCCGTGGCAAAAACAACTGCTACAAAATGTAATATGCAAATATAAAGAGCAAATATCAACTATTAGAGCAAATATAAAAGCTTAATGGGTGATAGAGGGAGGCCTCCAAAAGCTAAGCATAAATAAGAGAAATTAAGTGTGAAGGAAAATAAACTCGCGTTAGGGTTCACGATAAACTTTCAAATAAATGTTCAAAACATGTGAAGCATTATAGAAGCTATAGTGGTTTTGAAGAAGAAATCAAAGAAAAGAAAGCTTTGATATAAAAATTTTAGCTTAAATAGTGTAGTTGTTACAAATAATAGAGCTTCATAGGAAGCTTTGAAGTTGAGGGGCTTTGAGAAGGTTTTGGGGACTTTAAGCACTAAGTCAAGGCTCTAGAAAGTTGGAGAAGAAAGCTTGCCTCCTTATTTTGAATTTGCTCTTTATATAGGCTCCTTATGTCCGTTTTTGTCTTTGCATATCTTCGAATTGATTTCTCCTTTACATAAGTCATATGTAGCTCTCCTTGGCACAGGCTTTGTGTTTTATGAAATAATTTGAATGATTCTCATTTTTTTTAACTTGGCCTTTATGTTGGGCTGATACGAATAACATTCATATTACATTGCTTAAGCTTATATTTTATAATGTTTTAGACCTACATTACTATAAATTGATCTAATTGATTTCTTGGTCTTCTAGATCGTTGTCTTCATGTTTTATGAAGTTAACCTTAATTTCAATAATTACTTCATTATCTTAAAATATTTGTCTTCAATCTTCACAATTCTCAATAATGTTTGGGCTTTCAATTTTTATTGCCAGAATAAAATGGATTCACTTTACTTTTAATGGTTGAGAGTTTTGGGCTAACTAATCCTCTATAGCCACTCTATATATTTCATTTTAATAAATAAAATAATGTATGAATTAATTATTATTTTTACTAATACAATCTTATTATATTTTTGTTCTAATATATGACCTTTATTTTATTTTATTTAGGATATTCTCTTGTTAATTATTATAAAAATTATATCAAATTAGTTTATATAATATTCTAAAAATTAAATTTTACTTTATAACATTAAATGATGATTTCACTATTTTTAATTTTATAATAAATATGAAATGAGACTAATTATTTTATAACTAACTATACCTTAAGGAGGAATTGATTTAATATAAATTAATTTTTTATGATATGCAATTAATAAAATTATAAAAATTACTAAGAATCATTTAATAATAAAAATGATATAAAGAACAAGTATTATAACAATAATATAAAGTTTCTCTCTTTTTCAAGGAAAATATAAAAATATTTTCTTTAACTGTAAAGATACAAATAATATGTAAACATTTAACAGTCACTAAAGAATATTATATATAATTATTAATTGAACTATAAATTTAAAGAAAATTTTAAAGATATTACACATTTAATTTGAAAAACCTACTTTAACAAGTCTAATACAAATCTCATAACAACCATTAAAAATAATTTTTGGAATCAATTTTACTCATAGCAAATAAATGTTATTTTTTCCGAATAATTGTTATAATAAAACTTTAATATTTTATAATTTTAAAAATTAAATTAAATTTTTGCTGCATTTATAATATCATAATTAAATATCTTATAAATATAATAACTTTATTATAGAAGTATGAAAAATGTTTTTATATTAGAATTTTAACTTTTAGAATATATATTAACTTTTATATAATACGAGTTAATTTTATATTCATTTAAATATAAAAGCATTGTAGTTAATAAAGAGACTAATTTTTTAAGGCTATATATATTCATCATTTTCTAAATAATTATTATAATTAAAAATGAAGAAGATTAAATGTTATGATCATATGCTAAAAAAATATCTATTGAATATGCCTATATATGTGTGTGTGTGCAAATATAGTAAACAATCAATTAGTAAAGCATTAAAAATTTTGAAAATACTTTTACATAATTTTAAAATAAATATAAATTAATATATAAAATATTTTTAAATTCAAATTTATCCTTTAAAATGTTTAATATTTTTATTTTACATTATGTGTTAATTATTATAAGAAAAATGTAATATTTTGTAAATTTAGAGTTTGATTCACTTTTAGCATATGATTTTTTTTGAAAAGCATTTCAATTATATTAAATTGCTCGTCGAGCTATATGGAGGAATATCTAGTGAAAATAAAACACAATAAAATTTCCTACCTAGATTAAGTGGAATTGAAGTTTATATTAACAAATAAAAGGTTGACCTACGAAGACAACCTTGTAACAACTATAGGAGAAAGTGTAGAGAATAAGTGTTAGACCTTAAGTCCTAATAGTGAAATTGTGTAGGCATTAGCGAGCTTTGACCAATGTTTGATACTAGAGGTGATGGAATAAGGTAAAGACTTGCAAGTAGGCAAGGAAAACAGGAGTTGTCAATGAGTTGGTAGGCGTTGGTGCACATTTACAAAAATCTCCAACGAGATAATTCAAATTTAAGACCAGAGACAGCTTAAGATGGACTTTGAGTTAAAAGTTAACTGGATCACATGCATGAGGGAGACATATGAGAGCTTTAAAGTCTTAATGTGTGTTCAAATAGACATACCGTGACTAATGAAAATGACATGAGTAAGCATTAGACCAAACTAGTATGCTATGCAAGACTTTAGGCTTAGCTGACTCATCATCAGTGGATAAAGATTAAGGAGAGATCTTAGATGATGTGGTAGATAAGATCACACTAGATATACATTAGTTTTAAAAGATAAAGACTATATGAGAGGATCATCTGAAGGTAGTAGGGTTCTTTATAGATATGGATGTATCATTCCTAGTTAATTGTAATCTTATCTTGTTAGTTATGATGTAGCTAAATCATACCAAATATAGTTTTATTTGGATGGGAGTGTAGTATAATTAGTTAGTATGATGTAATCTGATAAAAATTGAGGTGATTTAGTTGATTCTATTTAATTAAGATTCTGAATTGTAAAGTTAGAAGTGCCTATAAATAGTTTATTTATGTAATGCCCATATTAGGGGTTAGAATATTGAGAAATTTCAATATTTAGTATGCTTTGTATAATCGAGTTTTTGCTTATTTCTGCATAGGCAATTTTAGGCTCATACAAATGAATTGTACATGCATCATGACATTCTGGGTGTAATTAGTTTTAGAATTTTGATTAAGATGAGAATTTTGGTTTATTTGTGATGGAAATTCATTTGGAGGTTATTAGTAATATTTTGAATTTTTTTTGGAATTTTAGGATATTAGGAGAAATAGAGCAATGGCTTAATGACATGTAGCACTTCGATGTGCAAGACAATTGGCACTTATGTAATGAGCCAAGTGTCAATTTGGTAACAACACACATGGTAACAACTTAAGTGATTACATGTGTTAAAGGGAAAAAATCACTAGAACCTTGTTGTTCTTCGAATTAAGTTAGTCTTCTTTGAAAATCACTGAATCTTCATCACCGAAACACAAGTTTGGATTCTTATGTCGGTAATGTATATTGCAACAAAAATAAGTTAGTCCTACTGTTAATTTGCTTCTCTCTCTAATCTACCCTTTTCAACCATCATCTAAACCCTGGTGATTTTCTACAAATAAGTTTAGTAAAGTTTAACTTTTTGAGTTCTATGAATGATTCTGATGATGTGTTAATATTGGAAATAAATACATGCATAAGTTGGATGATGTTTTATGTGTTGAGTGTAATATTTTGTTACCTATATGAGTGCTAGAATTGTGAATTCTAAAAATTTGATGAGAAATTGGGAAAATGCATTTCATGTAGTATTATTTGTGATATGATTGTACATTAATATGATTATACATGCATTCATGAAATTTTTTGGGTACAATTGAATTGTTAATGATGATTAAATTGTGTTTAGCCAATGTCAGAATTATTTATGATATTTGTGGAATTTTTTGTGAATTTTGTGAAAAATCTTGATTTTTGGACCAATTATATAGTGACATGTGGACTGATTCAAGTTATGACAATTGGCTTGCTTGTGTGGTGACATGTGTTGGTCTTAAAGTACTG
>JANVCL010000213.1:17772413-17782756 GCA_026546855.1 Erythroxylum incrassatum | reverse complement strand
GTTTTTCCTTATAAGCTTTCGTCTGCTTTTCCTTCTAAGCTTTCGTCTGCTTTTCCTTCTAAGCTTTCGTCTGCTTTTCGGTCTAAGCTTTCGTCTGCTTTTCGATCTAAGCTTTCGTCAGCTTTTCGTCTTCGTCTGTTTTTTTTCCTTCTAAGCTTTCGTCTGCTTTTCCTTCTAAGCTTTCGTCTGCTTTTCCTTCTAATCTTTCGTCTGCTTTTCGATCTAAACTTTCGTTTGCTTTTTGTCCTAAGCTTTCGTCTGCTTTTCCTTCTAAGCTTTCGTCTGCTTTTCTGCGAATGACTTCCGTCTGCTTTTTCATCTTTGTTTAGCTTCCGTCTGCTTTTCGTTTTGTACTTCTGCTTTTCATTTGTCCGTCTGCTTTTCATTTTTCCTCTTTTTGTTTGTCATCAAAATTATTAAACACATAAAGTCAATTTTGACTTAACATTTCGTACTTCGTCTGATCCGTCCTATTCAACTTTTACTAAAGTATCGCCTTGATTTGATGATTTGTGTTACTTAAATTTATCTGCGCACTTAATAAATTCATCAAAATAGTTCACACACTTCTATAATTATTATTATTTGACTTTCATCAAAATTAATAGAAGAAGTGAAGTCTTCTTGACTTAACACATTCAACTAATAAAAAAACCTTTCTATAAACTAATGAACTATTAAAAGAAAAATTCTAGATCTGCCATAATAAATATTAATCATGTTTTTATCAACATTTTTGTATGTAACATCCAATATATAGTTCTTTTGTTTTAAATACATTAAGCTATGTTATTTTTCAAGTTGAGAAGAGATTAAATTTACATAATGCAACTCATTTAACGGAAAATAAAAACTTGGATAAATCCTCCAGCAATGTACAAAATCAACATAAATCATTCTTCAATTTATTGCAAATCAATCATTATGGTCAATTTTAAACCTCAGTGAAAGTAATCCAAGTTATTAACATAAAGCTAATGTTCAAATCAAGTTCAAAATTAAAGAAATAAAAAATAAAGCTAATATAATATTCACAAATGAGCAAGCATGTTTTAAATTTTAATTTATTCATGGAATTTCGATATATCTTGATAATCGCAGACATTTAACAAGTTGAATGTAGAGAACCAACTAGTTGGTTCCTACTTATTCCTTTTCAATCTTAGAATTGAACCAACTCAATTCAAGCATCAAAACACTTTATGCATAAGGAAACACAATCAATAACCAAAATTTGTCCTAACATCTAAATTCCAACCTATACAACTCCAAATGAATCACTAATTATACTTATCATATTCAAATAATCAAGGACTTATCCAATCAAATAAAAACATAAATAAACACAATTAGAAATTCCATAAATTGCATACTATTAAATCATCTCAAAATAACTTGAATTAATAAAAATGATATTCCAAATACTCAAGATTGCATATCTCAATGGAAAATTTAATAATTAAGCATAACTCAAACATAGTAAATAAAAAACAAGGGAAATAAATGTATAGGAAAACTCATTTGATGTGCTTTAACATGACAGACCTGAGACTAGCCCGTTTAAGATCTGAAAAAAAATCCTCCACCAACCTTTAACCAATTAAAAATAGTTGGGAATTGGATCCCTTTCATCCCCCCCTCCCCCCAAACACTTTTTGGAATGATTACTTGCTTCAATCGGCCTTGGAAGAACCTCTTGGAGAGCTCCCTTACTCACGTGGATGCTTATTCACTTTCTTTCCAACAACGTTGTTGGTTTTATAGCCTTAAAAAGATTCCCACAAGTCAAAATTTGTTGTATTTTTAATGATTTCCCGTAATCTAATCCATTTCAAATGGATTTTCAGGTGTTTAGAACTAGAGATGTTAGGTGGGTGAGTCTCCTTCGTCCCCCGACGTTTGTTTTGTTGTTGATTTAGGGTTTGATTGTTTCTATTTTTGTTTTCAAATTCAGTAAACTTGTTTATTTGAGTTTTTTGAGGTTTTAGTTCTTCCAGTTTTCAAAAATTATAGAAACCATAAAAAATGGATTTAATGCTCAAATCAAGTCTCAAAATTAAAGAAACAAAGCATAAAGCTAATCTAATTTTCATAAATGAGCAAGCATGTTTTAAATTTTAATTTAGTCATGTAATTTTGACATATCTTGATAATCGCAGACATTTAACAAGTTGAGTGTAGAGGACCAACTAGTTAGTTCACTTATTTCTTTTCAATCTTAAAATTAAACCAAATCAATTCAAACATCAAATATGTTAAGCATAACGAAACACAATCAATAACCAAAATTTGTCCCAACATCTAAATTCCAACCTATACAACTCCAAATGAATCACTAATTATACTTATAATATTCAAATAATCAAGGATTTATCCAATCAAATAAGAACACGAATAAACACAATAAAAAATTCCATAAATTGCATACTATTAAATCATCTCATAACAACTCGAATTAATATAAAAAATGATATTCCAAATACTTAAGATTGCATATCTCAACTGAATATTTAATAATTAAGCATAACTCAAATATAGTAAATCAAAAAACAAGGGGAATAAAGGTTTAGGAAAACTCATTTGATGTGCTCTAACATGACAGACCTGAGACTAACCCTTTTATGATCTGAAAATTTCCACCACCAACCTTTAACCAGCTCAAAATAGTTGAGAATTGGTTCCCTTTCACCCTCCCCCCCTCCAAAAAAACGCTCCTTAGAATGATTCCTTGCCTCAACCGGCCTTGGAAGAGTACCTAACCTCTTGGAGAGCTCCTTTCTTCTCCTGGACGTTGTTCACTTTCTTTCCAACTACTTCGTTGGTTTATAGCCTAAAAAGATCCCCATAAGTCAAAATTTGTTGGATTTTTAATGATTTCCTCTTATCTAATCCATTTCAAAAGGATTTTCAAGTGTTTTGGAGCTAGAGAAGTTAGGTGGGTGAGTCTCCTTCGTCCCATCGACGTTTTTTTATTATTGATTTAGGGTTTGTTTGTTTCTATTTTTCTTCAAATTCAATAAAAACTTGTTTCTTTGAGTTTTTTGTTTATGTTTATGTTTTGGTTTCTTCCAGTTTTCAAAAATTATAGAAACCATAAAAAGTAGATTTAATGTTCAAATCAAGTCTCAAAATTAAAGAAATAAAACATAAACTAATCTAATATTCACAAATGAGCAAGCATGTTTTAGATTTTAATTTAGTCATGCAATTTTGATATATCTTGGTAATCTTAGATATTTAACAAGTCGAATGCAGAGAGCCACCAGCTAGTTCCTACTTATTCCTTTTCAATCTTAGAATTGAACTAGGTCAATTCAAGCTTCAAAACACGTTAAGCATAAGGGAACACAATCAATAACCAAAATTTTTCCTAACATCTAAATTCCAACCTATACAACTCCAAATGAATCACTAATTCTACTTATCATATTCAAATAATTAGGGATTTATTAAATAAAATAAGAACATGAATAAACATAATAAAAAATTTCATAAATTGTATACTATTAAATCATCTCAAAATAACTTAAATTAATACAAAACAATGATATTCCAAATGCTCAAGATTGCATATCTCAACTGAAAATTTAATAATTATGCATAACTTAAGCATAGTAAATCAAAAAACAAAGGGAATAAAGGTTTTGGAAAACTTATTTGATGTGCTCTAACATGACAGATCTAAGGCTAGCCCTTTTAAAATTTGAAAAATTCCTCCACCAACCTTGAACTAGCTCAAAATAGTTGGGAATTGGTTCCCTTTCACCCTCTAAACACTCATTGGAATGATTCCTTGCTTTAATCGGCCTTGGAAGATTACCTAAAATCTTGGAGAGCTCCCTTCTTTTCGTGGACACTTGTTCACTTTCTTACCAACTGTTTCATTGGTTGTATATCCTCAAAAAGATCCCCACAAGTCGAAATTTGTTGGATTTCTAATGATTTCCTCTTATCTAATCCATTTCAAATGGATTTTCAGGTGTTTGGAGCTCGAGACGTTAGGAGGGTAAGTCTCCTTCATCCCCACACCGTTTGTTTTGTTGTCAATTTAGGGTTTGTTTGTTTCTATTTTTATTTTCAAGTTCAGTAAAAAAAACTTTTTTGTTTAAATTTTTTTTTGGTTTCTTCTAGTTTTCAAAAATTATATAAACCATAAAAAATAATGTTTGTTTTATGTTTCTATTTTTTTCATAATCTAATTTACTATCAACTAAATATATATTATTTAATAATTTAATATTAATTATTAATAATAATATGAATAATTTAATTTAATATTATATATTTAATCAAAAAATTTATTATTATTATGAATTATGAATATTTTAATTTTATTTATATTTGTAATTAAATTTAATAAATTTAATTAAATTTAAAATATTTTCAAAATTTATAAATCTAAAATAAGATTTGATTTAATAATTAAATATTAACTTATAAATAAAAATTAATTTTAAATTATTTATTTTAATAAAATAAATATTTTTTAATAAATATTATATAAGGGATTAACATCAACAACTAAACAAGTTTCTGTTTTTATTTGAAAGAAAAATTAAAATTAAAATCTACAACAGAAAAAGAAAAATGAAACCAAACAACCCCTTACTTACTACTGAAGTTAGGTCGAGTCTGAACTAGCTTACAGGTTTGGGTCAATTTTCAAATGCATTAGGCGTCAAATCATAGATTTAGTAACAGATTCATTCAAAGAATACAACTTAAGCATTTCTCTCAACAAGTTAAATAGTTAACATTTTTCTAGTTGAACATGTAACTCTTTGTTATTGGTTAATACACTATGATTCATTTGTATTGTACTTAATATTTTGTTCCTACAAAAGTGAGGGCGAGCCTTGGAGCAATTGGTAAAGTTACTTCTTTGTGATCAAAAGGTCACATGTTTGAGTCACTGAAACGACCTCTTTGTAAAAATGTAAAGGGAAGGCTGCATGTAATTGATAAATCTCTCTCATACCCTTGCAAAGCTGGGAGCCTTATGTTTGGGGGTTTGTTGACTTTATTTTGATCATATAAAAATACATATCATGTTCAAAAATATTTCCAAAAAAAAGGCTGGAGAGAGATTCTCTAACGTGTCACTACGTGGGGTTAACTCTCATGGCTAAACTAAGGACTTTGTTTAAACATTCAGCCCTCATCCCTCCTTAAACATTTCAGCACATACTCTTGCAACTTACTAAACCTCTTCCTTACAACTCTCATATTACTCTCCCACCTTTCTCTTCCTTCCTCCCTTTTATCCCTTTACATTCAACCATGCCTTCCCCAAACTTGGGTGTAAGCTACACTTAAAGGGCACTTTTGGTATTTCCCTTATTAAATTCCCTCTTTCCCTACATTATCGTTTTAAGTAACGATCTTTTAAAGCTATAAAAACTAAGACTTGTAGTTTACTTATTGTAGCCTGCCCACCTAACAACTCTAATGGACACACCATTTTCTGACCTGAACTAAAGGTATTAAAAGAAAGGGCCAAAAGCTAGAACTTAATACTTATGGTGTTTTTTCTAGGTAAAAGACTCCCTTCTCAGTTATAAACAAATGGGCTTACCAAGCATAAAGAGGTAGAGGTCTCTCAGAAGTGTTATTATTAGAGCATAACCATGTTCTTTTCAAGTTATCCCTTGAATACAAAGCAAAAAAGTGGTAGAAAATGGGCTTTAGCATATCTATGGTTTTTATATCTTCTTATAGGCCTAAAAACCATAAACCAATTTAGAGAAGATCAAGGATAAAAATTTTCCTAAATGGGTTAACGTACAAAACATACCACTAAAGTATTGGTCAACTAAAGGTCTAAGCTTTATAGTTAGCTACATTGGGAAACCAATTTGTATGAATGAGGCAACTAATAAGAGTTTTACATAATTTTTGGAGCTTAATAAGGAACTTCTAGATAACGTTCCATTGATAAGGCTTTGGAAAGATGATAACCATTATAAAGACTCTGTATTGGTTTCATTCCAATGGAAGCCAACACTAACTTAATAAAGGAAACAGTGGAGGGAGGAGAAAGTTTGCTATAGGGTATATGGAGCTTATGGGATTGGATGAATAATAAGAAGAAAATTAGTGCTTTGATTTGCAAATTATTGAAGTACAAAAAGATCAAAATCATATTATGGAATAAAATCACGAAGCCTCTTATCAATTTAAGTACAAATAAGGAATTATCTTAGCAAAGCAGTACACTAAAGATAAATACTAAGGCAGTTGAGGGAGAGAGCTCCTAAGAGCAGACATTTAATACAAATATAGGGGAGCACTAAAGTGCCTCAATGGGAGAAGAGGTTTATAATAGAATCCTAAAAGCTCACGAAGATCCAAAATTCCAGTGTGATAGTAAAATGAACTTTGGGAGAAAGAAAAGAGGTCAAGGCCCTAAGGCCAAAAACCTAAGTCTATGTCAATAAGTTTTTAGAATATTAAGGGAATTAATTGCCCTAAAAATGTTTAAAAAACTAATCATGGTAGGATTAATAAAAACAAAGTTAAGTTATGAAAATATCTCCAAGTTAAGGATCATAGGGAACCAACGATCCTTTTTATCAAACCACCAATGTCACCAATGTGGTTATATATTATTGGCTTTTAATCTAAGCAAATTCATGGTAAATCAACTAGAAAAACTTTGTTCATTCAAGAGAAGCAATAAGTGCATATCACCTTTGTTTATGACTCAAATTTTTTGCTTCTAAAGAAGATAGCTACAAAATAAGCTCTCGTGCTTCCAAATATTAGTTAAAGGGCTATAGGCTATTTCAACAAAACTACTCACATACATAAAGCTAAAGGAAATGCTAGTCTAAGGCACTTCACAAATAACCTCAGAGAATTTGTTCAGTAGATAAGAGCCAAACTTGAGGTTTGTGAGAAGCTTTTTTCATGGAGTAATAAACAATCTTCTAGCTATAACTTGAGGAAGAAGCTAGATATAACCATAGTGAATAAATATTACATGGATGTATTCCCTAAAATTTTAGTCATTTTTGATAGCCATAATATATGATCAGGTGCCTATTATTATATAGAATATATTCACTAAAGAAAGAAGCAGAAGACCTTTCAAGTTCAAGAACTTCTTATCTAAGGAGGAGGGTTTTCAAGAAGCAGTTCTCAAGGAATATAAGCAAGAAGTGAAAGGGTTCAAATCGTATATATATGTTAGAAAGCTTGGCTTTATTAAACAAGAACTTAAGTCCTTTAATGCAAAAAGAATGATGCACACCAAAGATTATATAACTAAAGCTAGGAAGGAAATGCTTCTAGCACAAGATACCGTATACCTTATACCATTAACCTAACAACCTTAAAAGATTGGTAGAGGATAAAACAACAATATTGAACTACATAAGAGATGTTTCCATGCATAATTCATTAATTAGACAGAGATTTATGATGCTATGGCTCAAAGGAAGAGAAAAAATACCAAATTCTTTCATAATTCCATCAAAGCAAGAGAAAATACCAATAAAATAGGCTCATTAAAGAAACCAAATGGAGAAGTTATCACTGCATATGAAGAATTAAAAAGGGGAAGGCCTTAGGTTTTTAGGAACTCTGTTGGTTTAACAACTATAAGCAATTCCTCAGTATAACTACTTACGTCCTTCTTCAATAATTAAGAATATAAAGAAGCGTTATATAGACCCTTTACACCTTTAGACATTAAAAGGGCGGGTTTTAAGTTAAACCCAACAAAAAATCCAGAATCAGATTACCTAAATGGCTACTTTTATTAGAAGGTATGGCTATTTATAAGGAACTTAGCCATAAAAGTAGTATTAGAGTTCTTTAACAAAGGTAAGATGCTAAAAATGGTGAACAAAACATTACTTGTTTAATTCCATATTTTCATAATTCAAGTTACTTAGAGGAGTATAAACCTATTTCCTATTGTAATTTTTTGTATAAAATTAGTTCAAAACTATTGGCAACCAGGTTGAGAAGTGTATTTGGTAAGGTGATTAGTGATTCTCAAAGGGCATTCCTTGAAGGAAGGCAGATTGGGGACAATGTCTTATTGGCACATGAGCTCGTTAAAGGGTATATAAAGAAGAATTCCCAAAGAAATTATGCCTTGGAGATAGACTTCAATGAAACATTCAAATCCATAAGTTAGGACTTCATTTTGCAATTTTTGGAAGCCTTTGGCTTCTTAATAACTTTTAAGGAATGGAAAAGGGAATGCATAACCTTTACAACCTTTAATGTTCTGATGAATAGTGAGCCTAACAATTTGTCTAGGGAATGCAAATATCTAATAAAAAGGGACTCAATTTCCCATTACTTATTCATCTTATGCATAGAAACATTAATCAGGCTAATTAAGCACAACACTGAAAGGGATCCCTACTTTATATACCATAGAAAATGCAACAAAGTAAGATTATTCACTTTTTCCTTTATAGATGACTTAATCCTTTCTCAAAGGGTTACGATAGCTCAATATTTACATTAATTTACTCCCTTCATATTTTCAAAAGCTTATCAGGATTAGAGGTCAATTATATAAAAAATCATATGATTTTATCCTTTAGTGCTTCCAACCTATTAAGCTAAATCTCAAAGATAACAAGTTTGCATCTAAAAGACCTACCTTTAACTTATCTAGGTCTTCCAATATCTACAAGGAGACATCAATTTAGATAATCATAATCACGTATAGAAAGAATAGAGAAAAGGTTGGGTAATTGGTGCAACAAGGATCTTTCATATGCTAGCATATTGGTTATAATCAAATAAATATTGAATTCTTTACATGTATATTAGTCTACTCATATATTCCTCTCTAAAAGATTAATTAAATCTATAAAGAAATTCATAAAGAGATTCCTATGGGGTAGTAGAACAAATGTCAAAAATAATGCAGAAGCGAGTTGAAATGAAGTCATAAAACCAATTGAAGAGGGAGGCTTAGGAATAACTCCTACTGGGTTGATAAATAAGGTGCTAATAGCTAAAAGGTTATGGAGAATCCTAGAAAATAAGGAAACTCTATAGATTAGCTGGCGGCTACATGTCTATTTCGTAAGAGGTAGGAGTGTGTGAGAGATTCAACTAAGCTTAGGACTTTCTCATTTTATAGTACAACCGATAAAGCTAAAGTACAAATTGTTAGGAACAACTAAATACCAGATAAGGAATGGACATATAGTCTCACTCCTGTATGATAAGTGGAGCAATGGGGTCCCCTTATCCAATTCACTCTTAGACCTTACAAAAGGAACTCTATATAAGATAAACTTAGAGAGTAGATATATGGAAATCAATGGGCTAACTCCCCTTAAAGCTGGCATGTGTAATTCCTAACTATAACCCATTTGTACATAGATTGGATAAATACACCTAGCTAGGTAACCCAAGTGGTCAGTTAACTAATAGATCTTACAGAGACTTAATAAGGGAAGTAAGAGGTAGAATAAACTAGTATAAGCTACTTTGGAACCAGAAAATAAGCCTTAAGATTTCATCCCGACTATAGTTAAATATGCAAGAAGAAGCTTTGCACAGGAGATAGACTCATCTACCTAAACATTCCTAATTAGTGTCTTCTGTGTAAAATATACATAAAAATATGCACATATCTATTCTTCAAATATTACTCTGCATAGATTTGGAGGAAAGCATTAAATATTTGTTTAAATAAACATAAAACATCCTAGCTACATGTAAGCTCCTAAATTATCCAAAAAAAGGTGCCCAAGCTTTCTATTTTAATGAAAATTCAACGTCTAGGTTATTTAAAAAATTCTAATGCCATAGTTTAGTTTTGGAGCAAGGTATTGGCATGACAAATGGTTATTTAAACTTGGAAAAATATGGACTAAAGTTTGAGGAAGTATGTCAAACATTCAACTCCTTCATGGACTAAGAGGATTGGAAGTCCTATAGTAGTTAATAACAACTAAAAATTTATCCATATTTAAATTTCTAAATTTGTGGCATATTTGGACATCTAATTACCTTACTTTCTTGTTATTTGATAGTTATATTTTGGAAGTTAGATAGAAGTTAGATGCATTTTTGGTACTAAAACAGTAGCACCCCACTCTCGCAAGACACGTACCCGACATCTATGGTGATATCCAAGTATGAACCCCGCAAGGGTGGCATGCTAAAACAATCATTCGGTCAAAATTCATTACAAAACTTTTATTTATTTAAAAGAAGGTATATGTAAGCGGAAATTACTAATCAAAGTGGGCCCATGTCATTTAAAAACATTTCCATTTACAAGTCACAACTGTTACAAA
The DNA here is from genome assembly GCA_026546855.1 of Erythroxylum incrassatum. NCBI lineage: Eukaryota > Viridiplantae > Streptophyta > Magnoliopsida > Malpighiales > Erythroxylaceae > Erythroxylum > Erythroxylum incrassatum. The sequence goes on along the minus strand of JANVCL010000213.1, from coordinate 17,772,476 downwards.
CATTAGTATTCAACCATAATTTGGGCCCATTTCAGATACAAAACACTTGAAACCATAAAGTCA
>JANVCL010000213.1:17729779-17745019 GCA_026546855.1 Erythroxylum incrassatum | reverse complement strand
TCAGATAATAATAATAATAATAATTTTTATCAGATGATAATAATACTAAATAATAATAATAATACTAATAAAAATTAATAACATTATAATAAAAATAAAATTTTTACCAAAAATAATAATGTTAATAACAAATAATAAGTATAATAATAATAATAATTTTACTAATAATTATAAAAATCAGATAACAATAATAATAATAACTACAATAAAAATAATAATAATAATACTAATACTAATAAAAATTAATAACATTATAATAAAAATAAAATTTATACAAAAAATAATAATGATAATAATAATATTAATAACAAATAATAAGTATAATAATAATAAGTATAATAATAATAATTTTACTAATAATTATAAAAATCAGATAATAATAATAATAATAACTACAATAAAAATAATAATTATACTAAATAAATAAATATACACTTAATATCAAAGACAAAATTAATTAAAATTACAATTGATAAAAATCATTTATCAAAAAATAATCATGTTTGAATAATAATCCTATAAAGCCAACATGCGACTCTGTCCATAATAATAAACATTGATGCATGGCTTTGATCTGTACTCCTTCCTTTGTCCAAGCCAGCTTCGCAGGCGGCTTGGCTTTTTGACTGTCATGTACTTTTTTCTGTCCAAGCACGTGATGTTAAATTTTAAAGCAAATACGGCGTCGTTTAAATCATGGACAGAGTTGGGTAGGAATATCTTCGACAGATCAAGGTGATCTGTACTCTGTGAAATGAATGGGGCAGGCAATGTTACACGTGACTCGCTAGAACTCGCCACGTGGTGAAAATAGTTCACAAAAACTCGCCACGAAGGTAGAAAGTAGACGGACGCGTAAGCAACACGTGTCGTTTACCCTTTCTCTTCTTAATAGAAGACTTAACTTACCCTCCACAATTTCTGTATCAAACCAACCTACTTGTTATACCCTGAGAATTAGTCCTTGCTTCCTCCCTGAGGAGTAGTTACATTCTTATTAAGTCGTAGTCAGTTCCTATATCTTTATGTGTGTGTATATATACAGAGGGGAAAAAAAGAAGAATTAATTAATTAATAGAAAATGGGGGGCAGTAACTTGGAGACTCGATCATTGCTGGACGAAATCCGTAGCTTTGACAAGGGTTGTTACTTCGACCTTGGCCATCCTCTCCTCAATCGCATTGCCGAGAGCTTTGTCAAAGCCGCCGGGGTATTATTATTTCCTTTGCTTGCTCTATATTTAGTCTCTTTCTCTCTGTTTTCTGAAAAAGATGGATGCCGGTTTCAACAGATTGGCGCAATCCAGGCGGTGTCACGGGAGGCTTACTTTACGGCCATCGAGGGTACGTGTAATTTATTTTACAGTACCAGTATTATAATCACATTCTAGCTTTTTATATATGGTTATGGTCAGGTTCTGGAGTCGATTCAAGTGGCTTGTCATCGGAGACCTCCGATGCCGGCAGGAAACGCCACCGTTTCCCTGATCTCAGAGGTCCTTCACTTTGATCACTTACCAATTCAACTTAGCTAGTATGCAAAATTACGATATGACAAACTTAAACATTTATACGGACCCATCACCTAGATGCTCATTGTCTCTATTTGGTTTACCAGTTACTACTTTACGTTAGTGGATAATACCATTTACGTATTATTTGCTGTTTATTGTTGCATTCAATTTTTTCAGGTGAGAACAATAGAAAATCTCTTGAAGCCCTGGTGAGTTCTCTGTTGCTCAATCCCCATATTAGCTATATCGAGTCATTTAATCGCTATCGCTTATTCCTGACGTTATTTCTTTCAGGTGAAGAGCACAGGAAAGGAATCCTTACAGTGGGGTTGGTATCCATGATCTTGTCGTTCCACTTTCGGTTTGGAACTAGATAATTATCAGTAATTACTACCCTAGAATATGAGGACCTTTTAGATTTGCATGAGCACTCTACCAGCAGCTGACTTCTAAAAACATCGTGTACGAACCATACAGGGATAATCTTTAGACAGAAAAAGATCGTTGTTGGAGGATAATTTTGGATTTCTAGTATTTATTATAAGCAATCTAAGTTGACTGATTACTTGGCAAAACTCATTGCTGGTGTTTAACATCCAAAGTGCGTAAACATCTCTACTGATTAACAATATTGCAGGACTGGCTGCAGGGATGTATTCTGGTCTGACCTATGGACTGAGAGAGGCTCGTGGAGCTCATGACTGGGTAAGTGCTAGAAACTACCTGAAGAGGTGATGTTTATGAACCGTAATTTACCCTGGGGTTGATTTGGTGCAGAAAAACAGTGCAGTGGCAGGCGCAATAACAGGCATGGCACTAGCACTCACAACGGATGATGCATCCCACGAGCAGGTCGTGCAATGCGCCATTACTGGAGCCGCAATTTCTACTGCGGCAAATCTTCTCACCGGGATATTCTAAATCTTGCAAAATCTAGGTCGTCTTTGTTCCAACATATGGCCCTGTCTTTCTTTCTAGTTTAGAACGTCAAGTTTTGTTACTTTCCTGGCTATGTCCTTGCTCTAGTTTTGTTTCAGGAATGGTATTTTAAATCGACGTATTTGAAGGTTTTGGTCCATATACATATGCCATAATGATGCCATTTGGTCGTTAAATACGGCCGGGCCGGCCGTAGAATTGAAATAACGTGGCTTTGTCTCAATCTTCCAAGTTTAGAATTGTGTTTTCGGAAAAGAAGCATTAAATCATGTAAAATTTAAATGCTAAAGAATCTGTAGAAATACAAAAAAACAAATTAGGTCTCTCTCTCTCCATTTAGCTATCTTAATTAATGTCCCCTCGAAAACAATAAACAATCTAAATGAGATAATTTTCTTTTTCTGTTAAATATGTCTATCGTTTAATTATTATACTTTTCATATGTTGGCTAAACTTACGAGAAGGAAAAGACCCTAATCAACATTTTTCGTCGTCGAATTTGTAAAGAAACAAACTAACAGAAAAATTTTACGCTTTGATGCTAATTGTCATAATATTAATTATTGCGTAAATAAAAGAAAATAAGCAAATAAAAATGTAAGAATTTATGTATTTCAATCTATTACAAATAAAAAGATATATTTCTTTTATTAGATAATACAAAGAGAATAAATAATAGCAACCTTATTAATTTTCTGAAGATACTAATTTACAAAATTCTTATCAAAATATTTATGTATGATATAATGTAGATTTGTGACTTATCATATTAAATACTTTTTAGAGAATTTTTAATCATTATTAAACTCAAAATATTATCTTAATGTACCGCAGTATTTAATTTTCAGCAGTTAAAATTGGAGAGCAAATTAACAACTATTAGATAGGTCAATTTGTAAAACAAAATATTTATTATTCATAATGTTAACAAATATTGCAACCTTTTCTAGTATTGAAATAGATTTTAAACTCTTAAATAAAAAGTCATAAAATATGTTTAATAAGGTTCCTATCTCAAATTTACCCATAGAAAGATAGATTTAATATTAGTTATATTAGTTTTGTATGCTGTAAGGCCTAACTCACCCCAAAAGCTAGCTTAAGAGAGGGGGATTTACACATTATTATAAATTCTTGAATGTCTTCATAGTTGTTCGATGTGGGATTCCTGACACACCTCCCTCAGTCTAAAGCAGGACTGGACATCTGATGGACATATTAGGCAAAAGGACATAACCGAGTACCACCCCAATCCATTGAGACAAACTGACTCTGATGCCATGTTAGAAAGGCCTAACTCAGCCCCAAAAGCTAGCTCAAGAGGGGGAGGTTTGCATACTATTATAAATTGTTAAATGCTCTTATACTTGTCCGATGTGGGATTCCTGACATATGCATATAATATATTAATCTAATACAAGTTAGGGGAAATAGTAACTCAATGCTTTTTCTTATTTTTATGTGACATATCAACGACTTAAATGATGCTAGAATTTTTCTCATAAATAAAATTCCTGTTTCTTAAATTACACTTATTTCTGCGCAATTTAATATATATATATATATATAGTCTCCATCATCATCATTATTATCATCATTGACATAGCGTCTGGGAGGTCTGATAGTACGTAACCTTATTCCTATATAGTAGAGAGGTTGTTTCCGATAGACTCACATATAAATGTGACATAAAGATATTACAAAAATTATGCATGGATTAAAAAAAAGCTAGAAATCCCATTAATATGTAAGGTCTTGGGAGGTCTAGTAGTGCAAGCCTAACCCCCAACTAGTAGCGAGACTATTTCTAAATGCACAACAAATAGAGACAAAACTTAAATAAATAAAATAAATGAATAATATTAGTAATATTAAACTAAATAAATACATAAATAACTAATACTAAGAGAATAATTGTGACAAAACACACTCGATAAGTGGAAGATGGTGGATGAGAAACTATCAAAGCTATTCTCATAACTGGTGACGAAGGTGAGGAGCATCTCAAATGTAAAAGTTTTTTCAATGAACTTGAGCAGAAAAGTTGAGTCGCAAGACACAACGGCTAGCCCACGACTAATAACTAGAGAGATAGAGATTAAACAATTAGACACAACTTCTTAGGAGGTAAATACTATGCAATAGATTCACAGTACTGGGATTTATATAACCTACAAGACTGCACATGCTCTCTTTAAGAGATATCCTTTAGCCATATCCTAGCACACTAGAGTTTCCTATTGCGAGCAAGTCCTCAGTGAGATCCAACCATGCCATGTCATTTTTGATCACTTCCTCACAGTTTAGACCTTCCTTTTCTTTTCTTGTAGTCTCTGAGAATGATTTTCTCACATCGTTTCACTAGAGCGTCAGGGTGTCTCTTTTTCAAATGTCCAAACCACCTAAGTCTTGTCTCTTGCAAATTTTCATTAATACCAGTCACCTTTAATTTGTCTCTCACCATACGATTCCAAACCTTATTTCTTCTAGTAATGTTACGGATCTACTGGAGCATCCTCATCTCTGTAACTAAAAGCTTATTACTATGTATTCGTTTGATGGGCTAACACTCTGTCCCATGTAACATTGTTGGTCTAATTACCATTTGATAGAATTTACCTTTAAGCTTGAGTAGTATCTTCTTTTTACATAAGACCCTTGATGCACTTCGCCATTTGAACCACCCTGTTCTGTTGCGGTGAACTATATCGTCATCGATCTCTCCATTGCTTAGGATGATAGACCTTAGATACTTAAAACATAAGTTTCTCTATATTACCTAAATTTGCTTCTTAACCCAAACTCAATTAAAGCCTAAATTTGAATTCAACGAGTTTTGTCTCTTCATTTTATAACAGAAAAGTGGGTGGATATCACTTACAATTAGAAAATGAAATGAAAGTTTGTCTTTTCTATCAGATATGTGATTTACTAAATTGTATATGTTAGGATAAGGTTTTTAATTTTGATTTTATTACCTCCCTTTTTCATCCACATGATTTTAATATGAAAATTTAACCTTTCAGGTTTTCATTGACCTAGATTTTGAAGCTATCAAGCTTCAACTGGGTCAGTCATGCTTATTATATCTTCCTTTGGTGTTAAAGTGTGAGGATTTTCGATCCATATTCTTTCGGTATCTATGAAGTTGATACCAATTGATATTGATATAACAAGGTACATTCTATGTATCCACACAATTTTGATCCTTTGGGATTCATTATTAAAACTTTTTTTTGACTCATATTCTTTTTGATATACTTAATGATTATACTTGCAAAGAGCAATTTTCTTTTATATGCTTATAATCACCAAAAAAATGAAACTAACGTGATAAGAATTAGAAGTGTTAATGTCATATTAGAAAGGCATGTATGAAATATATGTTTCTTTAGGTCTTATTTAAGTTAGGTATAATTTTATGTGATTCTATAACCTGTAAACATAATATAAAAAAAATTCCATCATTGTTAGATCAATCCATTTCTGGGATATGTAATCAAGGGGCTTGGCAGACCTGTGTATTCTCATTATTCTTTAATACAAGTTTAATTTTTTTAAATATCCATATAATTGGATGAACAATGATCCAAATGTCAATAAATGGGAAATTCAAAATAATGGGGGGATGGAAATGCAGAAATGTCTACAATACTTAGACTTAATCAGCTACCATTTGAAGGATTTTATAGATTCATTGATCGGGGTTTAACAGAAGAGCTTTATAAGTTTCCAAAAATTGAAGATACGGATCAAGAAATTGAATTTCAATTATTTGTGGAAACATAACAATTAGTAGAACTTTTGATAAAAGAAAGGGATGTTGTATATGAATCGCATACCTATTCCTCTAAATTATATGAATCTAAGGGATTAATTTGGAAAACCAGTAGGGATATGCAAGAACAAACAACTTTTATTGGAAACATTCTTCTAGTGAATTCCTTGAGAACTTCTATAGTAAATGAAATATACTGATCAATCAAATTTTGCAGAGTCTCGGGATCTATTACAAGTCAGAATTGGACCATAATGGAATTTCGGTATATATAATGATGAATAAGAGGTCTCATTTAAATGAGGGGTATGAAATTCTCGTTGTACAATACTAAGAACTAATAAATAAATTGGTATATAACATATTATTTTGATGAAATTGTGTCTTATATTGATTGTGAACATAGTCCTTTTGCTAGGAAAGTGGCCTATGATGATTGAGAACTTATTTCATGTAACTTTAATAGAAGACACACCTATATGAATGAGAAAATATTAAACACAATTTTGGTATGACCTTGCATGAAAATTGTACAATTTTAGCTTATGAACCATGTCTTTTAGGTTTAAATTTTGAACCATACATAAACTTATGAAATTTATCTTTAGCTTAGGACCTAAAAGATGAAACATGTGCATTGAAATTTTAATGCTTATAATTGAATTTTAACTTTTTTATAAATGGTCATCTTTAGATTTGTTTGAAAAGATAATTATATCATTTATATATGCTAATGAAAATTCTTCTACTCCTTCTAAGATATTATCCATAAATCTTCGATAAATTCCAGGGGCTTGTTTTAATTCAAATGGTAATACGTTCCATTGATAGTGTTTTTGTGGTGGACAAATATTTGTATTTTCATATAGTTTTAATTGCCAATATCCTGATTTTGCATCTAATGTAGTAAACCAATAATGCCCTTTTAATTTATTAAGGATATTCTTAAATTATAACCCAATATTCTTGAAAAATTATATCAATTTCTTGATACATTAAAAAATGTAAAAGAAATTCAATGATTTTTAGGATTATTAAATTATATATCAGATCAAGGATTCTTAAGAGATTTAACAAAAGCATGAAAACAATTACAACTTAAGTGTAATACAAAACATCAATGGTCTTGGACTGAAGAAGATACTAAAGCTATTAAATCATTAAAATCTCTCTGTAAAGATTTTTTTTGGCTTTTTTATACTAGGAAGAAAATTTCCTCCTTTTCATACTCTTAACCTGTAGGCATTCAACCAACTCATTATATGAAAGCTTAGTGTAACAATCATCCCTATCATATTACAAGAACTTTGAGAAAGAAGCTACCTCATTATTATAGATAATAAAGCACATACTTTCCACCATTTTTTTCAGATTCCTCACTCATCGAACTAGTAATTTTATCCTAAGCGGTTTTAATTACTTTCTTGTTCTTTAATATTTTACCCTTTTCTTCTTTAAGAACTTTTTGAATATCTTTTTAGTGAGCTTTATATCATTATCATCTTTCTCACTTTAGGAGGTCCTTTTATAATCAATTTTCTTATCATTGGAGACTTTCTTTAAGAACTTTTTGAATATCTTTTTAATGAGCTTTATATCATTATCATCTTTCTCACTTGAGGAGGTCCTTTTATAATCAATTTTCTTATCATTTGAGACTTTTAAACCATACCTTTTCTTTTTAGAGTGACTTCCTCTTCATGCAATTAATTCCTCTTCTCAATCTTTTGCTTCCATAGATATCAACTTTGCCTCCCACATGTACAAAGTCCTAAGTAATTTTCATACTAATTTAAAATTACTATAAGTCTTACTAAGATCTTTGAGAGCATTTATAATGTAAATGAAATGAGCATATTTGTTGGAAATTGATTGATTGTTTCATATGAAACAAATTATATTAATGCACAAACATGCTCACTTTGGTCTTTTTCACTCAAGTGGTGCTCATATGTGTGATTTCAAGTGTGTGTAGTATGTCGTAGATGGTTGCACAAATTGACACTTTATTGAATTAATTTATATAAAGAGCATAAAATAAAAAATGCATCATTTTATTATTTAATAAAATGAATCCCTTATCATAATTGCTTTTCTTATGTGTTTGATAAGTGATTGAGTTGAATGGCTCCACAAAATGGGTGAGTGGAGAGAGAGAGAGCTTAATTTTTGTAATTAAAATACTAATTGTTCTTTTGAAAAAATGAATTTCACAAAACCTAGAGGTGCGCCTGGTCTGGCGTGCTTGGCTTTTGGCCTGCTTGGTGTTGGAATGCGCACCTAGGCCTGCTGGTTGCTCGCATACGCGCCTGGCGTGCGCACCTGTCAAGGGTTGTACGGGCCCAGAACTTGGCTCAAACTGACAAACTGAATCTGCGAGTAAGAATCTTGATTCTTCCGGAGTCCATCATCAACCATGTGAGCCACGAATGAATTTAATGCGGCCTTGAATCTTTTAAGCCCAGTCTGACTTGCGGGGCTAGGAGGCCACATCAAGTCTTGATTAGTGTCGCATTGATCTTGGTGTCTGTCAATATATTCATCATGTGCAGCCTTGCTCACATTATCTGGTCGCACCATTTTTTTTCATCATTCGACTTAGAAATTCACCTTTATAGCCAACGCCTTGAAGGTCTCTTCTAATCTTACTAATTTCCAACAACTTTTCTAACTTTTTGGTACCTTCATTTAACATTGTTATTCCTTTTTCCGTACTGACCAAATTCAATTTTGTTTCATCAAGTTCATTTATTGTAGATAATAATTTCTTCTTTAAATCTTGAATGATGTTCTTCATAGAGGAGTTTTCCTTCTTTAGCTTTTTATTCTTCTTGCATGTTTGCACTCATTTAGCATACATTAATTCATAGGCTTCATAAATATTTTCTTTTTTATCATCTGAATTACTGTCATCACTGTTATAATCTAAAATTAAGCTTTGAGCTAATTCGTCTGTGTTTTTTCCCATAATTTTCTGATTTATCCACGTTTTCATCGATGCTTACTTTCTTCTTGGTTGTTATTAAGTAAGCAACTGGACTTTTGCTATATAAAGCAACTAACACAACATTATTCACCACTTCTTTTTCACTGCCATATTCACTTTTGGATTCATTCTCACTCCAAGTGCTTGTATAAGATTTCCCTTTTCTCTTCTTCAAGGTTTTAGCACATTCCACTTACACATTATTTGAAGCCTTGACAATTATGACATTGAATTCTCTTTACTTTTTTTTCACACTTTTGAGTTTTAGCTTGCTGTTTGAAGTTGTTGTTAGATAAACTCCCACTGTTTTACGTAAAATTGGGTCTGTCCTTTTTCACTTTGATCAACCACTTACTGAAATTTCATGTTAGTAATACCAAATCCTCATTCTCGTCGGATTCATCTTCTACATCATTCATATCTTTTCCAGTTTCAACTTGTAGTACCAATCTTTTGCTCCTCTCTTGTTTGCCCCTTTATAGATTCAGTTCAAGTTAGTAAGAATTCCAATTACCTTCTCCAATGATAAATCATTTATTTCATGATTTCTTCAATTGCTGCAATTTTCGAGATGAACCTCGGAAGTAGTAATCTCATCATCTTCTTGACCAGTTTCAAGTTACAGTATTTCTTCTAAGTTAATGTGCTTGGTTTGCTATATCACGCAATCTCTCATGGAAGTCTCCAATGGTTTCACTGTTATCCATCTTTAGCTCTTCAAATATCACAACCAATATCTGAAGTTTTGAGCTATCACAGATTTTGATCCCTCATGTATAGTCTGTAAAGAATCCCACGCTTCTTTAGTCGATTCACAAGCTAGTATCATTGAGAAGCGACCTTCATCAACAGCACTAAAGATGACATGCTTGGCTTGTGAATTTACAAGTTCTCTCTCTTCTTCAGCTCTTGTCTACTCAAGTAGAAAAATTAAATGCACAAATGTAAACCAACAAATGAAATTTGTTAATGAAGTTTGACACACATTGCCTACGTCTGTGAGGCCCTCACCCAGCTTAATACTTTCACTAACGACAATAGTTTCATGCAAGGTTTTACTGAGCCGACACCACTCAATCCTTGACACTATCCCTCGTACTCACAATTTGTGAAAGTATTTCACACCCGATAACACGACTAACTCATGTTAATCTTAATAAAGAATTTTCTCAACAACTTGTTACTGCAAGACAATAAACACACAACTTGACTGATTAAAATAAACAACGAACATAAACAAAGACACTTGAGAAAGAAAACAACTTCCCTAACAATGTAACTTCATCAACGAAAGAATAGGAAGTTGTCCACTGACAAATCTGCTGCGAAGCTTCAATATCGTCAATGGAAAATCGCACGCACAACAGCAGTAAAATCACCATCAAAACAAACATTTCATCATCGAAACATTGCAGACGATGGAGCTTCAACCACACGAAAAAATTCTAAAGTTTTCTACAAAAACACGCTATAAAAATAAACCAAAAAATCACCCAAGATGGACAGAAAAGTGCAACTCCCAATCTGGACAAAAATCTTTGAAAATCAGCTTCCAAAAATTACTAAAATCCCCAAAATTCAACTACCGAGTCACCATAACTTTGTTGGTTTTCCCCACACAAAAAAGCAACAAAACAACTCCAATAAATCACGCAATAGAAAGATAAAACACAACAAAAATTTGCATTTTTTTCACCCCACCACTTCAGTCCAGGAAATCTCACAAATACCAATGAAAAACCAGTTGCTTTGACTTCCAATAAATAATGATAACTCAAGTAAAATGCAGCTGCTGAAAAACACCCACTAAATCACAAAGACCAAGGAGAACAACGTAGTTGGCCAAATTCACAAAAAAAACCCCTCAAATGTCGTTGAAGAATAATAAAAATATCCAGCTGAATCATGCAAAAGTCAACAGTAAAACCATAAATGCATAAAACCCCATCAATTGTTCAGAGACCCAAGGAACACACGACAGAAAAACTCAACAACATAGGTCACATAATTCACCAAGAAGATTTCACCAGATAGAGTTCTATCCCATAAAGTCAGCTGCAGAATATTACCCAAGATAGGTTATCCATTAAATCCCATCTTGATTAAGATTTTAAACCTTATCAAACTTATCTTAAAAGAGTCTCACTTAAGTCTAATAGGTCCAATTATAAAATAATTTCCAAAATTAAATAATAAAATATCAACATATATCTTAACAAATTTAATCATGTCAACCAACACTACAAGAAAAGCAGGAATTAGCGACGGAAAATTACCGACAGAAAATAATTTGTTAGAAATTACCGACGAAACAACTATTTTCGTTGGTAAAGTTGTTAGGGAAGATGGAAATTACCGATGGTAATAATATTCGTCGCTAAATATGGAGGAAAATCATCCTGACAAAGTTTGCGACGAACTTTAGTGACGGTATAAAATTACCGTCGGTAAATAAGGCGCAATTATTGTCGGAATTAAAAAAGTTTGAGTTTTTTCGTTGGTACATTCTCGACGGACTTTAGCGGTGGTATAAAATTCCTGTCGGTAAATAAGGCAGAATTAAAAAATTTTGAGTTTTTCCGTCGATAAATCAGTAAATAGGGCAGGAAATCTTGGCATAATTAAAAATTTTAGAATTTACCTACTGAAAGATTCCGTCGGTAAATTTTTAACCAAACGACGTCGTTTTCTTTTACATTAAACTCACCCGAAGCTCTCCTAACCCCTCTCTCCTACGTATTCTTTTTCCTGCTGCAACCTTCTGGTGTTCTTCTTCTTATTTATGGTTGCTTAATTGAGTTGAAAGTATTATTGAAATAGTGAGATATATGGTGAATTTGCTGGACAAAATGGATATGCACTTGTTCCTATGATTGCCAAGGGAGTGATACTTGGTCTCGATCAGCCTGTCATCCTCCACATGCTTGATATCCAGCCTACAGCTGAGGCATTGAATGGTGTGAAGATGGAGTTGGTTGATGCTGCTTTTCCCCTTCTTAAAGGGGTATTTTCTTTTCTTGAGTATTTTAAGTTGAATAATTTCCCCCTAACTTTATATCCCGATTCAACACTACAATCTGTTGAATGTTTTAAAACACTGAAACTAATTTTGCTACAGGAGTTATTGCCACAACTGATGTTGTCAAGGCTTGCACTGTCGTTAACATTGCAGTCATGGTTGGTGGCTTCCCAAGGAAAGAAGGTATGGAGAGGAAAGATGTTATATCTAAGAATGTCTCAATTTACAAGTCCCAAGCTTCTGCCCTAGAGAAGCACGCAACTGCAAACTGCAAGCTGAGTACAAGGGGGAATCATTTCCACTAATTACTATTCTTTGTTTAATTGTTACTGTCATTTGGGGTTATTACCTGTTAAATATTTTCTAATTATTTTTTATTTTTCATTTGCATAGGTTAAATTGTGTTGTATTTTCAATTTAAACATATATGATAGAAATTGGTAGGGATGCTGATGCATGTAGTTTGTGGATGTACATTTCTTTTTGTGCTTGGATAATGCTTTGAAAGTTATTCTATGAAAGAACTAAAACCAAGTAGAAGTTCTTAGAATGATTGATTGTGATGATATATGTTATGCCTTGAAATTAGTAGGGTGTGGGAGTGGGTCGTTCGTGTTCATGAAGGTGGATTTAAAAAGATAGTTTTTAGTTATTTACCAACGGAAAGAATTCCATCGGTACATTAATTAAGTTTATCGATTTACCAACGGAAAAAAATAACCACCGGTAATGACAATATGAATTTATTGATGGAATTTTCCGTCAGTAAATTTACCGACCGAATAGAATAACCGTCAGTAAAATTACCCACAACCGATTTTCTGACGTCTTTTTTCGTTGGTAAATTCTGTTGCTAAATAACTTTTCCGACAAAATATTTACACTTCGGTTGGTAATTTTTTGTCGCTATTTACCCTTTTCTTGTAGAGCAACAATCTGGTTTATTTTATTTAATAACCTTCTAGATTTGTGTATCAGTACTCTTGATGAGTTTTTCATTCACTGCTTGTAATCTGTTGATAATGCTGAGATGTGAGGACTTTTCACTTTAGACATCACCTATAGTTTGAGTTGTTTGTTAAATTTATCAAGCTATTTAACTAGTCATCATTCACAAGTTCACTCGTCTTTGTTGTGATTAAGAGAGAAAGGATCACTTGAATTAAAGTTCATGGATAACAGGTGAAGGGTGATTTGATATAGGTTAAAAACACCAACTCTTGGGTAGTTTCATGAATTTTATGAAAATTTTATATGGTTTAAAAATCTTATAAAAATCATTTGTATTTTCTGAAAATTATGAAATAAATCCTTTCCTGTTAATTTTTGTTGAAGTGACAATTATGAAACACATGACAATGATAAATGTTCAAGTTAATGAAAAACCACTGATGGCTCGACTCAAGTAATTTTCTCTTTTCCCCAACTCATCTGTTGCTTTTATTTCTTAACTTTTCTCGACATATTCTCTTGCACATTCATTCATAGACATACCGAAAATCACATCATATGTTTTCTCCTCACATGCTTCGAACGTGAGTTTCAATGTGTGCAATTGTGAGTGAGTTTGGGGACTTCCACTGCAATTTGTGTGCATTGATATATACTGTTTTGTAATATTGTTGGAATTCATGCTACTCAAAACCTTTTTCAAAGTCACCGTCTTCTAGCAAAAATGAACTTGCCTATTACAACCTCAGCAAGCCTATCCTCTAATTTTGGAGCCTCATCAGCAAACACAATTGGAGGGGAGTACATCAATCTTCCTAAGCATTAACTCAAACTCCTCCTTATTTGCGTATCTAGTATTTGCAACGCAGTCTTTAGTTTCCAGAACTTGGAGCTTCATTTTGCTAAACCCATATTGGTCGTTGTTGAAATAAAAAATGTGTAGAAAGAGCTCACATTAATATCAGAGCTAGTAATTATGAGTTTTATCTCTTGACCTCCCCAGATCTCATCAAACCTCCTCAGACCCCGCTTTGTTGAGAGACTTCGGATTGGGTGTGATGATCTCTTGATTTGGAGATAAATACTTATCTTGTGACATACTTAATCTTGAATTTAAAAAATGAATATTTTTCTTTACAGAGGCGCTCTCAGTTCAGTTCGATAGAATGTGGGCCTCCAAAATCCAATGTCTTAGGTTTAAATCCTATAGAGCGTGATTTTTTTTGGTATTTTGTTAAGTCGAAAATTGTATGAAAAAAATGGAACAACAATTTCATTAAAGAAAAGAGGAGGTCAAAAAAAAGAGAGAAGGCATTAATTAATCATTAATCAAAGGTCTAACTGATCATCATACCTGTAATGTGAATATGCAGTTACGAATAATCTAGCCAAAGTAGTAAGAATTAGATTTAAGATGAGTAAGGATTCATAGTCAATATGAAGCTTCCACATCTTTTTAGCTAGGAGTGTTTTTTTATGGTTCTTAGAGCTTTTAAGAAGAAAAAAACGCTTTTTAGAGGAAAAAAGATTTTAAAAAAGTATGTTATTTATTATACTTGTTCAAACCTTAACATTCCAAATGAAAATTGATATTAAGAGGGTATAAAGTGAGAAGTTTCTTCTTTTTACGACCTGTGGATCTCCTCAATGTGGTAAAAGTTGAGTCTTTTTGTTGGATCCCGATTCCAGAATCCAACTCATCAGACAAACATAACACCTATACTCTTGCTCTGATACCAAAGTAAACATACATACATAACTGAACTACTTAAATCTATCATTTCATTTTCTTAAGCAACAGAGTTTGAAATACTTTGCTTACACATCAAAAGCCACACCATTGGCTTATTACAAAAAAAAATACAAAATAGCAAATGAAAAGTAGAAATCCCTTTAGGCTCTTGATCACCTGATCTTCTAGCTATCACCTGAGGATGGGGACAGGAAGGGATGAGCTTGAAAGCTCGTGGGAAACAGTTTATAATAAAAAGAATAAGCAAAAAGCTTGAAAACATTTTTACTTGTCTTAGAAAACTTTCTAAGAGTTCATAATC
>JANVCL010000213.1:17719371-17729679 GCA_026546855.1 Erythroxylum incrassatum | reverse complement strand
CGATCTGCTTAGGTTGCACTTTTGTTTTGCGTGTTCAAGAACAAAGAAGAACAAGCCATAGAGAAGGAGATGGAAAAGAGAAGCAAGCAAAAAAATCAAGAAGAAGGGAGGAAGAAGAGATTTACGAAGATTATGGTGGGCAAACTCTAAAAAAAAATCACCAAACCCTTTTCCATAGAAGAAGTGTCGAGAATAATGGTAGGACACAAGCATTAAATTGGCTAAAGAGTGTCATGACACATGTCATGACACTTGCCATTTTCTTATTAAAAGGAGAAATTAAATTAATGAATTTGTAATATAAAAGACCCCTAATAAAAATAAATCTTTATCCAATTCCAATGGCTCTAATTACAACCCCAAAATCATGTACCCAATATTTCAGTGCCATTGGACAGAAATTTTCAGTACCGGAAACCAATTCAGTCCGCCACTTGGCAATTTTTTCCGGTCCGAAAATGTTTCCCGAAACTTTCTAGAAAATTCCCAAAATTGCCTAAAAATGCAAAACATATAACAGTCCGCTCCAAATAATTTTTTTAAGCACAAAATCATATCTTTCCACAAAATTTTACATTTAAGCACATATACCGGGAAATGTCATGAATGCATGTACAGTTGTTTTCATGTGCGATTTTCACTATTCACGTGTAAGGATGTGCATGAATATTTCCAAACAATCCTAAACCCTCTTAACCCTTTCCAAATTACTATATTACCCTTCTCATCAAAGGTGGGATGTTACAAATATAGGGTCCCATTAATATCATAAATTAATAATTATATAAACTTACACAAATATAACTAAGACAATTTAGTAAAATATGATTCTAGTGTTGTTTGGTTTTTCTTCAAATTTAAGTCTAGTAGGAGCTCATCTCTAACTTTTCTTATTGCATCCAAATTTCTAGTGTTGTGTTCTCGAATAGTACCAAAAAACTATGAAGAGTTCTAGACGCGATAAGTGTTTCCTTACGCGTAACTGGTTCCAAAGGTAACATATCGTCTTCAACTTCATCATCAACATAATTTTCAAAGATAGTAGCCACAATTTCTTCTAAGCTCTGGACCTCTAAACATGTATCATTTTCACCCGAGTAATCCAATAGGATATTGACATCCATTTTATTGCGATAGCTGAGATCATTAATCATGAGCTCAAGCTCATGAATGTCATTTTCACAAGTGGGTTCATTTACATTCCTTGAGACTTCATCCTCTAAGCGAATTTTGCAGTGTCGAAAATAATTTGATATTGTCTCTTGCTGAACATTAACTATCCAAGCCGAGACTGCAAGATTGATAGCATCCAAAACATTAATCTTACCTGGATTAGATTGTCCCAACTCATAGCCTTCTAAAATCCTACGATAAAATCTCCTACGATAGTGCATCTTGAAAGCTCTTATTATTCCAGCATCATAAGGTTGAATTTTTGAAGTCATGTTGGGTAGCAAGAACAACTCAACATTATGTAACCCTTCACATCTTGAATGTGTTGGACAATTATCTACTATAAACAAAATTCTTCTACCATGCATTTTTTTCATCAAACCAACAGATATATTCATCAAAGAGCACACTTGTCATCCAAGCTCTTTTGTTGGCACGGTAGTGACAATTCAAGCTATTCACGTTGATATTCTTAAAACAACATGGCTTTGGCATCTGCTGGATCTTTTCACTTTGTTTCCTCAAATAGATCCAACTCCTACCATATTATAGTCATCTCATTATAATATACAGTCACATCTTGCTCACCCTGCTACATCTTCCACATTTTTTTATTGAGTTCAAACAGTTGAGCATAGTTTTCCAGGTTTGAGCATGTTTCTTTGACTGCTTCCTATACATCTTTGGCTGTTGGGAGAAAAATAAAGGGTCTTCCAACCCTTGGTTCCATGGAATTGATAAGCCAGGTTGTAACCATGGCGTTCTCTAAGCACCACTAGTGGAAATTGGGGTCTTCTGACCTTGGAGTTTGGATTGCTCCTGTTATGTACCCAATCTTTCCTTTTCTAGTAACTATGAGATGGGCTGATTGGAACCATTCTAGGTAGTTTCTTCCATTCATCTTCTAGATTGAAATTTGTAAGGAATTTTTTGGTTGTATGTTAATTGAATCTGGTTGATTTCCTGATCTAGAGAAAGGGGTAAAGTTGTTGATGGTCTCGAGGGATGAAGATTGAGACCTCACCATTGCAACCTTATAATTCATGGAAGAGCGTGAGGCTCTGATACCATGTAACAACTTCGATATATATTCAAAATTATTATCTACGTATGCTACAGGCACATAAGTTCTTATATAGAGCTAGGGTACATAGTTTTGGGTTAGGAAGACTCCTTATTTGGAAATATCCCTAATATAGCTAGATATTACAGCTAAGGATAATTTCTAAGAATAATCCCTTAATTAAGGGACTATCTACTAGTACGGGATTCTCTATAGTTGCAATTCTATTGGACACATGCTTTAATCTTATTGGTCCATGAGTGAGTTAGACTTTAGGAAAATTGCACATTGGTCCTTCTCCTTCATTCAATTGTCACATTGGCCTATAATCTTATCAATTTATTTCATTCCCCTATATCTTAATTTTATAATGTAATAAGTTTCATGCAATTTGGTTAATTATTTCAGGGAGTTATACCCAAAATACTACAGGCTGTTTGAAAACAGGGATAGCAGCCATAACTCAAATTAAAGCCAGAATTCAAAAATCTTATAAGCACCATAAAATTTTCGTTCCTTCGTATATGTCTCTAGTTTAATCTCCACTTAAAATAATCCAATTTGGAGGTCTACAAGCCAAGATATGGCCAAATTAC
The DNA here is from genome assembly GCA_026546855.1 of Erythroxylum incrassatum. NCBI lineage: Eukaryota > Viridiplantae > Streptophyta > Magnoliopsida > Malpighiales > Erythroxylaceae > Erythroxylum > Erythroxylum incrassatum. The sequence continues at coordinate 17,726,847 of JANVCL010000213.1, read as the reverse complement.
AGAACTACGTTCAGTGGAACCTATCCATTCAACGAGGTACACATGCCAAGTCAACTAACTTCGGACTTATCATGCAAGAGCAACACAAAAACACATCCAATTTAGCCAAAAACATCTTATTTACTTATGGAATACTTCTTTAATCAATTTCCCTCACTTCACATTCATAAATCCAAGCAAAAATATCAAAAATTTCTATACATATTTCATGTCTAAGTATGTATGTCCATGTCGAAGCGAATAAATTATCGATTTACCCATGTCTTTTACATAAAGTATCATTATGTCTCTTACTATACTTAGATGCACTCAATTTGTTATGTTCACTTCTTAATACACCCTAGACATGCTATAATACTTCCAGGGTATATGTTAGGGTGTTACATTAAGATTAATTGTTAGTAGACTCAAGGTCAGTTGTTAGCATACTATAGGAGTCTCCACGGTCTAATACATCAACAAAACAATTGTATGATAAAAGATTAATCTGTTAAGGATTTAAGGAGATTTGAACCTAGATACTAATTTGTGATAACAACAGCTTTCTAAATGAATTCCACTGTTTTTACATTCATTATCGTTTCCTATTTCTTTAATTATTTTAGTTTTTATTTTCTTGTTATTAAAAATCTAAAATTAATTCGTAGACTAGATAATAGGGGAATGGTAATTGCTAGTATTCATCGTCTTCGTGGGGTCAACCCGTACTCGTCGATACTAGATATAACTATGCTGTGCAGTTACAGTTATTACATAATTGACCAACTCATAAATAGGTCAAGCAACTTTTTGGCGGCGTTGCCGAGAACTTTGATATTAGAAAAGCCTGAATATTATCACTCTAGTCATTTTTATGTTATTTTGTTTCATCTGTGTTTTTATTTTCTTTTATTTTAATTTTGCTTTTTGTATTTATTTTCTTTTATTTATTTTATTTTTAAACATAGTAACGAAATAGGTGATCTGTTTCAACAAAAGATGATCAGGCACCAGGAGGAAGATGACGATGAATCATTAGGATGCCTACTGCAGCTTTGATGAGCAAACTGATAAAGTAGTAACTAAAATCGGTGAGGGAATTGTCAGTAGAGATCCATGTAATCGTGAGACAAATAACTTCGTTTAGGCTAACCTTTCATTATTGGGAATATGAGGCCAAGTGAATACATGGCTCGAGGATATATTTGTCCCTAAAACTTTAAAAAGTTAATTGTCTGTTCCTCTGTTAGCATGTCATGATGTTCCATTCGTACCACGTCAAATAACTAAATAACTTGCCTTTCATAATCTATATACAGTCTGCTGTGTGATATCAAGTTTGATGGCCCTTTAGGCACCCCTGCATTGCTTAATGACCAACTTATGTTCTTCTGTATAGATGAAGAAAGTAGTTAAAAGGAGAAACGCGTTTTATTACATAACAGCAACTTCACGGGTAACGACCTGGGATATATATATATATATGTGTATAATTCCTGACACAATTTTCATCAGACTTAGTTTTTGGTGGAGGTCATGGAAAAGGGACTATAGGTGGGAGTACAGTGAAGGGGAAACTTCAGAATCCTTGCTCCTCAGTGGTCAGTTCTTCAAATATGTTTCCATGGTTTAGTGAAATTAAGCCTTGAATATCAGAGAATATTTGTAAGAACTTAAGGTGGAACCGAGTCCCTGATCAGGCAAATGGATTGGCCTTCGTGTTTTACGCGCAATAATGACCGAGTTGATGATCTCATCAGTAGGATGAAAGACTGAAAGGACTTCAAAACCACGAAGGTCATTAGGATCAATTACTGGGTATAGAAATGCTCGAGCATCATGTGCACTCCTTAGCAACAGAAGAGCTCCAGTAGCCATGTGCTCAGCCAAGTGGTTAATGACCTGGAGTTTCTCTTCCTTGTTCATGCCCACGAGAGCTGCTAGGAAAACAACTTCATATTCTTTCAAGCTTGCTGAAACATGCATAATATCTGCAGTGTGGAAAAACATTCTCTTGGATAAGTCAGGATAAGATGAAATTAGGTGGAGGGCTTTCGAATTTGCCAATGGGTCAACATCATAGTTGTGAAAGTTGGTAGTCTTCAGGTGATTTGTAGCTAAAATGATAGATGTGAGTGGAAGGGGACCAGAACCAACAAAGGCTACACGTTTAGGAACCTGCACACAAATATCATAAAGCATGGAAGACTCCAATTTGCTAAGTTTGACGTAATTGGAATAGTAAGGGAAAGCCCTAATATGGTCAAGAGAGTTCTCATAAGATCCTATTAGGGTAGAGAAATGACTTTCTAAGAGACCCTCAGCTTTCCCACAAAGCTTAATTAGTTTGGACCTAATGTCTTGAACTCTTGGACTCAATTTGTGAATGTCAAGGTCACATTGTGGTATACATAAGAGTACAAGCTGGGTGAAGAGAGAGTTGACATGCTTAGAGGGGCTTAGGTTTTCTAAGCTTGCAATCTTTTCATAGATCTCAGAGACCTTCTCTATCAGCAGCTCCTTTTGGCAAACCATGGAGACACAAGCTAAGTTACTGAGCAGAAGTTGCAGACAAAATTGGTCAAGTGATCCCTCCAATGCTCCAAGGGAACTATTTATAGGGATGTGGACTATAGAAAGTGATTTCTTCTTTCCCCATTATAGCAATGGCCATTCACGGTATGGCACGTTGAGATACTAATATGTTTATTACGATGGTTCATTATGAGATTAACTGGAAATATTTCTTCGGGACGAGGAGAACCACAAACGGTACTCAGCCCCAAAAAAAAAATGTCCAGGAGAATATATATATATATATAGGTATAAAGTTCCCTTGATAAGTTAATTTCTGATAAGATTAATATGATAGGATGTTGAAATCCAGCAGAATACACAAGGAATTGCAGCTGAAGGAAGGTGGACGAGAGCCAAGCCAAAAGGGCTAAATCCAAATGATCCCCGTCATGAAGCACTTGAGTAATGAGTCATGAGCACTACACAATTTTTTGGTTATGGTGCGTCTAACTTTTTACTCTTGGACGCCCCATAACCAAAACTGAAGTTGCAGTTGACATCCAACTGCTTGCTGACACCTCATTTAGTGGATCTGATTATAATGTAAAACTCGGACCTGTATTCCTGAAGTCCGTTGTGAAGGGGTCTGACTTACTATACGACTACTAATAATTCTTTGTAAAGCACTGTAATAAAGAAATACACCAGTCAAGCCTGTGAGCATATCATGTCGACATATTATGTTGTCATGAAAGCTTATCTTAAATATCAAATATTGTCTGCATATTTTACATTGGCTTCTCTCTTCCAAATTCAATAATGGGTTGCAACTCAGATCTCATTCATGTCTTTGTGGTTGTAATTAGATTAAAGCTGTCTGCTCTTCATTCCTATTATTTAGATGAAAATATTTTCTTTTCCCTCTTACTCTTGCTTTATGACAGAAAGATGGACGTTGCAATTATGGCGCCACATAGACTTTGGCTGTATGCGGATGAGTTCTGAAACTTTGAAAGCATTTGCTGGTCTAACAGTCATCGAACAAAGAAGAAATGATAGGAGCAGAAGCTTGCTGAAAGAACTAACGTCTCACATTTGGCAAAGATCTTTCCTGATTTTAATCATGTTCTTACAATTTGGGGAAATGGAGACATTTTCTTTCAGAATAGAGCTTGGGAAGGGGATAGTTTTGCTTATTTGACGCAGTAAATCTAAATCAGATAAGAAAACTATATAGGCCTTGCAATCATCATAAGAAATCTGTTTATTGATTAAATTAAATTAAATCAATATAGCTTTCCCATTAACTCTTAACTTAATACTTTCAATAAACAGAAAAAATCGGAACGCATATATGTATTTGTCAATTCTCTCGCACGTCGCTCAATGGCTTCAGGATTCTGGAGGGCTCATAAAGAAGGCTAAAAGGGCTTGACCCAAATACGCAAAAGTAAAAGGTTAATTTTTCAGTGTTTGGAAACTCAGATCTTGATGTGGCAACTCACCAGACTTAAGACTCAAAGTAAGAGTTTAGCCCACAGCTCTTTCACTGTAAGGCGCTGGAGGGAAGCGGTTGAGTTTCATCTGTTTGTCTGACATGCCACATGGAACCACTTTATATTACCTGTTTGCCACTTGTTTCAACCTGATAAGGTGTGAAAAAAGTCAACTACCTCTCCATTTAAAGCTTTGAACTTTCCAAACTTTTCTACGTCACAAAACAAAGTTGGGAAGAGTGGTATCAAAAAAGATGGAGGAAAAGAGTGGGATGATTGGGAAGTGGTTGAAGAAACACCTTCACCTCTACGTTGCTGCAACAAGACACACTTTTATACTCAGCATTCGTGATGGGTCAGTCGATCTCTCCAATTTTAAGAAATGGCTGGTACGGTTCCTCTACTTTGATTATGAACTAATGGTCTGGGCATGTGTTACTGTTCGCCCATCTTTGATTTTTTCTGTTCTCATGTTTCTTCTGTGTTTGTGTAAATCCCGTTTGTGTTTTTACTGAATGGCATCTGATAAGAATGACAAAACATTTGATTGATCAGTTGATTGAAACATACGTAGTCGTCCTGTTTTAGGTGTCACATGTACTCCAATGACGTAGTGTGGATTTTGCAACTTACATAGTGCTCTGTCGTTCACTGGCTTTGGTCCTGGACACTGTATTGATCACAAATCATTAAGAGTTGCAGGAACAGGATTATATATTTGTGAGAGAGTTTGTCCCTTTTGTGGCTAGCGTAATGATTAAAGCTTGCAAGACTTCGGATGATAAGAATGATATGGAAGCTATATTGGGTGGTTTGACCTCTCTAAATGATGAGATTGACTGGTTCAAGCAAGAGGCCTCAAAATGGAGTATTCCCCTCTCCGGCACCATTGTTCATAAGGCAAACGAGAAGTACTGCATGTGCGTTATCTCTTTGATACAATTGAATTTAAGTGGAGATAATTAGCTGATCACTATCAGTGTTCTGGTGCTATAGCTGCAGAATTCTCACCTTTAATTTGAATTTAAGTGGACATAATTAGCTGATCACTATCAGTGTTCTAGTGCTATAGCTGCCGAGTTCTCACCTTTAATCTAGGTAGTTTAAGCGAACACTGAGTACTGCAAGTATTTGCAGGTTTCTGGCGAGTCTGATGTTACCAGAAGTCGAATATGCCGTGGCTATCACAGCATTTTGGGCCATTGAAGCTGTGTACCAAGAAAGCTTTGCCCATTGTCTGGAAGAAGATAATAAAGTCTCTCAAGAATTACAAGAAACTTGCAAAAGATGGGGTAATGAAAAATTCGGTCATTACTGCCGTTCTCTTCAAAACATTGCAAATCGCTGTCTAGAGAAGGCTCCAGACCACGTTTGTGCAAGGGCTGAAGCAGCATTCCAGCGTGTTCTTGAGCACGAAGTTGAGTTCTGGAACATGAGTCATGAAGGTGTTGGAAAGAGTATAGATATCGTGTAGATTTTATGTTCTCTTGCCCCCTACATGTTGTTTGTTATACAATTTCCTTTTTTACTGCGAAAGAGTATCAATTGGTAATACCTTGTAGGCAACTAATGGCATATGCTGATCATAAAGTCGTTGCCTTTTTACGTTCCTAATTTAGTTTTGCAAGAGGGTGGTTTCAAGAGCTCCTACTCCTGGGAGTGATGCTAATATTAATAATGGGGCTTTAACCAAACCTACTTTGGTGTGCTCTAATTAAGAAGTTGGAAGACTTCTTCCTATTTGGTCTTGTTCCGTGCAAACTATTTCAGCTCGCTAAGTACTCCTGCAACGTTAAGTTTCAACTGAATGAAAACATAAGGGGCTTAAACAATGTACCTTTCCATGTAATATATGACTTACTATTCCAACATGGACGCAGTTAAGATTGTCGGAATATGAATAGTACATAACATCAAAAAGAATGTTGAGATAGGTGACAGTGAGTCTTTCCATGCTTTAAGACTCGATAGAGAAACACCAATTATGGTTGCAAAAAAAAAAAGTATGCTTGGGCTAATTATGTCAATTTTCTGTTTTGTTATGTTTGTTTGATCCTTTTTTGGGCGGTGTCCCTGTTCTATTATCTGATTTGTATCATGTATGATATGGCCGATTGATTTCCTTTTACTTTTCTAATTTTGCACCTTGTGCATGATTCTATTATGCTAATCAATACATGGAAACTAATCACTTACTTTTTTTTCTCTTTTACTCGATGTCAATTTGATTTGGTGAGAATGCGTTTTAGGCTCCATTATCCAATTATCATTCATACATTTAGATTACATTGTCATCTAGGTTGCAAATTTTGTGTTCTATCCAATGGGGTTGGATTATTTTTCGTAACATTTCTCTTATATTGACTCTATTGGGAATGATGCCTCGTAGTCCATTATTGCAATGTTGGATCAAATGGTAAGATATATTTAGTCCAAACTTTACTCTCTTAGGTGGGTTAGAAGGGAACAATTTAGGATTTGGGCATAACAGTCGGCTTGACATTGTGGAGTATAGTGTGCTTGGTGTTGTAGTTTGTGTGCCTATTGGAGTTGTGAAGAAGTGTTATGGAAGCGACGTTGTAAATTATGGTGAGTGGTTGGCTTTGATTATTTGTGTTGAAGAATGCCTCCAAGATACAAGGCCAGGGCTAATAGGACTAAGGTTTCTTCGTATGCTTCTTCATCAATATCATCCCCTCTGGAGGACATTCCAAAGTTCAAAAATCTTGAGAAGATGGAATTATACAATAAGAGGAGCAACAATCACATTGTCATTAAAAAGACCATAATCCCAAACATTGATTGGGTCTTTTAAGATTTGGGATATGCTTTAAAGTCTATAATGGAATTATCATTAAGGTTATAATTTAAGAGGAGCAAATTGACGAGCATCTCAAGTTGAGTTTTCATAGTGGAAAGCAATCAAAGCTTCACCAATAGAGGGAGACCAATGCACGATATAGGTTCAAGTTGGTTGTTACTTATTCAGTTGGGCGGATGCATTTGTTCGTACAAGGAACTAGCCATGCAACTCTAGCTAGTTACCTGCTTCTTAAGCTACAATGCAATTTCAATCTAATAGGTTGAACCAACTCTGAATATTAGATTTATACCTTTTACACTTGCTTTTTAGTGGTCTAGGCGAAGCTCAACCAGTTCGATCAACATCATTGATGTTGTAATCCATCAGTCACGTATAACTCTGGGCAGTTGGTTCGTATAGAGGAATGATAATAGGAATGTGAATGAATATAGTGAAGAATGAGAATGGATATTATCATTATAATTATGATAGTTAGTTAAAAAAAAAGGAATGATTATTGTTACCATTGATAGTGGTTGATTTGTAAAACATATTGAGAAATAAAAATTAATTATATTTTAATTAATTAATTAATTACAATAACTTAATTAATTAAAATAGTGTAATTAATTAATTACAATATTTTAATTAATGAATGAATTATATTTTAATTAATTATAA
>JANVCL010000213.1:17700293-17711831 GCA_026546855.1 Erythroxylum incrassatum | reverse complement strand
TGACTTCCATCCAAAAATTGACTTTCTTAGAGACTGAATTAGAACTCAATTTCATCAGACAATTTGTAGCCTTATCTCTCTAGTTTAATCCAAACCAAAAATCATCTCATTTGGATAACTAGAGATCAAGTTATGGCTAAAACATCGAAGCATATTCAATGAACATATACATTTTCCTGCTTTTAACTTTCAACATTTCACATATAATCCATCTTATACCTAAACCATATTTTCTTTTTCATTTCAAATTCAATAATTCTCCTTTATTTACACATAAATAATTGCCAATAATTTCCCACTTAATAGTTCTATCTTCCACAAAAGGTTCGGGGCCCAACATCTTTCTTATGAGGAAAGTAATTGATCTTATAAATTAAAATATAAAAATACTTAAACAAACATGTGAGTGCTTATTAAAGAATAAGTTCACAAAACTAGCCCGATTATAAGGATGTCAAATAGAATATTACTTTTTTTTGTAGCTTTCCTCATTATGATGATTGTATAATTGATCTTTAGACTTGAGATTATCAAAGTATCTCATGTGAGAATTACTACGTTTTGATACTAACTATGACATGTTATATTTAGGGTATGTCAATTAGTAGCACTTAGATATATTATGAATCATAGGAGCTAGTTGATTAAGTCAATAAAGAATTTTTTACTCTAAAGTAATTACTAAGAATATTTTATTGCTCTTGATTAGTAGTAATCTAAGAAATTTTCTAGTCAGAGTGAATTGATATTTGAAAAGGTATTTTTTAAAATATCAATTATTAATCAATTACTAATTGACAAGAACAAAGATGATTAGATTTAAAATTACCTTATGTTTAATTAGAACATTAGATGATGAAAAAATAAATTATACATTATAATCATGCATGAGTAGGTTGAGTCAAACCATCTTACACATTCCAAAGTTTTGGATGGTTATGACATGTCACTAGATGTCAATCTTAATATATTATAATAAAATAATTAATTAAAAAATTAAAGATAAATTTAAAATTTTGTAATTTATCTAACTATAATTATAATTTATAATTATTCTCAACAGATTAGGAACTTAATGGATCATACATAAATAGTATTTTAAAAGAGAAAAAATAACTTAAATTAAGATGGACTTAATTAAGAAGTTTGAGAAACTCTAAGAATCAAATATGAAATATTTGATTTTATTAAGTTAAATTGTAATTATAATTAATGTTAGACATTATTATAATTAAGAAGTTTAATTTTAATAAGAAAAAACTATGGTGTCTTTTTCTATAAATAGGGTGGAAAAATATAAGGGAGCTAATACTCCTATCTTTTCCTCTCAAAATAATTTGAGTCCTTTTTTTTTTACTTTGTGGAGAGTGTTAAAGGTTAGACGCATAAACATCTTATAGTTAACAACTCAAGAAGAAAACTTTTGCAGAAATTTAAATTAAGTATAATTCAAGCTTTTATTTATGATTTATATTTTTAAGTTGTTTAATTAAAAAGGTATGATTACAAAATAATCAAAATTATATTTTTGATACATTCATAATTCGATCATGATTAGTTTCCCAAGAGTTATAATTTCAAATGCGGTTATAATGGATCCTTAAAAAACAAAATGTGGTTATAACGGATCCTTAAAAAAACGTGTTGTCTAAGAATAGGCGATAGAGATCCCCCAAATAATTAAAATATCTAAATATGCAATCATTGTTTTAATGGCCTAATGATCATAATGTATATAGAAAATAGATAATCTTTACTATTTGTATACATGCTTATTTTATGACATACCAGATGAAAAGAACAATTTTAAAAGGGGTATAATCAAAATTCATGAAATATGTCTTCGATTTGTTTTTCTAAAAGAAACAGTTCATTTTATTTTACTAATAGGGATAACACTAACTTACTCATATATTATAAGTGTTTACTAATATACATGAGTAATTTAGTCAATATTTAAGTATAATGAATATAAAAACTATCAAAATAATAACTCAAATATTAACAATTCCTTTTTTGTTATTTTTTTAAAGTATAAACTCTAGTCTAGTGAATAAAGAAATTGGTTATTATAATATAAGTAGAGTAATTGCATAGTTAATATGACATTTTGTGTAATTATAGACTTTAGTAAATTTCATATTTAAGTTTGAGTTAGTTATTATTATAAACAAATAGTCAAAATCATTGGAAAATAAAAAGGTTTCTTCAAGATGAATTAAAGGAAGGTTTCCTAAGATTGTGGAATTAGTGTTGCTTAATATTCAATTTGGTCATGGTATTAGAGCCAGCCACTCTCCCTTAAGATTTCTTATGCATTGCTGGTAGCGAGTAGCTAAAAAGTAGAGAAGATGGAGGATTGGACTAGAGAATACATATGTGCGAGAGATGATAAATAGTGAAGAGGACTTTTATGTTACAAAGCTCAGATTAACGGGGTATGTTTGGTAATAACCTATTTAACTAGATGAAATTATAGATCATGGTGGAGGGTACTTACTTAATTTTAACTTGTTTTATCTAACATTAATTACACATTTAAATAAATATAGAGTTGAAATTAAATGGAATATGATTAAAATTGGATAAGTGGAAGGTAAGACCTCACGTGAACCTTTACCGTCTCAACGTAACGAGATATTAGGTTCTGGTAGATATTCATGGTGATAGAGGCATATTAAGCGCGTACGTGTATCCATTCAGTTTAATTTAAATAGAAAACACTATCACTTCAATTGTCGGTTACCCACTACCGACAGTAAAACCTACACGCCAATAATATTTAGAAGAAAGGAAAAAACATTATTTTAAGGTTGCATCTTTATCCAATGAAATCATGACAAGTAGACAATATTGCAATTATCGACGTGTCAAAGTCGTCCTCGTCTCCACTAAGTTCGCCTAGTATGGTATCAACCTTGGAAATAAAACATAAAAACTAAAAAAAAAAAAATTTCTAATTGTCGTCTCTCTTCCTTTACTTTGTCTATCAATCAATTAGCGTCTCCCCGTGGACCTGCGGTTCTTCTACAAAGAGGGGTCGATCAGCTGATCTGTCGGTGGTGATTGGTCGAGGAATTAGTATCGGACGGTGATTAGGTTAAAAGCTTGATCTGATGGCGGAGGACAAGTATAATCTGAAGAATCCGGCGGTCAAGAGGATTTTGCAGGAGGTTAAGGAGATGCACTCTAATCCATCCGATGATTTCATGAGCCTCCCTCTTGAGGTTCGCTTCCTCTATTCATTAAAGCTTTTTTTCTTCAATTTTCATTCGCTCTCTGATCTATTTTTTATTTGTATTCATATTTTCTTTTTTTTTCTCTGTTAATTATATGCTAGATTTGTTGGGTTTTTTTCGCTTAGTTTCTGGGGATTTGGATCTAAGGATTTACTTCGACGCTAATTGTTCATTTTCTCTTCACTTTGTAGTTTTAATTTGGCTTATTGAATTACGTTGATGATATGTTATCTATTTTGAGAATTATGATTATATTGGGAATTTTAGGCATATTTCGTGATGAGTAATTAGAAGTGGAAATTATGGTGCAATAAACCCTCAATTTTCAAGTAAAATTGTTTTTTCTTTAAAATTTTCAACCTTTGATTTGTTTTTGCAGGAAAACATATTTGAGTGGCAATTTGCAATTGGGGGACCTCGTGATACTGAATTTGAAGGCGGAATTTATCATGGACGCATTCAGTTACCTGCCGAGTATCCCTTCAAGCCTCCTTCATTCATGCTGTTGACTGTAAGATATATAGTTTCTCTTATATATGAGTTTGATTTTTACTTGCTTTGGACCTTTTTTTTTTCTTACCTTGTTTGCAATATGCTAACATACTCAAATGCTATCTTTTGCAGCCAAATGGTCGTTTCGAGACCCAGACGAAGATATGCCTAAGCATATCAAATCACCATCCGGAGCATTGGCAGCCATCGTGGAGCGGTAAATTTCCAGTCTTGCATCTGTTAGAAAGTTTTCTGAGCTTCTCTGATCACAAACTGTCTTGTCCAAGCTATTCATAAGAATAGAGAATAGAGTTCATGTGCAAGTCTAAGTTGGTGTAACTGATATTACATTTTTATCCTTTGACAGTACGGACAGCTCTGGTTGCACTTATCGCATTCATGCCCACCAACCCAAATGGTGCATTGGGTTCGCTAGACTACACAAAGGAAGAAAGGCGCACTTTGGCCATCAAATCTCGTCAGGCCGCTCCAAGATTTGGGACTCCTGAACGTCAAAAACTCATTGATGAGGTTTGTTAGTTTGTATTGTTTGTAAAGTGTTGTGCACCATCTGGTGGTAGTGATGAAACACTTCGATCACAGATTCATGACTATATGCTTAGCAAGACACCACCTGTTCCTCAACTCAGCCCCTCTTTGGGTTCTGAAGAACATGCTACCGATGGGGAGATTGAAGCCCAAGTGGGGCAGCAAGATACTGGAGCTGTAGCTACTGGACAACGAATCTCAAATGCAGTTATTGGTGAAAATATTGCACAAGGTGAAAGGATTATTGAAGAAGTACAAGAAGCTCCCGTCAATGAAAATCTTAGTCCTGCTGTCGTCAGATTACCAAGGGAGATTCCTTCCAGAGGCTTAAGTGAGCAGCAGAAGCTGAAGACGGTGACAAGGATAAAAAAACCTGCAGATGATCGGTTATTCACATGGGCTGCTGTTGGACTTACCATAGCGATAATTGTTCTTTTGCTGAAGAAGTTCATGAAGGCTAGTGAACATGGTGCTGTGTTTATGGATGAGTCTTAGTGTCCAATATGTTTCCGTCTAATTTTATTGAAAGAGCGGAGTAAAGAAACAGAAATATTTACCAAGTTTTTTCGATTTCATGGAGACATTTTCTTGCATGTTATTTTCCTTCTGAATCTGGTACTGGTACTCAGTGATTGTAAGTAATAACCTAAATTCCGGAACTTGGCTTTGTAATTGTACGTATGGTTATAGTTTAGAAAGTGCCGTTTTTCTTCAATCTGACTGTCGTGTTCTCTTTTATGTTTCTTCTCTTTCTTTTTTCTTTTGGTTCAGGACAAGAATTTAGCTTTTAGCAATCATATTAAAAATGATTTTTTTATAGCACAGTCTTAGGCAGCAAACAGTAACATGACAACCAAATTAATTTTCTTTTTTATGTTAAAAGATCTCTGAAAGAGTCACCAATGTCGCTGTCGTGCTTTTAAGCATTTTTCATGTTGTCTTTAACCTCCTTTTTCCTTCCGATCGCTAGAGTTCCTGAAGTAAGGATCCAACACTTTGCTAACCATTTCATTGCATAGCCAACATAATTCAATTCAAACCTAAACCATACTATGTGCATCTTCAAGTTAAACCATTCTATCCTTGAAAGGACTACGTTTATGTTGATTTATTAATTTCTGGAATGACATCCTCCCTGTTAAATTTATATAGCTCTGCCAAAGGTGACTAATTATCTATCAAAACAAGGGCTAAGAACCAATGTATTCTTGACTCCACCCCCATCGGAGCACAAAAGAAACACAATCTCATACATCAAACGACTTTGAAGGTTTATAATCCTGCTCACATACTGAAAGCACACGATTTTACCAATCTAAGGTACGAAGTATGCATACACTAAATGTTAGTGCGACGAACAATATCAGCTTGCAATTAAAGATTGCATCCGTCCATGTATTGCCTTATAACACTGAAGGCTGCACAGGGGAAGCTTGGACTTGGAATCACGATACTTGTAAGCATTTTCACAGTTTGGACCCGCACATTTTTCACGTGGAGGAGGATAACTGGAAACCAAAGAGCCGAACCATGAATTCATCAGATAGAAAAACATGTTCGTCAGTTACAAGCCACAAAACACTACCAATATAAGACATATTGAAGGAGAAAAGTTCAGTGAAGTCAGAACATGGTGATCTTCTACCTGCCAGGCAATGTATTGAATATATGTGGAAGACCAATATCATCTGAGAAAGTAACAACAGTTCCATTGGGACCTATTACCCATCTAATAGTATTTGATCCAAGTTCTTTCATTTTGGCATTCTTTCCCTGCATCAGGTAATGCTTTCCCTTAGAGGTGCAAAAAAACATGGCATAAAAGAAACCAGAGGTTAACTGTCAATTTCCAAGCACCTGAGCCAACTCATCTCGCTGTTTCTTCAACTTTGCTTCTCTCTTCTTTCTCCCAGAATCTTGACCAAGTATCTTTCTGATTGCCTCAGCCTAAACAAAGACAGGTTATTTTGCCATACCCATGAGTTAGAAAATACTGAAATGTAAAGAATGGGAAAAGAGTTACCTGAGCCTCCTTAGCTGCCTTCTCTGATTGCAATCTTCGCCTCTGTGCAGCCTCTGTCTTCTTCAATTGCTGCTCCAGTTCAGAAAGTCTTGCTGTTTGTTCTGTCATAAGTAAATAAATGCATCATGACCTGTGTTCTTTCACCACTAGTGTACATATGATAATTAACGTCCAAAATTGGAAAGCTAGAACTTTTACATACAATAAGAGGGAAAATGCTCACTTTTAGGGCCCAAAGGTAGACCATTTGGGAACTCGATAGGACTGATGTCAGACCTAATACACTCATCTTCATTAGACTGAAGGGCTAGATTTTCTTCAGTGGAATTTAGTTCATTCATTTTGGCAACAAATCCAAGCTTCCTGTTCTTATATCCAACTTCATGACCTGAAATTGGCACTTCTTCCACACCATAGCCTTCACCATGATGAGATTTTCCCAACCTACCCTTTTCTCTAGCATCTGCGATTAATTTTGAAGGTTTATAATTTCCCATATCAGCATAGGGCCATTCACCAGATGATCTTCTATCTGAAACCTTTAATGTCCCCTGTTTTCTCCTCCTTTTTTCAGCCAACTCATCTTCATAATCTTCAGAAATCCTGAAACCATTCTGTCTTCTAAGGTAATTGACTTCATCATCATCAACATCATTGTCTTCTTCATGAAACCCCAGCTCCATCATACGCTTCTTGGGTACCCTCTTACTTTTACGAACTGACTCATGTCTATAACTTTCACTCACAAGCACACTTTCATCAGGCATCTTTCCTCTTAAATGCCTGTCCTTTACATAACTAGGATCCTGTGGTTGAAGTCAGAAAAAGATACTTGTTACAAGAAGTCTAGGAAGAAAAATGCATATTATTCCTTTAACAAAGCAAAAGTTGTCGATAAAATAGAATCCTTTCAACCGAAGCAATTGCTAGACTGGAATGCATTAAACAGTTTCTTGATATTTTTTAGAAACAATAGGATGCTGATCTCAAACTATATTATGAGTAAGATAAAAAGTTCTAAGCTGTCCAGCCATTAAACAATCAGCAGCACTTGCTGGCATGATTTTTACCTGATGAGGAGCATCAATATATTGTGACGTTTTAGGGAGGTATGACCCACCACTGAATTCAAGTCCTGCAGCAGATTTGGCATGTATTGTATGCGTAATGCCACCTAACTTGAGCTTAAGTTTCTTCAACCTATTCTCGCCTTTTAGTCCATCAGAACCAACTGCTCTTTCCCTATGGGATAAGTTATCCTCATTGTTTCTGGTGTCAAAATATTGTGTGCAAAGTGACAGTAGACTGTAAAGTTGTAAAAGTTTTTCAGGATTACAACAAGGTCGACGAGATGCAGTACTCCTCTTCTTCTTCTTCACAGAAAAGCTGAAGCCAGAAAACTGGATCAAACCAAAATTATCCATATATGTCAACAATGTTTTTCACGCCTTGGTAGATATCAATATATGCTTCCTTTAAATAAAGAAACATAACTAATTAATAAAATCCAACTGCAACACCTCCGAAGACCTGTATGCACAGAACAAGGATATTGTTAGTGAATGCGACAAAAGCACATAATGCCAAATCGAAGATATTATGCACGAGAGTAAACCAGGGGAAAACAAGCTTCATTACGCATTAATATTTGAGCATAGCATGGCAATAGCACAAACAAGGATAGATTATTGGTTGAAGCCCTATGTTGCATCAAAAGTGGGAAACCTAAAATTTAGCAATCTCTAACTATAATGCTGTTGGACAAAAGATTATTCAGAATTTGATGAAACACACTTGAACAGATATTTTCATGCTTCTATCGTTAAAGGAACAGGAAAACTCTCCATACAAAATAATGTAGAAACATCATGAAATAGTTCAGACCAAGGCATATTCAATAAGGAAATTTAATCTTAAAATATTGAGACAGAGAAAACTAGAAATCAAGATGAACACCCATTATAGGGACAGATAGACAAAATTGCAGCAGATATTAAAAGCAGCACATTTAGCGGGAAAACAGAAAAAAAAAAGAGAAATCAAGAAACAAGATTGACGGTGACCTTTAAACATTTGATACAGAAGAGGCTAAACCATGGAACCAAGAGTAGATTTTTCCTCCTACTTTCCTCTATTACCTAACCAGAAAGAAAATGAGCACACTTGCATAATTTTCGCATCCAATTCACACTCAGTTAAATTATTTGTAACTGAAGTTCCAAGTTCACACTCACTACACTATTCGTAACTGAGGCTCAAAACGCTATCCTCACGTGTCACGTCTCTCCATGTGATATCTCTGAAAAGAATACTATTTCCATCTAAAGAAGGCATCTTTCTAATTGTCCATTGTTCAAATGTGAAAACACATGCACATTTTGCATAAAAGTTCACTGAAGAAAAATCCAGTTCAAAGCAGCAAACACCAAACTTAAAAGCAACAAGAACCGGAAAGTAAGTGCAGGGATATTTACATATGAGGCAAGCGACCAAAACCCTAGACAATGTGTGCCGTTAGAAGGGTATTCAAGACACGCACACGAAGGACAGAAGCAAAAAGACCCGGATTTTGTGGTTCTTTTTGCTTGTTCAAACTTGGAATGGCGTTGTATACTACGAAATGAAATGCAACGGTGCGATAGTGGGCTTTACCATATTGAAAGGACTGATTTTGGTGGAAAACTGGAAGACTTAAACCCATTATCTTCTCCATAATATTGCAATTTTTGATCCTTTTTATTTCACTATTGTATCATCTTCCTCTCCAGAGATTTGTCTGTTCATGTATTCGTGGGTTAGAACTTAAAAGGAACACCAATGAAGCCCAAAACAGTATTAGCACCTTCGGAAAGACACTATAACAAAACATAAAGGGACAAATATCAAACTTTAATGTATTTTTGTCAAGGTAATGGACAAGTGGTAACTTATTATTGGTCATTATTTATTATTTAATTTTTTAATTAATATAAAACTTTTAACATTATAATGTATAATTGAGTAATTTTAGAATTCTGAACCTAACTCCTCCCAATTTCAAGTTTGGATTATTTTAACATGTTCTTTATCACTTTTAACTTATTATGTTCTAGACTTTTATGTAAGAATGTAATATTTGTATCATCTGATTAACACAATATCCATAATATAAATATAGTCACTTTCTTTTTATCTCTCTTGCTTTGTGTGGAGTTTATATATTTCTAGTAAATTTGTTAGACATAGAGTTTGATATAGCCGTTTGGTCTTCATTGCGTTGAAATTATATTAGTGGTCAATGAATGGAATAAGGGAAAATCACGTATTGTTGGTTAATTTATATTTCTTAATGGTACTGGGCAAAAAATTGCATATTCTAGAATGGATGTATTTACTTGGATATGGTTTCACTTTTGTTATTTCTGGATATGGCATATAGTTTTATATCGTTGATTTTTTTTCTCAAAGTCCACAAAAGAAAGAAAAATTATTATTTTATCACCATCTTCTCTTTAAGAAAGAGAGAAGAATATCATAAAGGTAATATAAACACTAATTATTAAGCGTGTTAAAATTAATATGAGGATGATATAAAGTTATTTTGATGAAACTTCAACTTATAGGACGGCACCTACTAGACAAGTTAGTAAGGTGATAGCGTACATAACAAGGTATAAAAGTTGGACTAAATTAAACTAAAATACTAAAGTTTGGTGATAAAGTATGAATGCATTTTGATTATAAGTACATATTATGAGTATTAGCAAAGTTGTCAAATGTGATGTTATTTAAAGAAAGGTATACGAATTGATGTGAAGATTATTCCCGCATTTTGATTGTAAGTACATATTATAAGTATTGGCAAAGTTGTCAAATGTGATGTTATTTAGAGAAAGGTATACAAATTGAAGTGAAGATTATTCATACATTTTGATTATAAGTACATATTATGAGTATTGGCAAAGTTGTCAAATGTGATGTTATTTAGAGAAAGGCATACGAATTGATACGAAGATTAACTCTTGTGTAGCTGAAGTGGGTTGTTGACATGAGATTTGGCGAAATTAGAGAGAAAGAGAGGTTTTGAGCAAGGAAGGACATATGCTACTGATTGTGTAATGCCTTTAATTTAGATGGGTTATTATTGAAAATTAAGAAGGGTTAAGTCAAAGAGATTAGTTATGATAGCGAAGTGTGGATCGTGAGAGTTCTAAATAGAGCAAAAAACGATTACTCAAAAGAGTTAATGAGGTAATATATTGAGGTTTTGAGAAGAGTATGAAGTTAGTGACCATCAAATAGTGATTTGGTATGCATTGGAGAAAGTTAAGGATGCATGAATAAAGGAATATTTTTGGTGAAACTCTTTTATATGTTGAATGTATTTTTTTACCCAAATGCAAATCAAGTTATTAACACACAGTTTTTAGATACCATAGTAAATGTTAAAGCTTACAAGCAACTTGGTTGAGGACATTTTGTACTGACCCATCTTTACAAGTATGCTTTTAGAGTCTATCAAATTATAGAGGTCAAAGGTATTGTGTCTTATATAGGTGCATGCGTAGTTATATTCATAGTGAGTTATGCCTCCTGTCGATCAAAATTGTCAATAAATATGTAGACCTGTACATAATGTGTAATTAATAAAATCTGAATTTACTTTATTATTTATTTGCACATGTGTTTTTTATCTAGATAGGTTATGTAAGAACCATCTTTTTAAGTGGAGGAAGATGGTAAAGATTACAACTTAGAATGATGTCGACATAGATAAGGTTCTGGATACTAATAGGGTGTCAAAACAACAAAATAGGAAGTTAAAGGTAATGTTCTTGTTAGGATTTTTGTGTAACATTTTAAAATAATGCTTGGGAAGAGTTTAATTAATTTATATCTTAACCTATCTTATATATAGAGGGTAATTACAATAAAGATCACCTAAAAAAGTGTCAAAGTAAATAGGAGGCAATAAGGAAAGTAAGGAGGGTTTTAAGGAAGGAGATGCTGTAAAGGTAATAAGTTGGTAAGTTGTTGGGAACTTATATGTCCATCACTTTTGGTTTATGTGTAAATAGTTGACATTTTAGCTTAGGACAGGGAAGGGAAGAAGTTCTGAGGTATGATGTGTAGGGACCCTGATCTCGGGCCAGGCGGCCCTACCGGGGTGGATTTCCCATCGGTATTGTCCTCTTTGGTACTTGGATGAGTCCACCACTCGAACCCAAGACCTCAAGATTTTGTTGCACTTTAAGT